>JAFIRS010000369.1:0-600000 GCA_018342105.1 Gonioctena quinquepunctata | reverse complement strand
ACATTCGAATCGTAAATGAAAGATGTCACCCACTTCGTGGTTATCTTGAATAATAAGTGACATTTTGTATGAATGAAATATAAATTGTTTCATCCAATAAATGTATGTAGGTTTAGGTGTGATAATCGAAACCTGATTTGAACCCAAACTAAACCATTAATCATATATTCTTGTAGATGGATTATATCTTGTTCGAATTACCTATCATTTTGTTTGCGATTGTTCGAAGAAAAAAAGTGTGAAAGTCATCATGTTTGTACCTACCGCAACAATAACCAGTGTCAATTTTATTCTGGAAAAAATCGATATTCCTAGCTTTACTGAGGCTAAATGTTATCGGTTCATAGTTTTTATAGTATTCATAAACATCCGGCAATATTCAGTTATGTTATATGAATGAATAGAATTCAGTTCGTTAAGTGTTGCCATGACGACATTTCACGGACAGTTCTGTGAAAGTAGCATTTTTAATTTATTTAATTCCGGTTAGGGTAGCGTATACAAAATAGTAGTTTTCGTGCAATCGCACGCGAAATGAGTATTTCGCGTTCTCAACACAGTCCGCGGAATCCAATTTTGCGGCTGTTACCCATAGCAACGGCCGCCAAACCAGACTCCACTTCCAAATTTGATATTTCTAAAATACGACAATGTCAAAGATTTGGGCCTAGCCCTACCGTGTGACTAGGCCGTCGGGACGGGAGAACCTTAGACAATCCCAGATACCTCTGGGCAACGTCATAGGTCCCCCTCCCAAATAACATGGTAGCGTGATTAGTAGCTTCGGCGAACTCTCACACGAACGGCGACTCGTCAAACGTTTACACGAGTAATATCAGGTCGAAAGTCTGATATGGCGGTGACCCATCAAACGCTGACAGGAGGAGTCTTGTTAACATGGGTACCAGGGGAGGATGGCCCCACCGGTTTCACCGCCGGTGCCTCTCCACATGGTGTTGGACTCTGGGGGGCGTGGGCTAGATAGTGGGTCCAATGGAAAACAATACCGTAATTCGGTAGAGACGGGGGAGTCTTTCACCTATGGGTTGAGGTGACTGTATTCCCTGCTGACTCGGCGGGGAGCGGCGCATTAACCCGCTCGGGTACTGACATCCCATAGCCAGTAGCTTGTTTTATCAAGCGGCCCCACCGTGGCTGAGCTATAACGGTAGCTGGGTTGACCTAGCGCGCTGATTGGGCGTATCTCAATTTCAGATTCCCCCTGTTAATTTAGTAGCACAGTTTAAACCGGAAGGTAGGCCCTGTGCTGCTGATGGGGGGAGGAAGAGCGAAGCACAAACTGAATGCAGGAGGGTTAGCTCGCGATACTCACGTCTCTCGAGACAGATTTGAATGTCAAAGATTATTTCACATTCTGTTTGTCACACCAATCTTCAAACTCGCTGTAACATTTTAAGTACTGCCGTTTAAAATTTTCACGTATTGAAACGGAAAGCGCCAAGTTTACCATACTCCCCAGCTCTGGAGGAGTGCAAGATACTAAAATATCACTATCAGTATCAGACATATTTGCGTTTTGTCAAGAACTGCCAACATGGTTTGTATATATTCAACCATATCATTTCCATAGCAACGCTGTGACTGTGTTAACTGAATTGAATTGCTGTTGATTTTGAAGCAATAATATATTCATTTGCAATTATCTAATTTACCTATTTTGACGATTCCACGAGAAAAAGTGTGTATGCCATGACCGCGAAACTTGTCAGAGGCCTCAATAATTATCCTGCCTCGGCCGCAAGGGGCTTTGGCTATAACTTTGCTTTCGGTACGCTTGAAAGGTATTTCGCGGCCTTGGTATACAAATAACTTTTATGTAACAAGTACGCAAAATGAGGCTTCTGCGGACGAATTGTTATGTTTGCGGACGAGGCGCAAGCCAATTCCGTAATATGAAGATGAGTCGCGACAGCCAATTGTGTACGTGTTGAATACAATATTTTTTTCTACAAGCTTTTCAGAAAATGCTCTATGTATGAACTATGATTTCATTTCTGCTATCTATCAATACGAAATATATTTGTAGGCGCACCGGTATAAGAACGTGTGGAATATCGAATCAGATTTTTTAATACCGACGTGTCAAATGTTAAATATGTCAATAACATTTGCATTTGTTGTTATATTCTTTAATTGTGTTTTCAGTAATTTTTCAGGATCCAACTATACTAGCGTACTATGGGGATACAGATTGTTTGAAATAATGAACTTGTAACTAAATTTGATAACGATTCAGAGAGATACTCCAAATTTAAAAAACATTGTAAATGTATTCAGAATATTGTAAATCCTGTTTTCCCTGGTTTGACATTGAATCGTGAATGCTAGATGTCGCCCACTTCGTGGTATGCTGAAGAGTAAGTGACATTTGGAATAAATGGAATATAAATCGTCAACCTACAATAAATGTATGTAGGTTTAGGTGTGGAAAATCGAAATTTTATTTGAACCCAAACTGAACCATTATTCGTATATTCTTGTGAGATTATATTTTGGTTAAATTAACAATAATTTTGTTTGCGATTGTTCAAAGAAAGGAAGTCATCATGTTTGTACCAACCGCAACAATAACCATTGACAATTTTATCTAAAAAAACAAAATTCCGAGCTTTTTTGCGGCAAAAGTTATCGGTTCATAGTTTTAATACTATTTATGAACTCCCGTTAATGTTCAGGTATGTTTCATAAACGAATACAATTCAGTTCGTGAAGTGTTGCCATAACGAAAGCAAGTACGTAAAAGTAGCATTTTACGGATTTTTTATTCCCAAAGTGACCGCTTTGGGGAGCGTATACAAAAAAAATATTTTTTTTGAAACAAACACGTGACCGTAGAGACATCTTGCCTCTTATCAGTTCCGAAGTGTTCATTGCGTCTACGTCAACAACGATAAAAACGCGTTCTTTATCAGATTTTTCCTCTGGTACGTTTACTACGAAAACTGGTTTCCTATCTTCGACGACCTAACTAGCATTTTCATAAATTCTTCTCGTCGACATCCACCAAATAAATGCAAGTTTGGTTCATTGAGAACGTCTCATTCGGTGCCCATGAATATATTCTAAGACATCTTCTCTGGACAGAACTTTGGCCTTTTTGGCTGGTATCCTTCTGAACCTTGCTTCAAATATTCACCCAACTTATGATTAAAAGCCATGTAATATTTTCATTCACCATTAAATCATTGTTTATCGATGAATATTCTGATTATAAGGAACTCGAAGAATGTGTTTCAGCGGGATCGCCAAAATATCCAACCAGCACAGTTTCATTAACATTTCTTCTGTAAAATTATATGAAAAGTAATCGGAGTTTTTCATGTCTTTATCGAAAATAATGTGATTTTAATATTACTGAAAAGAAACTGTGTGCAGTTACTATTTTACTGTAAAAAGAAATTGTTTATATCAATTTTTAATTTCCAAAAGTGATATCCTATAACCTCTCTTCCTGGAACCTTCGGGGGCCCATATCTCCTAATATTATCTTTTCCGCGCAAAATTGCTATACTGTTTTTACCATGTTTTGAAGCACCTGTGAAAATTTCGTGAAGATACTGGGTGATCTCATATTCTTTACTTTTTCCTTCAAATTCAGATGACACCAACTTCAAAGTACATCCCATCCAATGAAAAGATCATCGGAATCAAACCGCACTGTGAAAAGTTATGCGAGATCATACAGAAAAAAATATATACGCGTCGACTAGAGAACCTCCTCCTTTTGACAAATGTTCCCATTCTCAGATGTAGTAATTGAAAACAACCAACCACCAGAAACGCATGATAATAGTTTTTTCCACTATTACTCTAATCACCATTCTTTTGTTGAAGAATGAATGGTGAAATGTATTGTGTTTTCAGAAATATTCAGAAGTTCAGAATAATAAAAATCGAAACAAACGGATGAAACAACCGACACAAAGACCAATCTCATATATACTTCTACCTATTCGAGAAATTTGAGAAAATTGGTAATGGGTATGATTTGTGATCAATATTGCCAAACAAAATCGGACCATACCGAAATAAAATAAAATGAGGATTCGGTAAAAATTGAATCGGTGATCTATATTATCAGAAGTGCGAAAAACCGAACATCCCTACAGACATTATTATATGAAATCTATAGAATTCCGACCTTTGAATCGTTCGAATATAAATTCACGTTGGATTAATCAGTATGGGAAAAAAATAGTCAGTATCTGAATGTCAAAACATTCATTGTATCCATGTAGCGGGTTATTCACATATGAAGCATCCACAGATACAATTCAGTAAGAACAAAAAACATTCATATTGACAGCGATATATAGGCCCCCATTTACATGTGAGAAAAAATTCAATGAAAATCTAGAATTATATCTCAAACAAATCCAAAAAACAGACTTCATTAAATTACTTGGAGACATGAATGTAAATGTCCCAAGCATTGATGGACAAAGTAACGAATACTTGAATATAATGGAGATGGAGGGCTTTTTCACTCATTAATAAACCAACAAACGTACAGAAAATGCGGAAAGCTGCATCGATCACGTGTTTGTGAAAAATAACATTTCTCATGACAAATTCAGCTTTATCCCTATCATCGTAGAAACGACAGTCACCGACCACTTCTTCGGCTGCAAATTTCCTTTCTCTAGAACAGAAGATAAAATCATAAACATAGTATGAAGAATCATGTAACGGTCTTAAATTAAAATATCTAAAAGAAAAAATTGTAAGTGAAAATTGGATGGATATTTATAAATCTGAGGATGCTGATGAAAGCCAAATTTATTCATAGAAAAATTGCAGAATACATAGAAGAAAGCTCAAAGATATAAAATAAAAAAAAACTCGAAAACAATGGATAACGAAGGGGCTAGTAAATTCTTCCAATGAAAAAAGGAAAACCTTTACAGAATAATGAAATCAATCCCCTACGGACAACATTGAATCTTTCAGAAGATACCGTAATAAACTAATGAGCTAATAAAAAAGCCAAAGAAAGTTATCATAAAAAAAAATCCGACTCCAGCTCTTTATGGAAGATTTTGAAAGAAATAGACTGTATCAAACTTATAAACAAGATATCGATGAAATACAAAGAGAGATGGAGTTTTGACAAAAGATTAAAAAAAAAATGCAAATACATTCTGTAAGTATTTCAGTGAGATTGGGGCAAAATAAGCTGACCAAATAAATGCGGAAAATAGCAAAACTGAGACCGAAAAGGAGTTGCCAAATTCAATCATCCTATCTGAAACCGATCCGAACTAAATTGCTGAAATCATACATACTCTCAAAAATAAAAAACCCGGTATCGACAACATATCCACAGAAACACTTAAACTCGTGTAAGACAACATAACCGCCCCAATCAGCTATATAAAATTTTAACCCTCAAAACGGAGTGTACCCAAAAGCCCTCAAAATAGCTGAAATCATACCGGTTTCCAAAAATGGCATTAAGAAGGATGTGGAGAACTATCGACCAATCTCACTTATCTCGAGTCTAGGATAATTTATTGAAAGAGTACCCAAAACACGGATTGATAGCTATTTGTCAAAATACAAAATCTTATCTGAAAATCAATTTGGTTTCAGAGAAAAAAATTGAAAAATCCACGATTTTATGAACATCTTATTTATATTTTCATTAAATCAAGGGAATCATACCATCAGTTTCATATCAATATCAATATACAGGGTGTCTCTGGACTTCCTCTTTTTCTCTCGGCAATGTATATATGGGATCAAAATATCACCAGTACTTCAGAAAAAATTCATGACTCAAGTCACAAACATACTCATCCGAATGTCGCAATTTCAATGCTTACAAAATGGCTGCCAGACATTCCCCAAGAAAGTTGAAATATTTTAAATATTCGTGAATTTGACAAACCACAGAATTTGGATCGGTCTGATTTGTATCTTCGCCACAACTGTTAAACTGTTAATAATAATTAGTTGATGTAGTTGATCATGATGTCGTCAAGTCAACAAGGCGCCTTGGACGTGGGATGTAAAAAGTGTAAAAACGTTGCTAAAAGTGGCCTAAAGTGCATAAATTGTGGGGTTTTGTCCCATGTGAGCTGTTTGAAACACTTGAAAAACATAATCGACAATTCGAGTGACTCTTTCAAAAAAGAGATTCACTATCTCAAAATAATCATTAGGCAAAAAGATAAGTTAATCGAGAACCAAAATTTCACTCTAAAAGCATTGTGTGATTAAATTGATTTGTTGAAACGATCCGCCAACAACAACAACCATTTCAATCAACTATCAGCGCAGCAGTTGACATCTCAAGGCGAAAAGCCATAGGTGAGTGCCCTGCATCTTCAACGAAACCAGCGCACTCTGCGATTCTGAAAAATCTCATTATCTCTGATAGAGGGAAATATATTGCCGT
Source organism: Gonioctena quinquepunctata (assembly GCA_018342105.1). Lineage (NCBI taxonomy): Eukaryota > Metazoa > Arthropoda > Insecta > Coleoptera > Chrysomelidae > Gonioctena > Gonioctena quinquepunctata. The sequence continues at coordinate 593,579 of JAFIRS010000369.1, read as the reverse complement.
CTCTAGTGTACCTGTTGTGACAACGTTGCCAAACTGCTCGTCTCTGCCCAGAAATTCGAGATTTCTAAAAAAGATGTGTCAGCTGCTATCCACCAGGCTAATTCTGAGTTTAAGTGTTGGGAGATCATCCAAATGGGTAGCAAAGAGGACGCTGGTAAATCAGAGGAGTTCACTCTCGTAACGCAGAGGAAGAAGAACAAGCTCTGGAATAATCCTGCAATAGTTGGGCAATTGGATCTTCCATGTGGTTCTAGGATCAAGTATGCTCCCAAAATGTCATTTCTGCATGTTTACAAAATGCATCCTGAAACTATTCCAGAAGACCTCATTTCCATTTTGAGTCCGTTGTTTCCAGAAGTTAAGTGTGAAAAACTTAGTTCAATGTACCCTAATTTGTATTCGTCCTTTAAAGTTACTATTCTTGAATGTAATGTAGAGAAGGCATTGAATCCTTCTATTTGGCCGAAAGTAACCTGGGTGAAAAAAATTTTTTCACAGGAGACCAGTCGACAACTCTATAAAATAAACCACTGTGAGGTGAGCGAGAAAGAGGTGAGTGTTTTCCACATTAATATACAGTGTCTTTCGAACAAAGTGGATGAATTAATACTTTTTGTGAAAAATAATCCTTTTGACATTGTTTGTACGTCCGAACATTGGTTGAGTGATGATACCATCAAATCCATCAATTTACCGGGATACTACTCAGCTAGTCACTTTTGTAGACGTATTCGTGCACATAGCGGTGTAGCATTTTTTGTTAGCAACTCGATTTCTTCAAACTTCATTTCAGTGAATTCTCCTGTGAAATGGACCTTGGAATTAGTGGAATTGAAATTTCAGGTGTAACAATTGTTTTCCTTCACAGATCATGCTCTGGCAACCTCGAGAGCTTCGAGAGTTTCCTGAGCTTGTTTGGCTTCTTTCTCGATAACGTGTTGAAAAACAATAGAAAACTGATCATAGCCGGTGATTTCAATGTGAATTTCATCGCCATTTAACAACTTTAACAAACTTACTCACTTCGTTTGATCTACTCATCACAATCTCTGATGTCACGAGAATCGGTACAGTTAGCTCCACTTGCATTGATAACATAATCACCAATTTGGAAGTTGATCAATTTGATACTCAGGTACTGGACCCCTGCTTATCAGATCATCTGGGCCAAGTGATGTATTATAATTCCGATATAGAACTCGTGGAAAGAATTATTTGTAAAAGGAAAATCAGCCTCTCTGGCATTGAAAAGTTACGGTTTGATCTCGAAAATCTTTGTTGGGATATTTTTCTGATCAAGGATCCTAACACCGTGACTGATTACTTTATTAATTCTTTGAATCTCCATTTAAAAAAGATATTTCCCTCTGAAAATAACCAGGGATTGCAATGTACAAAAATCGCCTGTTTGTTGGTTCAATGAAGAATTAGTTAACAAACGTCAAACACTCTCTAACGTGAAACTGATTCAAAGTGTCAACAAGGATCAGGTGACCTGGGATGCATACACTTTCTTACGTAAGGATTATAGGAATTCCATCATCGAAACAGAAAGGTTAGCGTATGAAACTTTTTTTGAAAACTTCCTCGAACATCAGCAGAGACTCCTGGAGATTAATTAACTTCGAGTGGAATAGAAATCCATGGAAAAAAAAGGAGTCCACCATCACGGAATCTGAATTCAATGATTATTTCAGCAATATTGCTAGAAAATTGATCTCGTCTCTACCTGAGACGAATCACGAACTTACGGAATACTTGGAAAAGCTCAGATCACCTGTAAATTCGTTCTGTTTTTTCCCTGTTACTCCCGAGGAAGTGATGGAAACAATTTAATCTTTGAAGGATTCAAATTGTCTGGATTTCTATGAACTGAACAGCGCGGTGATTAAAGCTATAGCCTATATTATTGCTTCTCCACTTTGATTTTAATCAATGATTGCTTATCTCTAGGAGTTTATCCAGATGCACTGAAGATTTCAGTTATTTTGCCATTGCTACAGAAAGGGGATCCCCATCTAGCAGAAAATTTTTGCCCCATTTCCATAATTCCAGTTATTGCGAAAATCATAGAGGCGCTAGTTGAAACAAGGTTGATATCCTACCTAGAAACAAACTCCTTGCTGGGTCCTGAGCAATTTGGCTTTAGAAAAAATAAATCAACTACGAGAGCCATTCTGAGCGTTATTTCGAATGTAGTTGATGGAATCGAGAAGGGAGAGCATTCTTTCTTAGCGCTTTGTGATCTGACTAAAGCTTTTGATTGTGTATCCCATGATATATTACTTCGGAAACTTTTCTGTTATGGAATTCATGGACTTCCATTGGAATTTTTTGGGTCTTATTTGCATGGGCGATCTCAGTGTGTTTCGGTTGAAGGCGCCAAATCAGCATTAATGCAAATCGTCCATGGGGTTCCACAAGGCTCTGTTTTGGGACCAACCCTATTTATTTTGTATATCAATGATTTGTATTATCATATATTACCGAAAAAATGCATTCTCTTTGCTGACGACATCACACTGATAGATCGTAATAGTAAACTAGAGGAACTGATTACTCTTCCAAACTCACCTTGCAAATGACAAATGAGTGGTTCTGTTCAAATAAGCTCATGCCTAATTCTGCTAGAAATCAGATTCCTCATATATCTTCTAACTCCTCACTAACAGGTGGGGAAAGTGTCAAGTTACTTGGTATATCCATTGATGACAAACTCAACTAGATGTGTCACGTGGAAAATCTGTCGAAAAAATTATCAAGCGTCACGTTCTTGATTCGCAGATTGAAAAACCTTGTTGGTGCAGATACTGTAAGAGCCAGCTATTTTGGACTTTTTCACAGTCATATGACTTATGGAATTGTCTTGTGGGGTAATTCGTCCCATTCGAACAAAATATTTGTTTCACAAAAAGGGGTTATTCGAATAATATCAGGGGCGGGCTACAGAGATAACTGCCATGCTCTATTTATTCATCACCAGATCATGCCTCTTCCTACCGCTTTCATATATTCCACTCTGCTTGAAATACATAAAAAAAGATTAGATTTCACTCTTTCAGAGAACACCAAGATTAGACCCTCTGTATCCCAGAAAAATTCATTGAATATAAACCTATATGATGAATTACCTTTGGAAATAAGAAATATGAACTTTTATAATTTTGAGAGATCAGTGAAATCTTGTCTACTGATGAACTGATTTTACTGCGTAAAGGACTTTTTGAACTATAATTTTAACGTGGATGATCTAGGCTTTTAATGTGTTTGTCAATCAACTTTTATACCCCTTCTGTATTGTTTATAATGACTGAGTTCTGAGTTAACCTTATTTATTCCTGTGTTGTAATGTGATGTATAACCGTGAAAATTTAGTCTTACTTGTTTTAACTTGTAACTTTTAGCTTTAAACTAAATTTCTTTTTTCTCAAGGACCTGCTACAAATGTATTTATATATATATATAGACGTAGTTGATAAATCTCTTTCTCTCTCTCTCTTTCTCTCTCTCTCTATAACTTTTGTTCCTGAAAGCCTTCATAAACAAGTTACGGGCCCTCAAAGTTACAAAATGAAAAATGTTTTTCTTTGATAACTTTCAAAGTGAATATTCATAATAATCTAAATTTTGGTGATTGATTGAACAAATGAATTCCTTTGATGAGCTTTCATGCAGGAGTTGTTCTGCTACAAAGTCAGAAACGGACTACCTCCGATGGTCCACACCCCAAAACTTTGAAATGAACAGGATTTGTCGATATGTTTTAACAAAACAAGGTTACCTGGACAATTTTCTGAATAAAAGTACTCCTGTGGAAAATCGATCGAGCAACGATTTTTGATAAAATGCATTTTTTTTCAACGACATCCAACCTAAGATGTCACCATTATTGAAAAGATAATTTGTAATGAAAATAGAAATGATAAGTATAATGTTCATAACGAATCCATATCATGCAAACACGTTTACCTTACAAGATCAAATCCTGTTAAGATTAAATAATTTCCTGAGTGGAGTAATCTATCGGAGCAGATTAAAAGTTTGGTATTCTATACCCAACAAACATTTTGAGTAAAATTTACGTCATTTCGACCCTCAAATAGGTCAGCGCCCAAATTGGCGAAGGTAATTCTACGTTATAATACTTAAATTTACCAATATGGGGAAGAAAATGGAAGTAATTCAGAGTCGAAAATAGGCAATTAGACATTTTGCCTAATAAGTGAAGGTATAAATAGGTAAAATTGCGTTCAGAATAGTCGACTGATGGTAAAAATTTAGTCATTTTGAGCTATTTTAGGTTATAAACACCATATTAAAACAAACAGTAGAAGGTTAGAAGAAGATAATAGATGTTCACTGCATATTGTGTATCTTAACCTACATGTTTATCCGTAAAAGCTTTGAAAATTAACATGGCGTATGAAAAAAGAACTGTCAAGAAACGGACAGCCCAGAATGATGTATGCAAGTGATGGTTTCGCATTTACATCTAGTTTGGATTGTATTTGCGGTACAAACTTTCCTGTGATGATGTTGAATTCCACTTATGTGAAAAAGTGGGCCCCTTCAAAATATCAAATTTGTATGGAAAAAATTTATAGAAATTAAGTGTACTTCCTAAACTTTTTTCATCAAACACTGCTGAAACTAATCTCATAGATGAAGTATGTATATACATATCATATACACCAATTTTTTGACTATCTCCCATTGAAATATAGTCGTTTCAAAAAAAATATGGATCTTTTTTGCAATGGCGGAAACGCTTCAAGCCAAAAACTATGGCGTCTATCCTATATGGGACCTTCAAGTCGCATTATCCTAAAATTTCAACTTTGAGAACACATTGGCTTTGTGCAAAGTCGAAAGTAACCTTCATTCCTGACTTTGAAGTCCATTTTTCTTATCTTGGGATTTGAGACCCTTTACAATATGGTCACGTGATGAAATACAATTTTTTTATGGGATGTTTTTTCATACGATATGTCTTTACGTTCCGTTCTCTGGTTGGATTGGAATAGTGGATAATAAATTGATATTATTGTTATTCGAGATTCTGAGCGAAAACACTGGATTGATCATTTCAATTCCTAATACGGAAAAAACATTAACATTATTTTCTACTTCTTGTTGATGGTTAAAACCAAGTATCTCTGTCTAGCCTATACCTAGTTATTCAAAGAAAACGATATATACTACAAAACCCCGTAATAAGTATTCATCCTGAAATTGAAGTGTTTTTCCTGGAATTGAACATCGAATATCAGTGGTATTGAAAATAGTACGCGATAATTGTAATCAGTGCCCATTTTGACATGATAATGTTATCTCAGTGTGAGGAGAGAACCTCTATCCGGAGGGAAATAGCCAATCATAACATTTTAAATATGAAATGGTGTGTAGTGAATGGCTCAAAAATTGTAGTTTGACATGGCCGCGTTCCGCATAGTCTGAAAGTACTCTTAGAATGCTAACTTTGAAGGATGCCGTGCTCGGAAATATCCAATTCAATTTGTTTGCCAATTGTGACTACTTTTCAAAAAAATCGAGATATTATGATTTGCTTAAAGCTTCAATTCGACGTTTCCGGACGCCGCAATGATTAGTGTTATTATTTTTGAAGTCATCGTCTCAACACATCAATCTTTTATTGTTTTGCTAATTGCTTTCGTTTTCTTGCACTTTAATCAATACATTTTTTATCCATTTGCTTCAGCTGAACCAACTTCACTGAATTCCATTTTGCTTTCATATTTTAATAAAATGGATGATGGAGGTTTTGAAATAGTTGAAGTCATTGAAAGGCGTGAAGCATATAGTAGAATATTCTTATGTACCACATAAGTAACATGATGGCTCCGATCTTTGGATTATATTCCTATTCTGGCAGCTAATCGATAAGTAGTTGGTAGTATACTTGTATGGTTAATTAATTCTATTTAAATTTCTACTCCAAAATAAATTATTTGAGGAGAGTAAATTGTATCAAGTCATGCTCATCCGAATCGATTCGGGCTTCTGTCTCTGATAATAGACCAAGTTCTTTGAGGCATTCATTTTTGGTAACTTTGACTTCGTTGTAGACATTTTGTCTTATTAGACAAATATTGTTGTAATCTTACCTTCATTGTGGAACAGTAGGTATGACTAGGACAAAAAATGCCTAGCCAACTCAATTGGTGCCCAAATAGGTAATGTAGAGTGTAGAGTGTTTACCGACTTGTTTATTCCCTGACTATGTGAACATACATGAGGTGTTAATAGGTTAATATTTACTAGAAAGTAAAAATGAATGACTCTATTGACCCATGGGCTGTGAAGGTATATTTAACAACAAAAACAACAAGTTATTTCATAAGCACTACGCCTATTAAGTTTATGGTTTTTGAAGGGATCTGGTGGTCTCAGTCACGGTTTTTATAACTTTGGAATAAGTTAGTAGTTTGGTCAGAAATAGGTGAATTCCGTAATACCAATTACAATCTTAGAAAAGAAAACAGATATAGGAAAAACCCCAGGTTGCGGGGAACTTGCAGCAAATCCATCATTTTCTTAAGCTGGTTTTTCAACAACAATTTTTCCAGTATAGAACATCATTATTCGCAAACATAGGAAGGATAATAGGACTATAATTATTGGAGTCAGGTCAAATACAAAAATACGCATATACTGAAGTAGGAGGCGTCTCAATAATCTTAATTGTCAGAAAAACCAAGACTGATATGTGAATCAATAGCTACCTGCCAACATCAGCCCCCTAGGGTAAGCAAGATGGCGGTTTTAAAAATTTTTCCCCACTCTTTGCCAAACTCCTTTTCCTCTACACCACCACCAGGAAGAGGAACAAGAAAGAAGTACTCATATGTATATTGTATATAGTAGTTCTAAGTTTGAGACGATTCGAATATATAGAAAATAAATTTTTATTGATTGATTTATTGGTAAATTCGGACTTCTTCAAGCCATTTCACCCCTCTGCTTGGTATAATTTTCCTATAATGTAGGTTTCGAGATATATAATCTCAGGTAACCAAATAAACAATGGAGTCCTCCGCAAAAAAATCACTCGAAACCATAACTCAGTTCTCAACAGTTGACTTCAGAAACTCAGCACTTTATTTGTGTCCTCTCAATATAAACAACAATATTTTTACTAATATTCAGATAACAGGTGGGAGTAGCCAGACCGATACAAGTCTACACAAACATTCCAATCAAAAGTTACTCCAAAAATTGAAGAGCAATCCATCCCCATGAGTAATGGAAAGAATACATTCTCGGAGGGAGTACAAATTCGTAGTGCATAAAATCAAATTAGAATTGACAGATTGCGGGTCTTCCCAAAGAACTGCTTTCTGATTATATCGATGCCCACTGGATCCCCCAATACATTCTGCCCGTCTCCACAGGAAGAAACGTGCTTTTAATCTTCGGAAAAGTTTCGGGCAAGAATGTTGATAAAGTTCGTCCAATCTGTCAAACTTTTCCAACTCCATTCTAGAAATGGCTGGAACGACGTTGTCGTGAAGGGGGGAATTCCATTTGGCATCAATTATATGGGGCAATCAAATTACGGAAACTCGTCAGTTCGCTTGTAATTACCCATTTCATCGACGTAAAACGATAAACGATTGTACGATTTGAGTTTCGTAAATAAAACAAGTGAATGCCAGGATCATTTGAAGGGGAAATGCTTTTAGGTAATGGAAATATTAATCATTTCTTCAGACGAAAAAAGTGCAAAACATATAAAGCCGGGTACTGACTTGAATGTGCATGCGCTGAGTCGAAGCGCATGCATATGCATGTGTATCGACTCGGTACATTTGTTCAAACATATTTCCCCGCACGCATGTGTATTGTTTCAGTCCTTTCCGGTCAATCGTGTGTTCTAGTAATGACAGGGGTAATTATTGCTGGTGTTGCTTATATAGTGATTCCGAATTTATTGAAAAAAAAAAATGAAAAAAACAGAGCGATTTTGGATCCACGAAATATACAGGGTGTTATGTAATAGGTGTCTGATATTCCACAGGATGATTCCTCAGTTATTTATAAGGTGAAAAGTTCATATGAGCATGGGTCGCAAGGCGTTCATTTTTTATATACAAGGTAATTAAAAATTAATTCTTATTTTGGTTTATCGTAAATCATTTCTCAAATAATGTCGATATTTGGACGAAAAGTGATATTTGGGGATTTTGGATGATCTTAGTTTGGCCCTTCATTGTAGGGGGCGCCGCCTACATGTCTTTGTCTCTTTTGGGTAGTCACAACTTTGTCGTGCATGTATGTATCACATTTTCTAGAATAAAAATCGATACCTCCATCATTTCTACGTGAAAAAGGTCTGCTTTTCAAAAGTCGATACAAGCAGCCGTTTTCGAAATATTTTGATTCAAATTATTCGATGCATACAATCTTCTTCTCATTGGTTCGCGAACTCTTTGAAAATAAAAGTATCAAGTAGGCTAGTGAGTTAACTCCAATGTCAGGAGCGTTATCCGACCCGCACAATTCCAACTTCAAAAACATTTTCAAGAATTCACGCTCGGTAAAGGAAAACAGGAAGTTATGAGAAAGCTAGTCATCTGTCGGGTGCACATCGGATCGTAAGAACCCCAGAAACCGAGCAAGCAGTTCTTAATCTGATAGGAGAACACCCGGAAACAAGATCCATTTCTCATGTTCTGGTATGGAAAATTTCAATTGACAATTTGTTATATTCCTACCTAATTCAAAGAGTTCAGGCACTACTCCCTCGTGACTTTCCGTTACGTATCAACTTCTGTCGTTGGTTTCTCTAAAGTCTTATTCAAAATCCTTCATTTGAAAATCAAATCCTGTTTTCCGACGAAGCAAATTTCTCACGCAATGTTATATGCAATTTTCACAACAATCAGTTGTAGTCAGAGGGAAATCCCCATGCGATACAAGAATAACATTTTCGAAAAAAGTTATCTCTTGAAGTGTGGAAAGGAATCCTTGGAAATTACTTTATAGATCCATTCTTCATTCCGGGGGGATTGAACGGAGAGAGATATCGTCATTTTCTTGAAGAAGATTTGCCCATTTCACTGAAAGATGTGCTGCTTAGAATACGAAATTGAATGTGGTTAATGCACGACGGTGCCCCTGCACATTTCAGCATCCAAGCGCGATAATTCTTAGATCAAACTTTCGGCAACCGTTGGATAGGTCGGGTAGGGCCTCAACCATGGCCACCTAGGTCACCGGACCTCGACAGTTTGGATTTTTTCCTGTGGGGACTTCTGAAATCCTCAATTCACCAGACACCTATCCAAAATGAAGAAGAATTAAGTAATCGAATAATTAACTGTTGTAGAACGATTCAAAATACTCCAGGAATTTTCAATGAGAAGGAGATCGGATGCGTGCATATAGGCAGGAGGTGGACATCCCGAACATTTATTATGATATTGATTTAGATTTATTTCTAATGGTCCGTTGTTCATTAGCGTTTGAAATGTTTCTATGTTTGATGAAAAAAAACAGTTTCCAAAAGTGTTTCACTTTTCGACAAACACATGCATCGATTATTTCTAATCGAAGTATTTCGAAAATGGCAGCTTATAGCGACTTCTTGAGAAGCATACCTTTTTCAAGTAAAAATGATAGAGGAATCGATTTTCTAGAATATGTGATACATACATGCACGACAAAGTTGTGACTCCCAAAATGAGACAAAGACCTGTGGGCGGCGCCATGGCGCCCCCTTCAATTAAGAGCCAAACTAACATCTAATTGGTATTTCTCATATTCAATAATCCCCATATACCAATATTGTACAAATATCGACATTATTTAGAAAATTATTCACGAAAACACAAAATGAATTTTTTTTTTCAACAACCTGTATATAAAAAATGAAGGTCTTACGGACCCATGCTTTCATGAACTAACTGAGAAATCGTCCTGAAAAATATCGGACACTTATTACATAACACCCTGCCTAGAACCCGAATATGTTTGCGGGGCTCTAAACTTTTACGGCTATCGCATTCGGAACAGTTTCAGAACTTCGTTAGAATGTTGTCAGAGAATTTCGAATATTCAATTAATAGCATTGGCCAAAAATTTTAAAAAAATACACCAAACTCAGGCATGCTGTTCCGGTTCAAGAATGTCTAGTAAAAGCACTCCGCTTTTCAGAAACTGGGGTCTCATACTCTAGCTTAAAGTATGTATTTAGAGACGAAGTATGAGCAGTTCATACAGCACCATCGTATTCCCCTACGATCACGAATGAACGTTTAAATTGTGTGTTTATGACCATTTTAATTTTGTTTTTGAGTGTAGTGATATGGTATCAAAGACAATAGGCACACGATAAGCAAAAGGTACGCCAAAACATTACCAAATTAACATTGTATGAAGGGATTATATACTAGAGTTCTAACATCCAAAACAAAACACTGAACTTTTTGCTACAAAACCAACGGGGGCACTGAATCAGCACGTTTTACACCAAATCTGGAATGGAATCGCAAATTACAAACAATCAGATCTACGAGCTATTGAAGGAGACTAAGGCAATAAGTACAAAAGCTACAGGGGAACTCAAACAAGAAGTTCAATCAATAATGATAGGGATACTTGAAGAACTGAAGAGTGTAAAGGAAGAGAATCTTGCCCTTGGAGAAGAAAAGAAAAAACTGAATGAACGGCTCATTGATACCGAGCGAAAAATAAAAAAATACAATCACTTTCTGTATGGGATTAAGGAAGAAGATGATGAAATAAACGATAAAAGAAACTTCCTGAAAATCCTTGACACCCACATGAACATAAAAGCAGGCTTCAATGACCAACGCAATTTTTACCGTATTGGAAAGCTGAATGAAAATATAACTCGCCCTATCCTAGTTGAATTACTCAGCTACAAACTGAAAACGGAAATTCTAGCAAATGCGAAGAAGTTCAAGGACACTGGAATCATTGTCGCAGAAGATTGTACCCCCGAAGATTACAGTAACAAGCACTAAAACAAGCAAGAGAAAACGGAGAACAAGCATTTATAAGAAGAACACTCTCATAATTCAAGGAGTAAAATATACAGTTGAGGGCTTGGAAGAAATAAACATCTGGTACTGAGAAAACATAGAAGGGGGATCAGAAAGTACACTAAACAGAGAAAAAAAAATTATTGTTGCAAAGAAACAGACACGAATGGACGAAAAAACTACATCAGAAGAAAAAGGAAAAGAAACCTTCAAGGAAAGCACAATAAAAACAGCTGCAGCAAGTACAAAAATGACAACCAAGTCCAGACTCAACAGCCACAACTGAGTCGTTCTAAACAACCGCCCTTTTATTAATATATGTAAGGTGTGTATGTTTATATTCCATTATTATTATTATCATATCTCTATTTTACATTATTATATCGTATAAACATTTGTTTGTGAATTTTGATGAATCTTCAATTTAGTCTATGAGCATTAAGCTGTCATTACTGTTAGAAAATGGACGACTATGTGAGGGATTATGAAATAACTGAAATGAAAAACAAGCGAATTAAACTCCAAAGCACAATGCGATGATATTCTAGAAAGGAGTAACTGTGATACATGAGGATATTTCATAACAATATAAGTAGTCTTGCAAAAAACTTGATGAACTACAGGTAACCCGCAACATTACCTGCAAGGGTCAGATTGAGTTTGATATAATTGTACTAACGGAAACGTGGAAAATTCATGATACTGATATCTTAACTCAATACCTGAATTCTGCATTGAGAAACGAATCGATATGAAAAATAACTAGAAATATCAATCGCATTCTGATGCCTTGATATTAATTCATTATAAAAACTCATCTCACTAACTTGTTTATACCTTTGCTTAGATTTCTGGGTGTGTTCGTGTGTGTGATAGAAATTGTGTCTGTGTCTGTGTGTAAAAAACAGTTATAAATATTATTATTTACTATTATTTTATTATATTATTACCATTATTATCATTGATATTTAGGAGCACAAACAGTAGCAGGATCACATAAATGATAAACATTTTCGAATTACCCTTTTTGGGATTCTGTATTTATTTACCTTTTGTTGGATTGCTGTTGTATTGAATGCATTATTGTAAGAAGAATTCTGTGTGAATAAAATTTATTATTATTTATTATTATTTATTAGAGTATCGAAGCAATTGAGAAGTGAAGAAAGCTTTGCATCCACAAACGGGATGTTGTTCGTATAATTGCAAGCAGTCTTCGTCTGACCAATTCATTTTGTCTTTTTGAAACCATTATTCAGAAATATATCCATTGCTATTTGTTCGACAGACTATTGCAGACTAAAAACCGGTCCACAGTGAGTACACATGCACGATATATTTCCTCTGAGCGGGAGCAAAAACCAATAGCCAACGGCTCAGGTCATGTGCATTCGCGGTGACTCGCGGGAAGTTAAACATGCGCTGAGTCGTTGCGAATGACACGTCCAGATTTGACTGTGCATATGCATGCGCCTCGACTCAACGCATGTACATTCAAGTCAGTACGCGGCTTTATACTCGGTGTTCTGAATATTCTCACACCAGAATAATGTCCTGTAATATTCTTCGAAATTAATTATGACCAATCATGTTATTTCGAAAATTCATGAATGAAAAAAAAATTCATTTGAAAAAAAAAATTATGGAAGAAGAAAGAGCGGAAAAACCCAACAAAACATGATATTCATCCTCTTTTTTTTTCGTTCCACTGATTATCGCATGTAATTGAATTAATGCATAATGAAGAGAGAGAACTGTTTATTTTATTCTGTTTTTCATTTTATTAACCACTTCAGACAGGAAAATGACAACTTAACAGTGGAAAATAAAAATGTGGATCGGCCAGGAATCGAACCTGGGACCTTTCGATTTCTAGTCGAACGCTCTACCGTGTGAGCTACCAGTCCATGTTGGAATCCGGCGATTCACATCTTCAAATTCAGTTCCATGTTGGTGACAGAGATGATGATGGGGGTTATTGTGATGTATGCAAACAGTATCGTATACAACCTAATCAAATTCAATTGTTTATTCCTGGTGTCAATCACATTTTGGATCTTCGACCAACTTCAAAATTCGAAATTCTAAGATGTGTATAACTAGAGCCAAGTAATATATAATATATAGTGGAAATTAACGTCTGTAATTATTATCTATGAAAACAATTTTTTCGGCATTCAGACAGGAAAATGACAACTTAAAACTGAAAAATAAAAATGTGGATCGGCCAGGAATCGAACCTGGGACCTTTCGATTTCTAGTCGAATGCTCTACCGTGTGAGCTACCAGTCCATGCTTAGAATCCGGCGATTCACATCTTCAAATTCAGTTTCATGTTGGTGACGAAGATGATGATGGGGGTTATTGTGATGTATGCAAACAGTATCGTATACAACCTAATCAAATTTAATTGTTTATTCCTGGTGTCAATCCTATTTTGGTTCTTCAACCAACTTCAAAACTCGAAATTCTAAGGTGTGTATAACTAGAGCCAAGTAATATATAATATATAGTGGAAATTAACGTCTGCAATTATTATCTATGAAAACATTTTTTTCGGCATTCAGACAGGAAAATGACAACTTAAAACTGAAGAATAAAAATGTGGATCGGCCAGGAATCAAACCTGGGACCTTTCGATTTCTAGTCGAACGCTCTACTGTGTGAGCTACCAGTCCATGTTAGAATCCGGCGATTCACATCTTCAAATTCAGTTCCATGTTGGTGACGAAGATGATGATGGGGGTTATTGTGATGTATGCAAACAGTATCGTATACAACCTAACCAAATTTAATTGTTTATTCCTGGTGTCAATCCTATTTTGGATCTTCGACCAACTTCAAAACTCGAAATTCTAAGGTGTGTATAACTAGAGCCAAGTGATATATAATATATAGTGGAAATTAAGGTCTGTAATTATTATCTATGAAAACAATTTTTTCGGCATTCAGACAGGAAAATGACAACTTAAAACTGAAAAATAAAAATGTGGATCGGCCAGGAATCGAACCTGGGACCTTCCGATTTCTAGTCGAACGCTCTACCGTGTGAGCTACCATTCCATGTTAGAATCCGGCGATTCACATCTTCAAATTCAGTTCCATGTTGGTGACGAAGATGATGATGAGGCTTATTGTGATGTATGCAAACAGTATCGTATACAACCTAATCAAATAGAATCCGGCGATTCACATCTTCAAATTCAGTTCCATGTTGGTGACGAAGATGATGATGAGGCTTATTGTGATGTATGCAAACAGTATCGTATACAACCTAATCAAATACGATACTGTTTGCATACATCACAATAACCCCCATCATCATCTTCGTCACCAACATGGAACTGAATTTGAAGATGTGAATCGCCGGATTCTAACATGGACTGGTAGCTCACACGGTAGAGCGTTCGACTAGAAATCGAAAGGTCCCAGGTTCGATTCCTGGCCCATCTACATTTTTATTTTGCAGTTTTAAGTTGTCATTTTCTTGTCTATATGCCGAAAAATTAGTTTTAATAGATAATAATTAGAGGCTGTAATATTTACTATATATATATATATATATATATATATATATATATATATATATATATATATATATATATATATATATATATATATATATTCTTTAGTTTTTTGACCACATATATATTTCCTTCAAGTTCTCTTAACTACGTTTTGACATGGTATTTGTCATCATCAGGTTAAAACACTGAAATAAAATATATGGAGTTTGAGAATATTTATCTTAACACAATATTGAAATGTGTGCACTAGAATAATTCTTGAAAAACATATGGTTTGAAATATAACACGTTATTTGACTCAATATAAAAATATCTGTAATATTTATGAGTATTCACTTACAAATTATTCAATTTGAATTCTGCGTTCGCATCGTAGGAACGTTATTGTAGGAGTGTGACTACGTCGAAGTTATCGGGTATGGAAATGAGTGATGAAGTGCAATACATTGGATTACATGAAAAATGTGTCTTTCATTCGGAACAATTGATGATCAAGGGTATGTCCAGTCTTGTGGCACAATTCTTTGAGCAGCAGAGCAACAATATGGAAGGCAGCTTCAGAACGTAGTGATCGGATGATGATGGAGAAATTGGAATTGTACCCAGATTTATCTGCTTCCAAAGCGAAATATCATCGTCCCTATTATTATATTTATGCAGCATAAATAAACATATAATTCGTGTGGAAACTCTGCCCCAAAAACAATAAAGGAGGCATTTTCTATTTTATTTGCAGATATTGAACAGTATATCTTTGGAGGTAGAAAGATCAAAACCATAAGAGCTCTATTGATTCAGTTCTTGAGAATCATCGTTGAGAGAAAAATAATGGTAGACCCTGCTCCAAATTAAAACTTTTTGCGGAACTCTCTAGAAAACCACTCCGGAGAACGATTAGCATTCTTATGTATATCCGGCAAAGCTACAATCGTACATTCTTCTCAATTGCCAACTTTAAATTGGATCTTCTAGTTTTGAAGAAAAATTGAATGTTTCAATGCAGAATGATATTAGCATTTTACACAAAGCTGCAGGTATTTTGCGACGAAATACAATATATCATGCTCGCTGTAGAAACAAATAGGTTGATTTGTTTGTTTGAGTGAGATGGGTTGATCTCACTCCACAAGAATTGACTGAAACGGCTTGTAAAAAGGATATACCTGAATCTCTTTATACGTTCATTTCTTAGATAGTCAATCATAAATGTTTCAGTATAATTTTGCAGGGGACATAAACGTAATGGCAATATGCTCGAGCATAATGAACAATTTTGATAAATCCAATTTTCTGACAAGTTTTGGAATGTGCTTGTCGATTTTCATGTATCAGAGTGGCAGGAGCATACAAATTCTGGAAATTGTGTACAACCTAGGCTACGGAATCTCTTATAATGAAATGCGAATTTCATCAACTTCATTGGCTAATAAACAACTGGAATGCATAGATGATGATGTTTTCATACCTCAAGACTAGCGCCGTTACATTGAGGAATAATCAATACACGCCAGTATAGATGAATTTGAGATCAAAATAGAGAAACTTAGATGGCAAGATTGGATTTGGATTTATCACAAAGATAAAATTCACATAAAGCCTTCCAGGCGTCCAGAAGGCTAGGATTGATGAAAATATGATCGACTAGAGCTTACGTTTAAAAACACAATCGAAAAAGGCAAATACAGATACATTGTGGAAGTTATTGAGGTACATGAAAATAATGATACTTTTTTGACGTGGCATGAGTTTTTTGACATCATTTCTGGGAATAGTTTGCTGATATGAAATACGTTATATTATCCATTCAATAATGCACCCCCAACATCATTTGACACCTTCTACATGGGTCCACACGCGATGGATTGCCTGCATGTCATGCACTGAAAGGATGTGATACAACTATTATAGTTAATTTCAGAATTGAGAAAAACTTGGCTTGGGACATATATTCATTTCGGTCACGGCAGTTTCAGCGAAAGCAATGAAGTTGCCAGAAAGTTTGTACTTCAATTATATGAAGTAGGAAATTGTGAAAATCTGAATGAGGCCAGGCTGATTCTATGAAAAAAATAAAAAGAGTCTGTCAAAGAGATACCACCTATGGAAAATATTCTCCAGTTTCATGTATTTCAGAGTTGATACTAAGATGAGGTTTGTTTTTTTTTCCATAGGTGCTATTATCAAGTGTGGGTTTGGATTGATAGTCATATACCATACTTACATAATCAGCTGGATCCAAAGGACTTTGGATGGCAAAGAGAGGGGGACAATGTTTCAATGCCAATATTCATGAGAAATAGGTGTCTAAACAAGAAAGAAGGCGTGTACGGTATGAATGACTGCGATTGCAATCTTGTATGTTCCAATGAAGTAACTGAATATGTGGAAAATGGCGAAGACTAGATAATTACATAATAATAAACATACTTTGATATCTAATGTTTTTCCCAAGAAGTCTATATAACCTGACTCGAATAAAATCAAAATTGAATACACATTTCTTATGAAAGAATACTTTCCGTAATAACATATGAATATATAATGGATATCATGTCGCCACAAGAAATAGATACAATCAATCTTTTTCCACGACTATTTCCGGCCTTAACGTTAAAACCGTGAGTATTGTGTGTTTTACTTGACTACGGGCGACAGTCGGTACCAATATGGCATCGCGGACGGTATGTTTCGTCGTCTTCAAATGACTGCAGTCAGTTTACTATCGGGAATAGATTCATACATTACAGGCATAAAATGTTGCTTGTGAAATTCCGCATTTTTTGTTGGAAACATAATTCGAGTTGGATGAACTATGGGTGACTTTCAGCGTGTTGAAAAAATAACATCAATTGAGAATTGTCTCACATAATAATGCTAATTTTCGTTTTTTTTAATTAGGCAACCATTTTAAAGATCATGAAAAGGTCTTCCGACAGTGAGATATTTATTTGAATTACTCCATTTTACTAGAAGTTATAACACCTTCATTTTGATTTTTGGAATATTCCATTTTTTTTCGTTTTTCCATGTAACTTTTGTCACGACCACGCTAGTGTGTCGTAGATTTCTATCACATGTGTGGAATAACATTAGAAATCGACCTGCACAGGTCCAATTTTGATATACCGAAAAAATAGGTCATTGAAAGATAGTCCATCGCTCCCACCGGACTAATTGAACTCAAAACAATGATTGTTGAATTCGTGTGTCGATTTCATAGCCAATTAGCTTTCGCGACTTCAGTTTATATTTCACAATTAACGTACACACATTTTCTCCCACGAATCGTCACTTGGGACATAATTATCTTCAAGCTTACGAGAATATCCGCCTGCCTACCTGTCTAGTTATTATTGTCTTTGCTGTTGTGCGTTCATCTCCAGCAAATTTTGTTTATTGTGTTATTTACTCTGGTCTCAAATAGTGTCCGAAGGCTAATGAAAATTAATGACCAAGAAATATTGTCTTCGAGAAGAAAAATTATTTGTTTGTTTCGTTTCCATCAAGGTGACATGTCTGTGCAAGAGAATAGGAAAAAACATGGCATATTCACTTTTCTGAAATGGAAATGGAACACTAAGGGCCTGTCTGTGTGTTCGATCATCTCTAACAACTTGCATGTACACACACGAAAAAACCTCAGGACTTTTGAGGAGCAATCCGAGCACGAAACTGATACAAATTATCGTGGAAATGTAAATTGAAACCTGCTGGATATATTCACAGAAATGGCGCACAATATCTGGCTGGGACAATATGAAATTGCTCATAACGAACCGAGTGATGCAACAATGAAAGAAGCAACCTTCATTTTATCGAACAAAAATGAATGAAGTATTATGTTCTTTCATCAAAGATCATGCATGTATGCACTTATTGAAAAAGGAAGTAGAGCAGAAAAATTCATGTACTTGATAAATCATATCCAACATCCAGAATACCGCAATGCTAGGTGTCAAATTTGAAAACCAATTCGTCAGGCGGAACTTTTTGATTTCCTCAATTCAGTCAAAGATTTGAGAAAGGAAATATTTGCCAAACTAGTTCCAAAACTTCTACAGAAAAATTATATTGGGAAAGTAGTTGTTATCTGTTATTCACAAAAAAAATTACTCCATTTTTATCGAAGATTTTTTAATTCACAGGAAAATCAATCTTTTTAATATTCAATTGAGAATGTTTTCCTTTTCAACATGAATACCCCACAAAGGTTATCTTGAACGATGGAAGATGGTGACTAGAGTTTATCTTTCAGTCGCAATGATTCCACATCCGATTTATGAACGATTCTGGACACATTTTTCGGATAATAGCTTTCCACAATCTGAAAACAAAATTAAATGGATCAGTGAATCTATACAAGTGTAGAAGGGAAATGAATCACTTTGCCCCGAAAAGTTACTGCATACACCAAATTATTTTTCACAAATCGAAAAATATTCAATTAGTCAAAAACTTGTATTCTAATTTTGGCCTATCACAAAAAATTATTGAATTTAAAGATAATTTTCTATATAATCTTGACGTTTCGGAAACTGAATCCGTTACCATTTTGAGAAAATCTTCTGAAGGTAGATTGAAATTCCTCAGTTTTTTGCTGTTTCTCTCGCAGTGATTTTGTCGAAAGGATGAGGAGACATTAACTTGTTTATTTGATGTATGGAGTATTTTCCAGATAATGGAGTCAATCCATTATCGCTCTGCCGAATGCAAGATCTTCTTATAGTAAGGGTTTCCACGGGTGATCCATATCAGAAGAATTTGTTGATATACAGTTCTCACCAGATACTAGAATGGATGTGGAATCTTTTCAACCGACGAAACCAAGAAGAAGGAGGTTCTCTAGTCGACGCGTATATTTATATTATTTTTTTATAATTTTTTCTAATGTATGATCACGCATAACTTTTTACTGAGACGTCCGATTCCGATAATTCTTCACTCAGTGGATAGGGTGTACTCCGGAGTTGGTCCTATTTGGATTTCAGGAATGAGATCCAGCCCTAAGGGAGGAAAATGGAAGATAGTGATCACCACCCTCTGAATTCTGGTCCATCAACCGATTCTATCAGGATAACTTTGTACTGGGATCTTCGATTTGGATATTTTTTTTATCAGATAGAGTATACCTCATAGTTGATAATATTTTGATTGAAATGAAATGATCCACCCCCATGGGTAGAAAAATAGAGGATGATTGATTTTTTCACTTGTGAACAGTTGCGCACATATGTAGTTGACATTGACAGATCCTCCTACATCCGTCACAATAATAATTACATTCTATGAAAGGATGGAATCATATACAAAGCGATGAATCAACTAACCAGAACTTTCAAAAATAATTTATATCATATAACAATAAATAGTTAAAGTAGATAATCATATTACTTAACAGTCGATAGTTGAAGTAAGCTAGGTAAGTAAGTATTTTGGAAGTGATCGAAAATTAAGTAGGTAGTAATTAGTAGATTTCAGCACGCATATCTTTCCATAGAGTAGTCCGATTTCGATGATAATTTTTTTTTAATGGATAGGGTGGAAAGTCACTTCCGATATGGAATAGCATGTTGAGGAGGGGCTTTTCGAACACACCATCGTCCTCTTGTAGTACTACGAAACAAGTTTCTAAAATTGATACATTCGAAAAATGCACGCTTTCCAACAGACAATTTATTTTGTGAAGCCGGTGTTTTTGATATTCGTCCACTCTTTTATTTCAATATCATTTTAACGTACCACAAGAAGAAGTTATCGCTTACCGCCACACAATTATAACACCCGAAAAAAAGATCATCATGTCATTCCATTAACACAAAAATCACTCTTACAGCATACCTATACCTATCTAGCCCCAAAATTATTCAACACTCTTCCGAATAAAATAAAAAAACATTGACATATTTCACCACTTCAAAAGGCAATTGGGACAATTCATATGTAGGCAGCCGAGACAAACGATTTCCGATTTTGTTGGCAAAAATAATATTTAAAATTGAGTTTCCATCAATGTAAGCAATGTGGGAATGAACAAAATTGTTATTACTTTTATCATATAACCTCATAGCATATATTAGTACATCAAATTGTCCAGTTTATTTTATTTTTTCAATATAACTTCTAACATACCGCTTATCTTCGATAACATTTGTGTCATTCAAAGAGCATACAAACAATGTTAAAGCATTGATATGCATCAACCCTTACATTAATTATAGTTACACATAGAGGGGGATGTTGTGAAAATTTGTCTTTACATTTAGATAAGTCTGATATTCAATGCATTTTTCAGTCAGTAAGTTCATTATTTATGAATTTTATCGTATTGTATTTTATTGTATTGTATTATTCGAAACAAACGTGAACAACACTTATCGAGTACTCATTTATTCACCTTTATCTGTTATTTTTCATTGTTTTGTATCCTTTTCCTAAGTGAATGAATAAAAATATATAAAAGAAATAAGAATATAAAAAATACTTTTTTATGCGAAACAAGTGCATCAGCACTTATCTCTTACTAAACTTTATTCATTCACTTCATTTATTTTTTCCTGTCAGTGTAAACTGTATTTTTTATCCTGAATAAAGTTATTCTTATTCTTATCTCAAATTGAAAAAAAAAGCCATCCCTAAGGGTAGCAAACTCTAGGATATCGATTGTTCACCCTCTGAATTTTGGCCCATTAACGATCATGCACCCTCTGAATTTTGGTCCATTAACCGTTTCTATCAGGCATAACTTTGTACTGGGTTATCCGATTTGGATGATTCCTTTATAGCCACATAAAATTAAAAAATAATAACTTTTTAACAAAAAATTTAACCGACGAAATACAGAACTGAAAAGTCAAATATAAAATGAACCTTCTTAGTCTCAATAATTAAGCTCCTGAACTAATGTAAGTAACTAATTTTGGGTCGGCGCCAAACAAACAAGCAAAAGATTCAGGTAAGGCGTAAAATAATGGCATCGAGTTGCGTGGTGACATTCTGATAATTTTTTTGAAGTCATTCCATTCGTTAATTGTTCGTTTGGCGCCGACTCAAAATTAGTTACTTACATTAGTTTAGGACCTTAGTTTTGAGACTGAGAAGGTCTATTTTATTTTTTACTTTTCCAGTTCCGTATTTCGTCGGTTAAATTTTTTGTTAAAAGTTATCATAGTTTTCTCTTCTTGTTATTGGGTTCTTTGGCTAGAATTGTCGTTCCATTCCATTCTACCATGTGGTTGCCATTTAATTTCATAATATGTTCTGATAATTTCGAACCTGTGATCTGTCCACCAATATAACTTTCACCACAAAACACAATTTTTGATTTTTCTTCTTTGTTTTCTGGTTTTGTTTGTGTAAGGATTGACCTCAATGTGTTAGTTGTCCTTGAAGTTGCTCTGATGTCATATTATCCGAAAGGATTAAACGGATTGGCAACAAATATGACATCAGAACACCTTTCGGAACAACTAACACATTGAGATCAATCCTTACACAAACAAAACCAGGAAACATAGAGGAAAAATGAAAAAAATGTATATACAATAACCCTTGTTCTTGTGGTAAAAGTTATATTGATGAGACATCAAGACCATCAAAAGTGCGCCAGGATGAACATCGAGAATATATTGAGAATCGACAGTTCACAGGTTCAAAATTATCAGAACATGTTTTGAAATTCCAATGACAACCACATGGTTGAATGGAATGAAACGAGGAAATCTAGTCAAAGAGCCAATTAACAAGAAGAGGAAACTATAACATACTGTTGTGTTTTGATTTACTTTGCCGAATAACTCACGCATATGTCGGTTGGCCCCATGTGAGTTCATTTGAAAGATACCTGGCGACACACACAGATTTGGAACTTCCAGAGTTCCTTCGGAATATACCACTTTGCTTCGAGAGGACGATAGGTGGTTATCTCAGTGTATACTAGGAACCGTGTGATATCACATATGGGGTACTTACCTCTAGTTAATCCTCTCCAGAAGACCAAGTCGACTCTCGGCGTCTACGGATGCTTGTTGTGTGTTTGGCGTTCACTAACCAGTCTAATGATCGCTTTCATTGACGAGATTGATTATATGTATGCAATGAATACGTGAAGAAAATTATTGGAATAAACTTGTGAATCAAGACTGGATGAAATAATTAACACTAGCAAATAAGTGGAGTGAACTTTGTGAACAAAAACTAAGCTACTGAATAACACTCTGCAACCAATCATTCATGATATTACACCACACGAAACTCAGTTACTTCAACAGTTAGAAAATTCTACTCAAAACAAAGAATTCCACCGTTTCTGGTGAACGAAATTAACTGAAAGGACTCCCCGCGAACCGACTGGTCTAAATTGTCGGAAAACTAACACGCACGTAAGCGCTCATCTCGATACGCAACTAATGAATTTTCGACTTTTCTCTAGCCCAACCGGAAAAGGAAACTACGGACTTGAATAAAATTGCTGGTAAGTTAGTTTATCCCTGACCAAGATAAAATATCAACTGACTATTTTTCTTCGAGAATTTACTACGTCAAATTTCCCCTACTAAGTTCTCTGACAACCACCACTCAAGTCAAATTTTGACCGGTTTTAATAATTTCATCCCTTATTTTACAACGTATCTGTGCTTGAGTAATTACCCAACCAATGGGGTGGGATTTTTGCAAAACTGTGAACAAATTCGTAATGACTCCGTCGACCAATCCGGAGTCTAGTCGTGGCGGGGCTATAACTCAAGGTTCATCATCCGAAAGATGGCGCCCCCTGTTATTTGAGCGGTAGTACCTCGAACTATGGAATTATTTATACTATTTTGGTGGTTTTTAACAATTATCTCTCTCTCTCTCTTTAGACTGCTGATAGTGATCATTCTGTACATCTAGAGTTTCTGGGTTTTCATTTGAAGGAAAATGATCAAAAACCTCCACCTAAGACTCGTTGCAGCCTTATAAGCCGTTATTCTGAATACAAATAATTATTTTCGGATGTCAATTCATTTCGCCAACGAAAACAAACAAATCCTTCCGTTACATTGAAAATGAATTACAATTTTCCCGCTTTCGGCTAGTGAACCTATACTCCCCATATCTCGAAGGTTTCATTCCGTACGTGACGGAAACAATACCAGATATTCACAGCACTGCAGATGTGCCACCCGCTATGCCCATTTGAGCCCGCTTGTAATTACACTTTATTTTTCGAAATTGTTGGCGAACAACCGGCTAGCGGATGTAAAAATTCTACAGAAACAATAATTTTTGATTTCGACTTTATGCACAGCAAACCTGCTTCCCAGATGACAAGGGTTCCGAAAACTGTGATTGTTTAACTCACTTAAATCCAACTGTTTTTGACCCTTAGAACGAAAGCTTTTAGGACCCCAGTATGAAAATCTGCTATTGAACCCGATGATAGATTCTTACAGGTCGATCCTCCAGAGGGAAACCACATTCATCCTACTATCTGGTGAGAACTGTATATCAACAAATATTCCTGAAATGGATCACACGTGGAAACCGGCACTGGAAGAAGATTTTGCATTTGGTACAGCGATAATGGATTGAACCATTATCCCGAGAACACTCCATACATCAAATAAACTAGTAAGTGTCTCATCATCCTTCTGACAGAACTCTTTTGACGACCTTTGTAAAAAAATACCACGTTCAATCACTGTGAGAGAAACAGCGAGAAAACTGAGAAAATTGAACCCTTTCGATACGCAGTATTCTTCACAATAACAACTCCCGTGTACGCACGAAAATGCGCCTCATGGATACATACGGCTCTCGTATTTTGGATACTTATACTATACGGCGCTCGTATTTTGGGTACTAAGAACAATAAGACGCTCGTACTCCAGGAAGAGAATAATAAAATGAAAAGAAATTATTCATATTATTTTTCATTAATATAATTTCTTATTTCCTGGTATGATAAATTTTGAAGTACGGAGTAACACATAGGCCAACATTACATGTTCCACAGTGGTAGACCTGATCTCGTACTAACTGAATCTACTCAATAGGTTCATTCGAGTTCGAACAAGAGCTGTTCCAGAACTGTCAGGAGTTTGCGCAGTAGAATTGGTCGCGTTCGGGTTTTGTTGAACTGTTCTAGGACTGACTCGTTACGCGTTCGGGTTTCTTCAGAATAGTCCTCGGACGGTCCTAGATCTGTCCAAAATCAGTACCTCTCCTCGAGCAAAGAATCGTTCTGACCATTGTTTAATTTTGATAATATTGAATGTGTTTGTGAATCTTTAAAAAAAAAAAAATTGCACAATTTCCATTCAAAATAAAAAAAAAATCATATATACTTCAATAAAACGCTATATTTTGTTTTTTTATTTATTATGATTTCTGTACTAGTAGAGTAGTGAATAGTCTCTACAAAATCTCAAAATAACATTTTTATAAATTTGTTTCATGTCTGAGATAGAATAAATAAATACAAAATACATTTATTCCTAATAACACAATAATTCAGCCAGACACAAGAAGTGTTCACAGTTGCGAAAATTGGCCTTGTGAAACTGGATATATCATCAGACTTTTCCATTATTCTGAATATGAAGACAGTGGGTATCCTGTACAATAAAAAGTTGGGGAAAAAATATGAAGCTTTCAAATAAATGGAACATTAAAAATTGTTACCACTGATAAAAAAGTAAATTATTCAATTAAACAATAAAAAAGTAATTATGAAAAAACTCCTTCAAAGATATAAAAAACTATATGACTAGGAAATGAAAATATAGATGCATATTATTCACACAATAAAAAATTAACCATGAAATAAATCCCATATGTAAATTCTCTGACTAGCATAACAAGTAGATAAATATGGAAACAAAACAAAAATAAACTTCAATCAAACAAAAAAAAGGAACCCTGGAACAAAATCATATCTGAAGATAATACTGTATGACTAGCTTAACATGCAATATTATTCATTCTGAACATCTTTATTCTTGATTTCAAAAACTGAATATACTCCCCGAGTAAATCATTTCTAGCTTTTTTGCCTTTCTTTTGTACCTTCTATCATAGAAAGACCGCATATCAATTTTTAATTCTACCAAAATGTCGTGACGTTTCTGGTATGTGCAGCCAGGAACACGCTTACGTTTCACTTGCGATCTTGTTGGTTTTTCGACAGCATCTACCTGTAGGGGATTTCGTTACAATAAGGAACTGGAGGCCTCATCAATGAGTATTTTTTTAACATTTTCGGGAATTGAAGTGCAGGGGACCACAGTAGAACTGAAAGTTTCTGGTGGTGTTTCCCTAAAATCAGAATCACTTGATAGGAGTACTGCTGGTCGGATATTTTTCTTTCTTTCAAAAATGTCGTCCATTTCGCTTTCAAATTCAAAACTTTTCATTTGTCCTCTGCCTGTTTTGCTGTTATTGTTGACAACCTTTTTGTATGTCCTCTCTAATACTTTGGAACGATTTTCGTATTTATTGGAAGAAATTGTGATTTTATATTGATTAGACATTTCTCTTCCTAACAATCCCCATAATTTCTTCATAGATTTCACCTCGAAGGTCCCTACTATTTTTTCATGTGATTAGTACAGCTCAAGTTATTTCCACATTGAAATATTCATCTCCCTCCTGGGGACAATAATTTAATATTTGAAATAAATCTATTTGTCCACACTGAAATCTGAATAAAAATAAGATATCTGATATGAGGGATATTATAATATGTACTCACCTTCACCTGAAATTTTGATGAGAATCCAAAAAAATATTGATTGGTTTTTCAATATGACAATAGGGTTTATTTCGGGTAACCTTCCACAGTCTGAAAATGAAAATATAATTAGGAAAATCTATACAAGTGTAGAAAGGGCAAACTGATTAGTTCACTCCGATAAGTTATTGCGTTCACCAAATTATATTTCCTATAGAAAAATGATTCAATTAGTCTTTAACTTGTCGTTTTCTGAATTTGCTTATCAATTTTTTTTTCAATTCGAAAGATACTTCTCTATATAGTTTTTTATTGACGTTTCGGAGACTTTATCTGCCCCTGTTCTCGAAATCTTCTGAATCTCTTTTTGTTTTAATAATTTGGATTTTTTCTTGCAGAGTCTTTTTCGCTTTGTCAATTCCCAATTTCTTGTGTATGATACTATGAGAGTTCCATGGCTGTTCACAATCAGTTTTTTTTGCTGCACAACTTTTCAATCAGGTTCAGAGCAGTGTATGTGTGCATCGAATTTGTCTCTGGCGATGATAGCAAGATCATCGGCATATCATAAGCAGTGCTATACAAGCCCCAGATTCACCACAAAGAATGGAGTTATTTTCTGTCTTTTATGTAGTAATGTGAGGTATATTATATATCACCGAGAAGATTTATAGGGTTGAAATTCATTCATAGCCTACCTAATTCTGTAGCCACCAATCCGGGGCTTTTGACTTGCCTTGGATGCTTTCCATTACTTTCAGCTCATTCGGGTTAGGTGCGGTCGGACAGTGTGTCTCGATGAGCATAGTCTTTCCTCAAACGTTGTTGTATAGGTACCTCCTCCCACGGGGAACACACGTGTTTTGCGGTATCTTCCTTGGCTATCCTGTGGATCCCAAGATATTCTTCCACGATTGTCCTCTTTGATTTTTTGCTCCTTTGTTGTTCTGCGTCAGTGTAACTTCATATCATATCCAGTCTTGGTTGGATTTCGCTTCATCTAATATCCCACACAAATTTGTTCTGGGGTTTTCGAGTGTTCATTCACCAGACTGTTTTGTTTTTTGTTGCCTTGTTTTTTCGTGACAGCGTATTGCTTTCTTCACTCGTTACACCGGACTTTCGGAGATTTTTTTCCCCTATCCCAATTTTCCTCTTTCAGGTTGCGATACGTGATTGAAGTTCCTGAAGGAGTACCTCTATCAAATTTGACCTGTCTGTGGTCCAAACATGAGGGTTCCTCTAACATAGGCCAGCTTTAAATCTATTCATTGATTTATTTATTCATTATCAGCTTCAAGATATAAACAGACCGCAGTCCACAACAGTATCCACTGAGTAGCTGAGAGTTCGCATCGATATTGGATCAAAAGTGAGAATGCAACATACCTTACAATACTAATACAAATGAATACACATCGGTTATCAATTTAGGTCCCTTATATGTTTCCGAAAACGCAAATATGTACAGTTAAACAGATCAATATCGGAATGAAGTGCGTAATAACATAGACACATCCCAGATATTGAAGGATTCTGATACATGTAAGTTCTAGGACAGCATATATAGAACAATTGTCTTCTTCTAGTAGGCCTCACGGGTACCAGAAAGGGAACCGAAGACAAGAGATCGGGAGAGTCAATCATACCATTAATTATTTTGAATAATATACAGAGATTATTTTGCTTTTATCTATTTTCAAGAGTAAGAAAATTCATATCGTAATGTAATCACATACTCCTTTCGTTAAGGGTATTCTATTCAAGACTGCTCTCCCCATTGACGTGATGAAGGTAGATGTAGTTCCTACGTTAGTTATTTGTTACCTTTCTGTAAGTGGTGACTCACTCCGTGCTTCCCCATAGAATACGTTATGCCTTCGCATCACATAATATAATTATTCAGAGATTTTTCCCAGCCTACAATGAGTAGTGGACAAACCCCCTCTGAGCTCACTATCCAGCTCCTGGTTCCTTACTCTGTTGACAGGGTTAGAATAGCTGTGGAACATCAGCTTGAGTATCAGAAGTAGTACACAACCTACTGTATTACCAAATACAATACATCCATGAAGTGTTTGAACACCTTTTTCATATAGTACCATACCTTGGTTGATTTGCATGGCCAAACCCTCACCCCCGTGTAACCAGGGTTCTTGCAAGAGGGCCGGATCCAAGATTTTGTCGACGCACCTCATACATACGACAGCCATAGCTCCCTATGCATAGAAGGGGATCACATGCAGCTCTGTTATTTGGACTGAGCGGATCTCCTGTCTTCTTGAAGGCTTCTTCCATTGTCACTATCTCAAGTGGTACTCGCCTCTTAAGAAGTCTCACTCCTTGGTGGGCCAGCCTTGCTCGTTGGGACACCAGATTTGAGTTTGCATCATCACTTCCCTTCCTCGCTTTCATCCTGCTCCGAGCTGTGTTTCCCTTCAACCCTGAATTCAATTCCTCCTAAGTTGTAAAAGAGAGACATATATAGGTCCTCGAAACCTATTATTCATCTGTTTCCGCTGAGGTTTCGCCCAAACCTTCAAAAGGGAACAGGAACTAAATGCCCATGATTCTACGTAATCAAAGTCACTAGTTCTAGGGGATCAACATCACCCTACTCTCGCCATTGACATATTAATAAATTGTAGAAAGACCAAAAAACTTTTTTTTAACTTCATCAAAATGTATCAAGGTAAATTTTCGCGAATGATAACCAACACCAATTGGGACATCCTGAAAATATGCTGATTTGAACTCAATATGTAGTATTATTCAATCTTAATTTCAGAGTGTACTCTTTGCGAAAAAAAATTTTCTATGTTGGTATACGAATGAGCTCATAAGTTTAATTAAATAAAAACCCACCATTTGAAAATGCATAGAAAACGCAGAGTTATGACCTATGCAAGAATTTTATCGGCAATGGAACACGATTATACATTAAATGATATCAAAATCGACCGCGTGAACGAATGTAAGGATCTAGGGGTACTGTATCTTATATAGAAAAATCACTTCTTAATCTGCTAAACTACTAAGTTTAGTTATTCGCAATAACGAAGAATCTTCTTCTATGAGAGCAATGAGAGCCATATATTTCTCTCTAGTACGTTCAACGCCCAAATTCTGCAGTACTGTTTAAGATACATTAAAAAAAAATCGATTTTATAGATAAAATTCAGCATAAGTTTCTCAAACTTCTGTATTTTTGAAAGAATAGATGAATCTCTGACCATACATTCCTTTACAAAGTCATACACGGTCCTAATTGACTCGCCAGAATTACTTGCCCTTGTTAATTTCAATGTGCCACGAATTACCTCGAGATCCAACATCTCTTTCCACACCGTGTAACTAACTCCTACCACATTTCCACAGTCCTTTATTCACATGTGCAGACGATTTGATAGGTAGATAGTGTAGATATATTTTCCATTCACTTACCCAGTTGAAATTATCCTATACCAGCATATTTCGAATTAACCAACTATTGTTACCATATGTACCATAAACCAAACCATATGTATGTACCATGAACCGAAATTGTATCACAAAATGCCGTTATATACTCCAGCTAGTGGATTTATAATCTGTTTGGATGTATTATATTAAATAAATAAATGAATAAATGAATAAATAAATGAAGGTCGGTGTTTGAACTGTGATTTGCAGTTCTTTTTTTCGCTTCCGGCCCTTGTCTTCCATCATCAGGGATGTTATTGGTGCAGTCAACTGATTCCAGAACTCCACCTCACTGTTAAACGCTCAGAGTTGCCCCTTCTCAGAGTGCAAGCCTGAGGGTTCAAGAGGTTTTCATCAGTCGGCTCTGATTCCGATACAGTTCACACATGTCATGACCAAATGGTTTGTGGGTAGATTTTGCAAAGCTTACTTGTGGTTCTCCTAAGAGGATTTCGTCTTGGGCCTCGGATAATGTGTCCCCGACTCCGAATCTTCCTTTCCTCCTCATTCCATTCTCAGGAAAATACGTTTTTACTTCTTCCACATTCACTGCGCAGATGGCATTTTCCGAAGGAGACTCCTCCTTACCTTGGTTTTTCCCTGAGCTGTCTGTATTATGGTCTGGTGCTGTTGCTCCAGTGGGAGCATTTGGTGGACACTATACTTTTTTCCGTCTCCTTACAAAATTATGAGAAAAGTGTTGTTTTGATTACTAGTTGATCATATTGTTACTATTTATTCTTGTTTTTTTTTAATATTATAAATTTTTATCAATTAGTTTCATCAGAATTGACAGTTCAATCGCTTCTGTTGTGCAATGTGTACGGTGTCAGGAAATCCATAGATTCACCTCTGGATTCTCTAACTTCAGTTATTACGGAATATACCGCGTGCTTTGAAAATCATTTTTTTATCTAGCCTCCTGATATAAATATTCGTGAAAATCGATTGTTCTATCGGCCCTGCCGTGTAGTGAATATTACCCAGGAAAATGTCAGGAAATTTTCAGAAGCATACCTAGAATCTCAACGATCTTGCAAGTTTCAGATTCATTATCCAATAATTAATGAATATACGGGTAACAAGTCGTGAAGTAAACAACCTACCTGATATCAAATAGAAAAACATAATTTGAATTCTGAAAATCGAATGTAACTGAGAGGTGCTGTTGGTTACATGTAAATTATGGATGGAGTGTGAAAATAAAGTCTCTTGTCGAGTGAAACGGGTTTATTGTCTTGTTCCGAAGCAATATTCATTCTGTTTGAGACGCGACATGATTTTAAAAGGTATTTCTTAGTCTTGCCGGGACAACAGCCATCACTAACTTTGATTTTGTAATTTTTTTATTTGCTCACATGCCTTGTATAATCTTCGACTTTTTTCAAACTGTTATTGTAGTCCTCAGAAATGCACTAACTTTTGGTTGTAATATTCGAATATTTCACCAAATAGCTTTAGCTACCAGTGATCTCGAAAAATGAAATATAGAATTTGAGTCTGCGAAGTTCGAGTTAACGTTCATTAAACCGACGAAAAAAAAGTATATGTTTTTTATGTATGACCACGCATAACTTTTTACAGAATAGTCCGATTTTGATGATTCCTCATTTGATTGATGGAGTATGCCTCGAAGTTAGTTCCTTTCAGACTTGAGAAAAAAATCCTGTCTTGAGGGTAGAAAATAGGGGTATGATTGTTGGTTGACCCACTGAATTTTTACCTCTTCACCGATTCTACCGCGCATAACTTCATACTGGGTTACCCGAAAACAGTTAAATTTCAGGATATGATGTGCTATATCAATTGTATTTGGAATTTTGGGAAAAATTTTAATCTTGAATAATTTACATGGTTTTCAATTAAAGAGAAGGCAACTTTGTTTCGTCATGACTTTTTGACTGATCCTGTATACTTAATTTTCCTTTACTGTTATAGATTTTAAAAATCCCTTGAACTATTGTCTCCTAACATCTTTCGCTAGCTATCTTAGTCTAGGAGATAATCGACCGTTTCCATACATATAAGCAACCCTGTATATAATTACCTGTCCTGACTAACTGACCCACTGATTGACTGATATACGATCAACGTCCAGAGCAAACCGCTGAACGTAAGGGCTGAAATTTTGACAGCATATTTTTCTGATATTCCATCCCTAATGGGGTGAAAAGGTGGGTGAGAAAAGGGATGAAAGGGAAAGTACAGCTGGTTTTGAAATTAGAGTCATGGAAATTGGTATTTGGACTCTTTCACACAACATGTTTTTTTCCATGTTTTCTTGGGTTACCTTCCACAGTCTGAAAATGAAAATATATGAATATATATGAAAATATAGAAGGGTTAACTAATTAGTTCACCTCGATAAGTTACAGTGTTCACCAAATTATACTTCCTATAGAAAAATGATTAATTTTTCAGTAACTTGTCGTTTTCCGAATTTCCTATGAAAATAAGTTGAAATTCAAAAGATACTTATCTGTATATTTTTCGATTAACGTTTCGGGGACTATATCTGCCCCCATTCTCAAAATCTTCTGAATCTCCTCTAATTGTTTAAAGAATTTGGATTTTCCTTGCAGAATCTTCCTCGCATTCTCAAAAGACAGATGTCTATTGAGATCTGCCAAAAAATTTGAGAGTGACATATTGCTCATTTAATATATGGAGTGTTGTTCAGATCAGTTTATTAGCATTCTACCATATCTCACTTTCTCTCTGAGTAGAGGTAACTATGCATGGTCCATTTCAACAGAATTTGTTGAAAAGCATGTTGTTATTGGGAAAGAAGAATATAGGCCGTTTCTTTCAATTTTCTCCCCTCTTTATGTGGTTCTTTCATCAAGTTTCGCCCTATTCCATTCAATCGTATGATCTCCATTGGATGTGAGGATATGTTCTGCCATTTATGTGTCAATTTCTGATATAACTCTGATGTTCACTTTGGCGCACTTGTAATGGTCTTGACGTTCCACCTATATAACAATCACCACACGAACAATATCTTTTGAATTCTAAGTATTTTTTAAAAGTAAATTCAGGAAACGACAAGTTATTGATGAATTCAATCATTTTTCTATAGGAAATATAATTTAGTGAACGCAGTAACTTATCGGGGTGAACTGATTGGTTTGCTCTTTCTACATGTAGACGTATAGATTTTCCTGATTATATTTTAATTTTCAGACTGTGAAAGGTTACCCAAAAAAACATGTCAAGAAACGTTCTTCCTCCACAAAAAATCATATTCATTCAATACTTATGAAGATAAATGTGTTTATGAGTTTTCGAAAATTCAACCCCAAAGGGGTGGAAATGGGGGTTGAAAGTCTGTAAATAATTCATGAGTGGGATAAAGAAATACATATTTCAGAGTTTTCTATGAATGCAACCCCTAGAGGCCTGAAAGGGGGGGGTGAGAGTATGTGTAAGATTTCCGTTTGTTTTGAAGTAAGGGTCATAAAAATCAGGATTTGGGATACTTATTACAAATGAAAGAAATACGTGTTTCAGTATTTTTTAAAACTCGGTTCCTAATGTAGTAAGTTAATTCATAATAGTCGTCACAAAAAAAAAGTTCTACGCGGACGAAGTCGCTGGTACCAGAAGTTATAGTATATTACAGTTGAGAGTTGAAATAAGGTGGGTAAGTAGGTATTTCGATAGTTATCAAATTGAGTGGTAGCAAGTAGTGATTTAGCCACAAAAAAATAACCGACGGAAAAAAAACTGAAAAGTAAAAATAAAACTAACTTTTAGTCTAATAACTAAGCTCCTAAACTGATGGAATTAACTAATTTTGAATCGGCGTCAAATAAACAATCAACGAAGATCATTTAATTAAACCAAAGAAATTATCAAAACAAAATAACATGAAAATGCAACGTGAAATCTCCAGGCATAAACAATAACATTCCGAAAATGGGTCTCTCCGCACGACCGCTCGCAACGACACGTGCGGTCTCGCTGATATTGACTTCGAGAACGCTTTGTTTGTTTGTTTGTTTGTTTGTTTGTTTGTTTGTTTGTTTGTTTGTTTGTTTGTTTGTTTGTTTGTTCGTTTGTTTGTTTGTTTGTTTGTTTGTTTTTTTGGCATCGAATCAAAATAAGTTACTTACATTTGTTCAGGAGCGTAGTTATTCAGACTGAAAGGGTTCATTTTATTTTTTGTATTTTGGTTTCGTTTTTCGTTGGTTAAATTTTTTGTCAAGAAGTCTTTTTCATTATTCCCATTTCCAATTTTCTTATGACAAATCTCTGATTATTTGGCCGTCTCTAGATGGTCACTTTGTGGAGGCACATGAGTTTTTTTTTCACGAAATATTTTTTTCCTCAATTCTGTCAAGACCATATGTCAACTACAGAAATATCTAGTTCCAGGATATCATGTTATACTTATTTTTTTTAAGCATACCGGTAGTATGAATAGATCATTTATTCGGAAGTTAAAAATGAAATTGAATAATAATATGTCATCTGGGACTTATGAATCTGAAATTACTTCCAGTTGAGAACCAATTCCTTTCTACTCATATAACAGTTGCCATTGCAAAATACAACTCGTAAACATAAGTGTGCCATAAAATACAAGTGTCTATTTGACGGAGAAAATTACATGTCAGCAAAAGGAGTACGTCTTAGCGATGAATACGAGAACTTATTGACAACTGAGGAATGGCTTCAATTTCTAGCGATCATCCAGAAGTAATTACAAATGCTTTTCTGTGAACCTACGAGTTGTCTTTCCTTCCCGACTTCGTCGAACTAATGACTTATAACGATTACTTTCTTAAACACTTGTCGCTTTCACTATTACACTATTTGCCGACTAGCGTTGAATAGTCTCCATTGAACTCAGAAGTTTCCGATTAACGGAAAGCAATTATTGCCATTTCTACTGGAGCTTCACTTGAAACAATGACATCGTTCGAGATAAAGAAAAAATGAATGGAAGGGAAAACTGATCAGTAGAACATTTGAACATCACTGGATGAATATTCCCCTGAAAAATAAAGTTCCTCCATCCACTCCATATTATGTTGTCATACATGAAATCTCAAATTATCGCGCGTTCGATCCTTTTTATCTGTTTGCCCATTGCTTTTCCAAGGCGGTGAACAATGGTAACAAATGAAGATTTCGTTGCCAAATTCGTATGATTTCTCACCACCTGCCGGGAATGTTTTCATAAATGATTTGTTCCATTTTTACCAAGAAAATGTAATAGAAGCA
Source organism: Gonioctena quinquepunctata (assembly GCA_018342105.1). Taxonomy (NCBI): domain Eukaryota; kingdom Metazoa; phylum Arthropoda; class Insecta; order Coleoptera; family Chrysomelidae; genus Gonioctena; species Gonioctena quinquepunctata. The sequence continues at coordinate 558,621 of JAFIRS010000369.1, read as the reverse complement.
AGAATATCTAGTACTCTGATCAACAAGTTCGGAATGGTGTTAATTATTGATAAAGCTCGTTAAAATATGAGCGAATCATTGGATTCGGAATGACGTGTAAAAAAAAGTATTTCGATGATTTTACAGCACATAAAAAATTGCAATTCTCATTAACAAATCAAGAGGGAAAAATTATTGATAATTGAGAAATAAATAAATAATAGTTTAAAAAAACTGAAAAACACGCTTTTATAGAAAACCAGACTAAAAAAATTTAGGATAAGGAAAAAATGTATTTTATTCGAAAAGAAGCATGGGGTGCATGGTATCGCCTCGGCCAACGATTATCTGTGATCTGAGACATTTCTTACTTTCACTGCCCTAGGTGTGTAATGTACTATATAATTATTGATACCATGCACCCCACGCTTTTTTTTTAAATAAAATACATTTTTTTTTCTCATTTTCAATTGTTTTAGTCTGGTTTTCTATAAAAGCGTGTTTTTTAGTTTTTTTAAACTATTATTTATTTCCTATTTCCTAGTGTGGTTTATTTATAAAAGCGTGTTTTTTTAGTCTTTTTAAACTATTATTTTCAGTATTTTTTTCCAAATCAGAAATGGAATAATCTTTTCAAATTGGGTAATCATAATCTCCGACACCAAAAACCCCAACATACCAATTTGGAATAGAACCAGACCATAATCACAAAACTCGTCCACCGTTCTAAAGCCGCCATTTAGAATTTTTTAATTCTGCAAAAGAATCATAATCTTCGACCACGAGGGTTTTCGTGGTGATACCAATTTTGAAGTGAATCGAACCATAATCACAAAACTCTTACGCCATATTGGAACCGCCATTTTGTTTTTTTCCTACACAAAAATTGCTCAATGCATTGCCACCGGAATTATGTACACCTGCCAAATTTCAAATCATTCGAACGTCTGGAAGTGGGTTAAAATCGCGCCCAAAGCTGTCGGTTACAAACAAACAAACTAACATAGTAGTGAAGCTAATATAGAGCGTGTAAAAATACTTTCATCTGAACACTTTAAAGAATAAAGTTACTTTGAAAAAAAATTTTCCGACCGCCATTTTCACAAATGGCGACATAAAAGTTCAAATAATTGACTTATAAATTTTTTGCTTCTTGGAGCTCCTCTCACTTAAGAAGATCACGTTATGAAAGTTTATTAAAGTTTTTTATTTTGTTTATTATAATTGTTCAAAGTTAAAAATCATTGGAATATTAAAAAAAATATTTTTTTTATCATTTTGTTTTTATGACAAAATAATGATAAGAAAAAAACTTATTTAATAAACAAAATAAAAAAGATAGGCTCCAAGAACCAAAAAACTCATAAGTCAATTATTCAAACTTATAATAATAATGATGGAGATAGAGTTTCGGGAAACGGAACTTTTTTATAGAGAATTATCTCCTCTCCAATAATCTTTTTTTCATTTCTCAATTATCAATATTTTCTGAATTATTAGCGAAAAACTAAACTAAAGGTTTTTTCCCTCTATTACATCATTTTGGCTCAGTCTACTGCCGTTATATGTGCAAGTGAAACCAGGTATATTCAGGTCATCAGTGAAATCAATTCCCCAGGTTCCACTAAAGATGATTAGATCAATTGTTTTAAGTATATCAAGGAATACTGTAAATTAGTCGAATTTTTTTTTCTAATGTTCAGATGTTGAATATGTATTATATTGTTAATATTGTGGGTTGTATTCATTTTGTTAATAAAATGGTCACAATCGGCTAGAAGGATGGAGACACACGCTGAATGTGCGGTGTTGCCACGGTTGCAGGGCCGCTCTCTACGTGTACCATACATATCCATGCATGAGGTGTGATTGTGAGAAAGCTAATCGAAATGTGGGTGTCAATTTAAAATAAGAAAGTTGGTACCAACTTCTGGCACAATCTCTATAGCTGTAGGAGTGAAAATATTTCAGGTATAACGGACATGATTGAATATGACAGCATACCAAATTTAAATTTTCTAATCTAACTGAAAATCACCCTGTATGATATATATGATATCAATACAACTATCAATGTAGTATAAATATATATATATATATATATATATATATATATATATTTTCAATTTCTTGACTACATATGTTTATATTATTTATTTTCTCGGAATAAAAAATGTTATTCAGAACTTAACTACCGAGCCATAAAACTGGCTCATCAAAAGTTCAGAAAAAGTAATTTAGAAGAAATAAAATATATCCTAAAAGAAAATAACTACCCAGATGACTTCGTGGAAAAAACGATCAAAAAAGGATACATGCTATTTATAATGATAACAATAAAACAAAAAAAACAACAAAATATATACCCTTACCATACGTACAAAAATTATCCAATAAAATCAGCAAAACGGTGGAAAAATACAACATAACAATAGCACATCGATAAAAAAAAAAAAAAAACCCACACCGTATATAAAATACCATCTAAAGATTGCGAAAGAACATATAGAGGTCAATCCAAACAATACATACAGAAACGAATTCAAGCCCACAAATACTCAAAAACGGACATCACAGCATTGTCTAAACACACAAAGGAAATCCAACATAAATTCGATTTTGACAGGGTTGTAACGATAGAAACGACATAAAAATCTCAGTCAAATCTACAATAACTTATTTTGAACACTCACTCCACAACAAGAAATTTATAAAAAAAAAAAATAGTGAACTGATCTTTACATCTCCACACGGAAAAGTCTTGCATGAATTATAGCTATAGAGCCCTTGTACTATAACTGAATATGTCGAACACTCCAATGTATTCTAATTAAAAAAAAACGATAACAGATGAAACAAACCCGATACCAGCAATCTCAGACATTCAACAACCTTCATTCAATCATGAAATATGAAATGAAATGAAAGAATAATAGTTGAATTATATTGTAAGTTTTGAATGTCTCTTTTAATTTTAATCGGATTTGATGCTATGTAACGTATTATGTTTTTAACTTTACATTTTTACATTATTTTATATATATATATATATATATATATATATATATATATATATATATATATATATATATATATATATGGTATGGATAGAATGGTTGATCGTGGATAATTCTCCAAACTGTGGACAGAGTAGAATTGAGAGCTTCAGCATTTATTCTTGTATTTATTTCTGGATTCTCCACGAGAGCGTTCAAAACAGCTTCTTCCAATACTGGGATTTGGACTGCTCATAACCTTCCAATAATATCAGCTGCCCTCTTAGAGCTACCTGTTTCTGCCAAAAGACCGTGGAGACCGGTAAATGTTGGAACTGAAGGCAGTTCTCGATTAGGAAATCGCTCTTGGTAAATACGTCTTGTTTCGCGCGCATTGCCATCCGCAAGGCCATAAACAAAATGCATATCGGCTGAATGAGCATTATTGTTTAAATAATCAATTTTTTCAAAATTAGTGTTTCAAAACTTACAGAAACTTCAACAAAACAACAAAACGTTTAACTGTCACATAATATGTAATCACTAACACGCATCGATTATCAAATAATGGACAAATATCCAGAAAACGGTTGCTTATAGAGACTTGTAACACGTTTAGCTTTTTTACGTAGATATGATAGAGGAATCGATTTTTCCAGTGAAAAATGTACTAGAAGTACGCTTAAAAAAGTTATGAATTTTCGAAGAATAAAAAGACGTATAGGTGGCACTTCCTACAAGCGAGAGAAATATTAACATCAGGTTCGAATTCGACACCTTAAAAAACCTTTCAATACCAATTTTCGTTTGATAAAGGTCAGTATTTCGAAAATTATTTAAAAAAAAACGAAAATAAAAATAAAACTTCAACACCCTGCATCCTGGAAACGAAGCATTTCCGGACATATATTTATTTGGACAATTCATGTAAGAATATTGTAAGAAATCACCTCCTGAAGTTTTTCAAAGTACTTTTGAATCACCCTGTATTCTTGGTAGAGGTCGCTGCGAGCAACGGTTTTCGAGTTATTGGGATTTGGAATAATCGATGCAAATGATTTTGATTGACAAGATTTTTAAATTCAAAATGAATTTAGTTAAAGAAACTACTTTCCTTTCATTTCATTTAAAAATAGGAATCGAGTGTTATTACAATATAATACTAATGTGAAGTGGGGAATTGTTGTCCGTGAGAAATTATGAAAAAGGAAATTGTGGCATAATGGACAGATTTAAATTAAAGAAAAAAAGCATCCTCCAGCGAGACTCGAACTCGCAACCCTAACCTTGCCAAACTTATGCTCTACCAATTGAGCTATGAAGGCTATGCAAAATCGACACACACTCGTGAACACTTCACTTCCTTCAATTTAATGCGATGTTGGGAAATGAAATAGAAAAATCAAACGTACTTATCAGTGATCGTCGAGACCCGGTACCTATTCACCCAAACATCATCGTCGAAGTGACGATTTCAGTAGAAGATCCAGGAAGATGATCTCCAACCACTGATAAGATTTAGCCAAATATAAGTTGTGAAGTGGGGAATTGTTGTCCGTGAGAAATTATGAAAAAGGTAATTGTGGCATAATGGACAGATTTAAATTAAAGAAAAAAAGCATCCTCCAGCGAGACCCGAACTCGCAACCCTAAGCTTGCCGGACTTATGCACTACCAATTGAGCTATGAAAGCTATGCGAAATCGAGACACACTCGTGAACACTTCACTTCCTTCAATTTAATGCGATGTTGGGAAATGAAATAGAAAAATCAAACGTACTTATCAGTGGCCGTCGCGACCCGGTACCTATTCACCCAAACATCATCGTCGAAGTGACGATTTCAGTAGAATATAAGTACGTTTGATTTTTATAAGTACGTTTGATTTTTCTATTTCATTTCCCAACATCGCATTAAATTGAAGGAAGTAAAGTGTTCACGAGTGTGTGTCGATTTCGCATAGCCTTCATAGCTCAATTGGTAGAGCATAAGTCCGGCAAGCTAAGGGTTGCAAGTTCGAGTCTCGCTGGAGGATGCTTATCTTCTTTAATTTAAATCTGTCCATTATGCCACAATTTCCTTTTTCATAATTTCTCACGGACAACAATTCCCCACTTCACAACTTATATTTGGCTAAATCTTATCAGTGGTTGGAGATCATCTTCCTGGATCTTCTACTGAAATCGTCACTTCGACGATGATGTTTGGGTGAATAGGTACCAGGTCTCGACGGCCACTGATAAGTACGTTTGATTTTTCTATTTCATTTCCCAACATCGCATTAAATTGAAGGAAGTAAAGTGTTCACGAGTGTGTGTCGATTTCGCATAGCCTTCATAGCTCAATTGGTAGAGCATAAGCCGGCAAGCTTAGGGTTGCGAGTCGAGTTCGCTGGAGGATGCTTTTTCTTAATTTAAATCTGTCCATTATGCCACAATTTCCTTTTTTCATAATTTCTACGGACAAAATTCCCCACTTCACAACTTATATTTTAAATCTTATCAGTGGTTGGAGATCATCTTCTGATTTTCACAAATGATCACCTTCGACGATATGCTTGGTGAATGTCGCGTAATGGACCCACTGATAATACGTTTGATTTTTCTATTTCATTCCCAACATCGCATTAAATTGGAAGAAGTCAGGTCGATTTCGGCCTTCATACAATTGAATAAGTCAAAGATGGTGAGTTTCTGGCTTTTTTAATTAAATCTGTCCATGCAATTTTTATAATTTATAAACAGATTTAAGACAATTATACTGAAACAGTTAGGGTATTAATGGTCACTTGCATTATGCACCGCAATGGACAGTTCATTATACTGGTATTGATAGCGTCATCCGCAATTATCGACGAAGTTGTTCTTTGGTTTCTATCGGCACCGTATGAACAGGGGCCTTCACGTGACCCACGAAAAAAATTCTATTGGATTCAAATCCGGGGACCTCGGAGGCCATAATTGATTTGGAACTTCAGCGCCTCAACCAATCCATCTGTTTCTGAATCGCTGTTTTAAAAATTCATGAACTATCAAAGTAAAATGCGCTGGAGCTCCATCATGCATGAACCATGTTATTTGTCTCAGTAAAAGTTGAATGTGTTCCAGAAATTCAGGAAAATTATTTTCAAGGAAATCATGATAAGAATTGAGAGTCCCTGGAAAAAACTGGGCACCAATCTAATAATCCCGAACAATACCAATCCAAACATTTATTTAAAACTGGTGTTGAAACCTGGACTGAAACTATTGCGTGAGGGTTTTCGTCACACCACACAAGGTTATTATGAAAGTTCATCTTGGCGTTCTTTGAAAAATGTGCCTCGTCACTGAATGCAGTAAACTGAGGAGGATCTTGTGCAATTTTCTGCGGTATCCATTGGCAAAATGTTACAAGGGGAAGGAAATCTTGGGGCAACAATGCTTGGACACGCTTTATGTGATAAGGATACAACTGATTTTGTTTGAGAATTAACCAAACTCATTTGTGATGTGCGTTTAGATTTTGCGTAATTTTGCTCGTGCTCATCTGTGGATTTTCTTAGATTGCCTGGAGAACAGCTTCTTCAACTTCTGGTGTACAAGAAGTCAACGCTCTGCCTGCCACTGGAGCTTTTAAAAGAATCCAGACTTCGTTTGACGCTCGATGATCAGAGAATCTTTCATTATAAATACGTCTAGCCTCATAGCAATTGCCATCGAGAAGACCGTATGAGTAAATCATATAAGACATTTCGGTATTCGTGTATGCTGCCATTTCAAGAAGATTGGAACACTAATACAGAAAACAACTTTACTGTCACAGGAACGAATTGAAATGACATGACAACTACTCACTCAAATGTTATATATTTAAATCGAAAAAGAGTCCAAAAAACTATGTAACAAAACAAGAATATTTTTTTTGACTACATGTCGACATTGTTGAATGTAAAACACCATTGAATGGAAGAATACAAATGCATTGGCGTATCTTTTCCGATATTTATTACTCAGAGGCGACTTACGAGTTGCACGGAAATAATTCAGATACATCGATTACTTCAAATCCCAATAAGTCGAAAACAAAACCTCTAACAAAATTATATGTTTCACACCAAATGTTAGAAATATCGATTTTTCCACTAGAAAACGTGATACAGGTACGTACAAAAAAGTTATGACATTTCAAATGACTGAAAAGACATGTAGGTGGCGCCACCATCACGGAAGAAACAAACTAACATCACATTTGATTTTGTCACGGAAAATACTCCCAGACCCTACCTACAATGGAAGTGGACTCCTTGAAATCCTCTTAGGAGCAGATGAATTGGGGAAAATCATTTCAGAAGGTCTGAAGAAGATCAAATTTGGCCTAATCGGCCAAGACACCGAATTCTGTTGGATTTCGTCAGGACACACAGAATCGTCAGAGAAGAGTACGATTGCACATGTAGACGAAGTCAAGAGGGAAGTTTTCATGGTCGCTCATCCCCGCCCGGGAGATCAAACTTGCAAAGAAGTCTACAGAGAAACCACAAGAAGGCATGAGGATGGGAAAGATACAGCAGAAAACCCACAAACTCCGGAAATAAGAGATATTTCACGATCCCGGCAACCCCAAGAAAAATTTAATGTCAAACTAGAACAGCATCTGCAGTACTCTTACGAATATCCCAAATTGGGACACATGGAAAAAGTACTGTCCACCGAAATTGATCATGGACAATTCCACATCCCGCATCAGGCCGCAATACAAGAATGAAACACAACCACGGAAGTACGAGCCGATGCGGCACGCAAATTCCAAGAAGAAATAATCAACTTGGAAAATAAATTGAGTTTGGACAAAGAAAATGAGCTGGCGAGTCCTAATCCTTTTCTGGATGAGAAAGACATCCTACGAGTGGGCGGTAGGCTACAATATGTTATATTCAATGATAGGCAAAAGCATAACATAATTATTCGGAGTAGTGCGAACAGATACTCCACCCACGAAAGGGAGGTCAACTTCGATTCAAGAAAACTTGTGGTTCATCCTAATCATGTGGATTCCCAAAGGCTACACCAATTATTCAATCGACCAGAAAATGACTCATATGTCGGCACCGCCCGATTCAAGAGAGAAGAATTCACTACAAGAGCCAATTTGCAGCATCGGCGACCAGAAAACAATCCTACAATCAATCCACCACGTACGAGCTGCCACCCCGTGGCTCCTTCAAGCAGTCGAGGTCGGGGAGAATGTTTGACCAAGATCATATGAAAAATTTCATTTGCTGTATATTGCTCAAAGTTCACTGATAATAATTATTCAAATCATTATTGAAAGGTTACCGATCATACGAGGTGGTGTGAACAATAATTCACCTTATTATGATATCACGATACAAATAACTTTGACCTTGTTATGATAACCTGATACACGCTTGGAGAGTACAATAACATCACATGATTTCCATTCATCGGACATATATAAACCCAGCACTGAATGAATGAAAATATTATCAACCGAACTATGATGATTTTCATTTCATTGACCTAACAGGGCATTATACCATTAGTCCCTTACAGCCACAGCAGGGCAATCCTATATTGCCGCTTTCAATCATAAAGGGACGAGACAACCTCCCTTCAACTTATAACCTTCCATTTCCCTCCAGTGTTTCCAACACTAACCTACAAAGCTATCAATACACAGAACATTTTTTCAAGCCCACATCCCTGAATAATCGTGAAACTGATCGTTTGAAATTTTCAGTGGTTAAAAAGAAACGCCATATGCCTACTTGAAGTAGGTCCATCTAACCCACAAGGGAATACTCATTTTTAACTGAAATGAATAACTATTGCTTTTCGTTAGGCATCATAATAAAATTGAAAATGTCCAATTATCGAAGTCTACTTGGATGAAATCCTGAGGTAGAGGTTCAGAGGGTCCTTCGAACTTTGAAAAGAAAAGCAATGTTCACCAGACCAATCAAAGGCATTTCGAGTATTTTTGAAGACGACGGATGGGATATGATTCATCTTTCAAGTTTTACTGAAATCATAATGAAATTAAACAGACACAAAAAATTCAATTCAACCAATTGAAGTATTATTAAAAGTACAAGGTCTGTTCCATCTACGTCGGAAATACGTTTGAAATGTTGAAACGAATTCCTTTCATGCTTTATTCAATTATAACTTAACAGAGTAAAATTAATTACGCTCTCGCTTATCAGATATCCCCCGGAATAATGAAATTTGCAAACAACAGTCATAACAAGAAAGAACAAAGCCAGAAAGGATATCTCGTCCGAAATTCGATATGCGTATAGTGGATTTAGTTAAGTGGTTGGATATGAATAATGTAACAGGTCGTTAGAGTTCCGAAATCATTGTACGTTGCTTTTGTTGCCTAGTTTGGATGTCGCACCGGCTACCACAAACCCTCTTAATTACATTCAAATACGAGCGAAAAGATACGTAATTGCTAGTGGAAACGTCACTTTTGATGGAAACTATCTAACTTTTTTGTATTTATTGGGGATGTGTTTGTGACTGAAAGTCATCACCAGATAACTTCAATATATTTTTGAACGAAAGGATCAAGAATGCACTTGAAAAAAGCGTTCAAAGGTATTTCATGGGTCTCAAGGTATACATGAAAATTCATCGACAAGAAATGAGTATTGATATTCAATTGAAATATATGTTCACAAAAATATTCGGGAAGATGTATCTAGTCACAATCATTCGATAATTTGAATTTTCATTGGTTACTGAATTTTAAAAGAGGAATTGAACCTGTTGGATTTTGAATTTTTGTTCGAAATTCCGAGGTTATGATTTGTGGGAGCAGAAGAGGTAATCGAGTATGTAATTTTTTTTATACAGCAAGAAACAAAGAAAACTCATATTGATATTTTTGTCAGTGATAAGAGTGAGCTAAGCTATATCACAAAGATTTTTCAAGTTATGAAAACCTTCGAATAAGACGCTCCAACCAAATTGTTGACGCCTAACAAGAAATGTACAGAAATTGCTCCAAAAAGCCAATCAAAAGTGTTTTTCGCCGCCACGAAATTTGAAGAATGTAGAAAATACCTGTTTCATGAATAGCATGATCCAGTGTCTTTTGAACACCAAGGTTTTGTTAGAATTTTTCAAGAATGAGTTTTGTATGGAGGATTCAACTACTACTACATCAGGAATGAAAGGAAATCCAATGAAATCTTTTATATCTTTGATGGAAAATATCTGGACTCCCGATTTTCCTCGGCAAATGGTGGATACTCCACATTTTGTCCATCTATTCAGAAATTCTGCTCCTTCCTTTGATCATAACGCCCTAACAGATTCTGAAGAGTTGTCAAGATACCTTCTGGTAGGTTTACATGAAGATTTGAACAAGGCGAGTGCAGAGAATCATCCATCACCAAACGATTTTGTTATCATGAATGATAATCAGAAAACTTCCATTTCTTGGACAGGATATCTTTCTACTCATAATTCCCAAATTGTGGAAACATTTGCCGGTCAGCTGAAGTCTATATTGAGATGTACTTTTGTAATTACTGCTCCGTTACCTTTCAACCTTTCTTGGTACTTTCAATCCCTATTCCAGATTTGCCAAACGAAGTCGTGAATTTAACACAATTCATTGAACTTTTGACAGAAGAGAATACTCTGTGTTTAACTCGAGGAATGAAAAAGGAATTCAAAAATATGATTCGTTTACAAACATTTCCATGAATTTTAGTTATACTTTCAAAACGTGTTTCTTGGACTGATGACAGTAAATTGGACAATGTGAATAATTTTCTCAACAGAATTTGAATTTGGACCAATATTCTGATCAGGAATATCTATGCCATATCTCATCATAGCGGCAGCATTTCCAATGGACACTATACGGCATATTGCAAACACCCTCATTCTAAGTTGGCACCTCCTCGATGATTCCCCTGTATTTTCCAAGATTGATTCCCTCATCCCCAAGGAATGCGTTCGATTGTTAACTCCATCGAGTAGAATTTATTAAATAGCGTTCGAAAATCGTAAAGTTGTGTATATTTTACTATAAGACTGTCGTTCGAAAATACCCGAGTATTCGCTACCGAGTAAACTCTCGTATATCTACAGAATAGCTGGGTTTATTTAACTCCAGAAAATTGACACATCTCTGGGGGACGAAAAATCTCTTTATGCTGTGTCTCACATTCTCATAGCTAACCCAAGATTGAGATTATTGATGTGTATATGTTTAATACTGTTCACTGATAATAGTTGTATTCTTGGAAAAACATATGGTCTACAAAGTTCATAATGTGTCACTCGAATTCTTAACTTAGGGCCTAATTTCAATCAAACTGTTTCGAAACCATCACATTTGAATAAACCATTGTCATTCCCTACCATAAATACTAACATTTGATTTACAATTGGCGAACAAGATTCTAGAAAAGTTATCTGCTATTGTCAACAAAATTTTTCTCCGGTTTTCATCAACTTTCATTGATCTTGCCATTTTTCGTTCTTTTAACAATAACAACCTATATTTCCGATGTCAGAACCTTCTGTCACTCGGATTTTGTAAACAACTCCAAATATATTCCGCACCGTTCGACTTTTACATGAATAGTACTCAACTCCAGAGTAAATTTAAGAAACCTTCAAATACTTTACTATACTCTAGGAGTCTATAATCGAACGCACCTCAGGATGCATGTGTCCTTTTCTATGAGAAAGTTGATAATCTGAATTCTGATGGTGTTGTGTGTTTTTCTGGGTTTTCCTCCAACTGAAACAGGAAATGCGCCATCACTTCGAGTCCCACGCTTCAATCAATATTTTAATCTTGATATTATTTTATATTTAAAACTTCGCTTTTCGTATTTTTGAATTAATTTTAATATCTATGTATTATTCTCAATAAATTTTGTGATTATTATATATATATATATATATATATATATATATATATGTTGAATAGAGGGGTCCCATACCTGTACCTTGTGGTACACCATGGTCGATTGCTTCGACATTGCTGAGTATACAACACTCACAACATTTCGACATTGCTGAGTATACAACACTCACAACATGGGTCCATGTATATGGAAAGTTTTCGAATAGTACGAAACAAATGCCTCTTATACTCATATTTTTGTCAGTGTCAAATGCTTTCGACAATTCTATGAATATGCAAGAATAAATACAACTGTAATTGAGAGTCCAAGTAATTATATTTTTTTTGATGCCAGAATTGCTTCTTGGGTTGAAGTTCTTTCTCGACATCCGAATTGATTTTAAAATATTGTCATTTATTTGTTAAGATAGAAAACTAATCAGTTTGTGAAAAATATTTGTTGGTAATTGCCAACTTTTTCTATGTAGTGGAATCATTACCGCGTGTTTGAATGTTCATGTATACTTGACATGTTTTATATATTGATTGATAAGGATGTACGAAACGTTCTAGGATGTACCAAAAAGTGGTTTTATTGTTTCACCTCTGATTTCGTCAACTCCTACCACTTTTTCATTCGTCAGTATACCCATAATATTCTGTAATTCAGAGGAATATACTGTACTGGAGCAATACCGAAAGAGTGAAAGAGAGTAAATTGTGGTCTTCTTCATTCTGTGAGAGCTTTCCGTTTTTTTTTCTGAAGCTGGAATAGAATTAGTTGGCTGTGTTTTTTTTCCGAACTATTCCAGGTGACGTTGGTTGTTGCCCTGGAATTCAGGGTCTGCTGACCGAAATCACAAATGAGCGGCTGGCTTCTGTTTGTTGACTCCGTTGATTTGTCGTTTTCTACCAAGTGTTGTTCATCCTTGCACTTCTCCACCGTACTGATGAGGGCCGAGAGCCCGAAACACGGGTCTACGGTTAGCACTTTTCTCTGAGGGCTATGTCCATTAAATTCCTTCCATTTTATATATATATATATATATATATATATATATATATATATATATATATAAATATATTATATATATATATATATATATATATATATATATATTTTTTTTAACTCTTGAATCCTTTTGAGATATTATTTTGAGAAGGTTTTCTTGGGTTTTGGACTCTTTGATAACAATGTTTTAGTAGTTCGTAGGAGAAGACATATATATATATATATAAATATATATATATATATATATATATATATATATATATATATATATATATGTCTTCTCCTACGAACTACTAAAATATTGTTATCAAAGAGTCCAAGAAAACCTTCTCAAAATAATATCTCAAAAAGGATTCAAGAATTAAGGTTTCTTTGGGTTTTGGACTCTTTGATAACAATGTTTTAGTAGTTCGTAGGAGAAGACGTTTCGTTCCTGGCCGGGGACATTTTCAATTCTTTTTTTTTAAACATACATGGTTCGGGTTAACTTTCTCTGCTGGAAACAAAATATTTTTCTGTAACATACATTGGGAAACAATACACAAACAGGTGACCTACTTTGGCAGAAATTTCGCTACTAAAAAAAAAGAACTGTGAGTAATGATCGTGGTGTTACCACTGAGGTTATACAGTTAGGTTTATGGTTTTTGTGCCTCATTATGTTTTCGTGGCAATAGTTATTGAATTCGGTAATCTTATTCACTCTGCGGTGTGCGTGCGTTCATTAAATGGCTGACAGAGATGTAGTCGGAAATGACGTGTATCTTGCCATGGAGTTCGTGTTTGCTCGTACATTCGTAGCTAGTTTGATGGTTGGGATTTTGAATCAGTGTGTTGGTGTTAGGGGAAATGGGGGCTAGTTGGTACTTCAATACAACTGAATATGATTTTGGTTAGTGGTAGTAGATTTTATAAAATATATTAGTGAAGTTGACTCAGGTTTCTTATATCTGTTCTATATCATTCATGGAATTAGTTTTTTATCATACCATTTCTTTCGGGGATCTTTGATCTTAGTTTTTTTCGTATGTTAGGATTTTTGTGTTGGTGAAATATGGGTTATGGTTGTCATTTAGGATGTCTTTATTTGGTGCTGTATTAATTTTTCCATGTATTTGTGCCCTTTCAACCTGTTTTCAAGGAGTTGTGGAGTCATTCCAATATAAACTTTTGGGCAATCGTTACATGGGATCTGTAAATTACGTTAGATTCCTTCATGGTTTTGCTTTTCGATGGTGTGTATGAGGATTTCAATGTATTATTTGCCCCGTTACTGATTTGGATATTGTATTTTGTGAGGATATTTTGGATGTTTTCTGACTTGTTATATAGGGGACTGCAATATAGTTTGGGTTTGCTTCTGTTGGGCGTGGTTGAAATTTGTTGTAGAATTCATGAGTTTTTTGTTTGATTATTTTGTTTATTAATTAAATGGGATAATAATTGTTTGTAATTGTAGATCTGACTCTTTTTAGTGCATTTTTTTTCAAGGAGGGACTGCTCAATATTATAGCTTGATTAGTTATATTTATAATTACCCCTTTTTTTGGGCGAAATGGTGGCATGAATTTCAATTTAGATACCTTCCCCACCAGGTTGGTTTGGTGTACCATTCTATTAAAATGTAATTGTTTTTCCTAATCAATGTAAGATCGATGAAATTGATTTGTTGATTTTCTTCTTCTTCTTTCAAAAAATAACGAACTTTCTGCCAAGGTAGGTACCTGTTTGTGTATTGTTTCTCAATGTATGTTACAGAAAAATATTTTGTTAGCAGCAAAGACACCTTTTCCGAACCATGTATGTTCACAAAAAAAAGAATTGAAAATGTCCCCGGCCAGGGACGAAACGTCTTCTACGAACTACTAAAACATTGTTTCCAAAGAATCCAAAACCAAAAAAAACCTTCCCACAACACATATTCCAAATATTCTGTCAACTGACTGTTTGAAATTTTGAAACCAAGCATAAGTGACCTTGAGTTTTTTACAATGAACCCTCCCTCATTAATTGAGCCAATAAATTGAATAATTTTTTATTTGGAATGGAACCTCACCATGAATTCAATGAATAATATTCGGTCCAACCCTAAAGGTGTATGGGTAGATTACACATGATTCATATGCTTCATCAAAGACTAGGTACGAACAATTCAAAGTTCAACATATACAGTTAATAATAATTCTTGATATGAATATCAACAGAAGTTCTCTAATCGACGCGCATTTTTTTTATGTATGACGACGCATAACTTTTCACAGAGTAGGGCGATTTCGATTATTCTCTTTTCATTGGATAGGGTGTACTTCGGAGTTGGTCTTATTTGAAATTAAAAAAAAAGGCATCCCCAAGGGTAGCCAAATGGAGGATATTGTTCGTTCACCCTCTGAATTTTGGCCCGTCAACCGATTCTATCAGGCATATCTTTGTACTGGGTTATCTGATTTGGATGATTCATTTTATATTTCATAGGGTATACCTCGACGTTGGTCATATTTGAATTCGAAAAAGAATTATACATCCCTTAGGGTGGAAAAATGGGGGATGATTGACTTTCCACGTGTGAACCGATTCTCTTGAAACTTGGCACACATATGTAGTTCTGATTACACTACAACATAATGGATACCTTATTTGTTAATTGAGTGAGTAGTAATTGGTAGATTTTTGCTACAACAAATTGAGAAATCAAAACTAGCAGCGGGTTGATAATTTTTTTTAAAGAAATTTAATGATCTTCGTCGATTGTTTGTTTGACGCCGACTCAAAATTAGTTACTTACATCAGTTTAGGAGCTCAGTTATTAAGACTAAGAAGGGTTATTCAATGCTTTTCAGTATTTCTTCGTCGGTTACATTTTTTGTTAAAAAGTGTTTCTGATGTTACGATCAAAAACACATTTCCTCGCACAATGGTACAATGCCCTGAACGGGTTTTGATTTATTTTTCACTTTTCATGGAAATTAAAATTATAGTGTGCCAGACAATAACAACTGAATACCTCAAATTATTCCCGTGAAAGTTTTCTAGGTAGAATATTCCCACTATAATAATGTTTTGATTGGCCAAAACGTACATAAATGATTTGAATTGATAGTTTCCATTGGTTTCTGGAAATGTCAAAAAATTATCATAATAATAGTTACTATCATTTTTCAGTATCACGTCGAAATGAGCCGAAGTTCATTGGAACTTTCAATAATATTTGGATACCACATCAATTTTGATCATATATTAATTCATTCAGAAACATATCAACAAAGAACACATACATCAAATGTAAAAATTCACAGCACACTGATGGTCAAATCATATTTACGAAAAATATACATGTGCTCCTTCATCATCGTGCGGATATAACATTAAATATGATTTTTAATCACATTTCACACAGACCTTCACGAGATAATCGTGTTGTTGCTCATTTCAGGAAGGCTGGATTTCATAGTATCATGATGGGTGCTAATTCATCATTCGGACATATGCACATGAGTTGTTATCATTCAAAGGAATGAGTTAGTACATTGCAAAATCAAAGGTGATTTGTTATAAGCGGAATTTCGTTTTCGAACCGGGTATGTGTCTGCAATTGGAATGAAAGAGGTTTGCATGAAATTTATATGAGCTATAGATCTAAATAAGATCCGTAAATGAAAACGGAAACCTTCTTGTTGAAATTATTGCCAATTTATGAGGATTATAATAAAAATACAGGATTCCACTTGAAGATTGTGGTTTTTCCAATATATATATATATATATATATATATATATATATATATATATATATATATATATATATATATATATATTATATATATATTGTAATGTATTGATGAATTGGAAATATTATATATATATTGTTTTTGTATATTGAGATAGCTAATTATTTTTGGTTATTCTTTGTGAACCAAATTGATATGATATAGATAGATATTTTTGCTCTGTATAATAATTTGTATGTGGTAATAATAATTGCCAACGAACGTCACTGTTCTCTCGTCACGTAGCTGACAATTGTTATTCCTTTTCTCACCACAGCTAGCACAGTTGGTACGCCCTCATCTCAGATAGCCGGTCCAAAGCAATTTAGCCACTACTTGATATGTCAAACTCAAGTTATTCAATGGTAGTAGGTATGTTTGTTGATCATTGTGGAAGAACAAACAACAAAATATCAAAAAGCAATTATCTCCTTTATTCAGGAAGACTTAAAATACCTGGCCTACGAGAAATAACTCATACTAGGGTGAATCAAACAAATATTCACGGATAAATATAATAAATCAGATCATGGATAGATAAACAGAACCTCACTTTTTCCGTGAGAGTGACGTTTCCTGTTATTGTTCAAAATAAGGTGGAATAAAGTTCTTCAGATGTGAAATACGTTATGGGTGAAATAGTTCAGGACCGGAAATGCACCATTAAAGTTTTTATACCTGTTGGAGATGTCGGTGTTTCAAGATATGCCCTGAAACTGGATACCTTGTCACTACAAGCGCTATCAGGAACTCCAATACCATAAATCAGGAACCATACAGATGCGGAAATCAGCTTTGGAGACGTGGAAATGATATATAATCAAGGTAATACTGGTTTTGCTCTTCAAATGTTGGAATTTTTTCAATTTCTGTTCTCTCAAAAGATGTTGCGTCCATTCCCTCCTAATTTTATTTTCAATCTCCTCGTTGGCTTTGTTTGTTGTTGCCTCGATACAAGTTTCCCTTCCTGTTTTCCCATTTGAATTTTTAAATTCGCGCACTAAATTGTCACATTTCACTGTTTAGGTTTATCTTACTCAATTTATATATCCATTTTTTTTTCCATACTTATTACTATTTACAAATTCTAATAATAATTGCTTATGATATCAACCAATTGCTATTCCCTCACAATTTCCAATTTTTACCTATGATCATCTATTCTCTGATTGGCTATTATCATGAAAACGTTTGCTGTTCTACCATTGGTTACTTTTAGTTATCTCCAATTTCATATACTGTATGTTTCAAATTTACAAATGTGTTGATCACCTTTTATTCATGCAAATTTTGTAAATTTAGACTTTTTGTTGGCTTTTTTCCAATTATGGTTTATGATCATTATGACAGTGTATGAAATTGATTGTTTTATATTATTTTGACATTTTTATCTATCCATATTATACAAGGCTTATAAATAAATATAACTTCAAAAGTTATTAAAAAAAAATCTCTTAGAACTAATAACTATTTAGTAATTATTATTTTTGTGGGTTAACTTATAACTAGCATAACATAACATAACAATATATATATATATATATATATATATATATATATATATAGGAAAATATCTCGACCGGCTTATTATTATAGAATGAGTATCTTTCTATGTTGTTGTTTCATGTCCATATTCTGCAGAGATTGACTGGTAAAACCCCATCCTTTATAAATAGGAAAGTATTTCGACCGGCTTATTATTATAGAAGGAGTATCTATCGGGGATTCGGTCTTGAAGAAGGTACACTTTTTTTTGCTACCTGAGCTTTCGCAAATCTTTATTTGCTTTTTAGAGGGCTACAAAATATGGACATAAAAATATTTAAGCAATAATAGTATACATACTGTGCAATTTGAGATTTTCTTTGGACATCAAAGATTAGGAACATATTATATAATTATAAAAGTACAAAGGAAAACTTAAAAGATGTTGAGACATGAAAATTTGATCACTGACAATCATTATTCATAGATGTCGAATAAAATATGTATATACAGAGGAGTTTTAATTCAAAAAAATTTAATAAAATAGACGAGTAAATTTTACTTAAGTTATCAATATCAGTTTTTTTATTCATATTATCAGTTTGTGATTTAATTTCAGCCATTTCTAAGAAAAGTCTTTTATTCAAATTTTTTTCAACATGTAAGATTTTGGCATAATCATAATTCATGATGTGATCGTTATCCATGACATATTTCGTTAAGGAACAAGAGTATTCTTTTGAAGTTCTACAATTGCTTTTATGTAATGCTATTCGTGATTTTAAACAATTTTTTGTTTGGCCTGAATATTTTTTATTACAATTTGAACAAGGAATTTCATAAACCACGTCAGACTTTCGGTGATATGATCTTTTTGTTTCAATTTAGTATACAAGTTTTCCAATGGTTTTATTTTCTTTTGTGCAATTTTCAAGTTATTCTCATGTTTGAATACATTTATAATTTTAGTAGAAAGTTCAGGAATGTAAGGTATCGACGAATATGTGATATTATGTAACTGTTCATTTTGATGGACTTCTGTTTGAATGACATCAGAAGTAGTATTATATAAAATACTAATTTGTTGGCAGACATAGAAAATCTGATTACAAATGTAGATGTTTACGAAAGAGATATATTCAGGGCACAAATCACAAACATTTTAACAAATTTATCATTTATTTAATATGTTTGCAATTCAATATTCATTTTCGCCATGTTTTTGTCATATATTTTCACTTTTGATAATTCATCCTTCCTATTCCCCTTTTGCATCTCAAAATTTTCATTAAAATTCATGTTCATATCATTCATAAATTCATTATTATTGTTATTGAAATTCATTTTTATATTTTGTATTTGTTCATCATCTTTTTCTAATAAACTGTTACTAACATCTGTTTTTTGTATAACTATCCCTTGAATTTTATTTTGCTCACTACTTTTTTCTCTTACATTTAAAATTTCATTCTCTACTGTGATCAATTTTATATTTATATCTTTTTGTTGAGTATATTTTGGTTTTTTAACCTTTTTTTAATTTTTTTTTTTTTTTTTTTATAATTTATTCTTTTAGTTTATACATAGAATTCTCCATTATTTTGTCCTATTCTTGTTTCTAATTGTTTGTGCATTTGTAAAAATTTTTCTTTATTTTGTTCAGATTTTGTTTGCATTTTGTTTTCCATCCTTCCCATATTTTCTTTCACATTTTCTCTAATCGTTCTTCCATACTTGCTGTATTTTCTTTCAACTCTATTATTTCATTTTTCAAACTTTCTTTCATTTCATTCTTCATATTTCCCATTTTTTTTTCCATTCTTCCCAAACTTTCTCTCATTCCATTATTAATTCTTTCTATTTTCTCTTCCATTTTTGCTTAGTTTTTTTTTAAATTATCTTTCATACTCGCTTTCATTTCTTTAATTTTTCTTTCATACTTTTTTTTCTTAATAATTTTTTCAATTTTTTTTGAGTTCTCTTATCTATTCTTTTCATTTTTTCTGAGTTTTCATTATTCATTCTTTCCTTTTTTTAGTTTTATTATTCATTCATTCTCCATTTTTTCTGAGTTTTGGTATTCATACTTGCGATATTTTCATTCATTGTTCACGAAATCCATCATTTTATTAAAATAACTCTCCATTTCTGTTCTTTCTTTATTTCAGTCCCTCTCACATTACTACTCTCTCCTTGTTCCTGATCCCCCATCTCTCTACCTTCTGCACCTTCTTCCAAACCAACTCTTTTACCATCTCTCAGATCCATTTTCTCCACACTTATACAAATATGTCAATGCAAAAATTCTAAAATGTCAACTTTTTATTTTTCCTGTATAAATATTTTTGATTTCCAACAAAAATTTATCTTTTTAATTGCCATAAAATTTACCCATGCTTCTATTTATTGTTTTGGTAATTCTGCTCCACTTTATTATTATCTCCCCACGTTATTGATATCGCCCCACTTTACTGTTATTGCCCCGCGTTGCGGCGCCAATTGTTATAATAACAACAATTGTTGTTATTGGCAGTCGTTGTTGTAATCAATAATACTTATTACATTTTCATAATTTCGCCCTTTTTGTCATTTCGCTCCGCGTTGGGCGCCAATTGTTATGATGCGTTGATTGCGGTCGTTCTCAATTTTATTTTATATTTGTTTATATACTTTTCACAATCAAACATCATTACAAAAATAAATAATTTCTGTGTTTTGTTTAACTAATATTTTACTATTTTTGTTATTTTCCAAAATCTTTGAGCTAATTCCTTTTTTTGAAGATTTATTCAATATGTATTGATGAATAAATACCCATATAAATATTCAATATCTCCGGCTCTGCTCTTTATCTTTCCTCCTTTACCTTATTTTCTTAACCTTCAGCTAACTCAATCAGTACGGCTATGGATCTCAGGAGTTGGTTTTACTGTGGAGCCCTCTTGACGTCAATTTCAGAAATTAGCAATTCATTGTTGATGAAACATTGAAAATAAAGTAGAATTTCATCAAAATAATGATTTTCTTTATTCAGAAAAAACTGATTACTACCTAGTCTGCGATAAATAACCTAATTAGAGCTTCAGAAACAAGTATATACAGCAAAAAAATGCAATTATGGAATAATAAAGTGAATTCAACCTCGTTTTGTAGGTTATGTGTTATTTGAAGTAATTCGTGAAGAGTTCTATGTAAATTGTTTCAAAGTTCAGTTCTTATTTGCACTGTGGCGAGTTTTATGGTACCAACAAATACCTGGGATCTCCTGTACCAAACTGCTCAGCGTTTCGGATTCTCTCCCGTTCTTGGAAACGGCAGCTGCTCTCGTCAACTGGGACTTCTCATCATTTATGAATTTCCAATGAAACAAAGGTAATGTTAACTCTGCATTCGTGATTTTTTTATCTGGTAGTGTTTTTCATGTTTTACTAATGTTTCCTTGGCTAATAATTGATTTTATTCCAAATTGTTGTTTTGTTCTAAATTTAAATTTTCAACGTGGTTCTTCCAAAATTATTTTTTTCACAATCTCGTCGCTTGTTGATTTTCTCCCCTTGATACCAACACATTTTGTTTTTCTTCTCGAATTTTCGATTTTGACACACTATTTGTAGCACTTTTCATTATTTTTCACTTCTTTGACAGTTTTTATTTATGAAACTTTTCTAACTACCTTATAATCTATAAACAATACATGTTAAATTATTCTTTTGACGTTTCTGCTTTTTTATATTTTCAAAATTACCAATTTTGCATCGAAATCTCTCCTGGCATCTCGTTGGCCGTTGTGTTCAGATCCAATTTCATATACAGGATGTTTGAACTTTCAATATTTTGTTATCTGCTTGTGATCAAAAATATATTCATAAATTTTTATTTCTGAAATTTTCAAATCATGCCAATTGATTGTAATGTTGAAAACATGTTTATTTCAAACATAGGTATCGATTAATATTATACGAGGTTTCAGAAAAAAAGTAGAATCTACAGAAAAAGTGTAATAACATAGCACAGATTACTAAATACGAATATTTTTTTATTTATGGGATTTTTATTTATTATTATTATTATTATTCCAACTCTTTGAACATTTGACATACTTTTAAACATAACAATATTCATATATAGTGTGTGTCCCACTTTTCATGAAATTGAGGTGGTGATTGTATGTTAGAAAAATGAAGTATTTGGCACAGTGAACATTTTCATTTACCACGGGCGTGCGGTGTTGGGGAGGTGAAAAAGGATATCAGGACTTATTTTAGAAATTTTTTTCTATCAGATTTAGAATCAGCATCCCAAAAACCTTCTGATTCATATTTTCAAAGTGCTGATTTTAGCAGAAAAAAAATTGAAGAATTTTTTCAATAATTTCTTTATTTGTAACTGTGGTAACGAAATTAGGAATTATAATAATTCATATTCTTGATTTTTCAAACACTTTTCAACAATTCGTCTCAAACGTACATTCACTTTTATTGAAGTTTGGAGAGTAATTTCGTGACACGCTTGCCTAATTCTGATACACTTTCATGAGAAAATCATAAACATAATTTTGCAAAAAATTTGGAAAATTTTCTGCGTTCAGGTTATCCAGGAAAAAAGGGCCAACAATTCGTTCGTCAAATATGCACGTTAACTTCTTCACTGTATTGGTTTCTACAAATGAGTACCCGATTGGGATTTTTGGCTGTTCAGAACCTACAATTTTGACTAGATACCACACTGTTGATAGTAAACGTTTCCACGTCAATAAACATCATGTTCCTAAGAAAAAGTCTGTCGTTACCTTGCAACCATAAGCAAAATACAAACCGCCGTTCAAAATCACCATTTTACTTTGTTTTTCGTTAAATTCGGTATCCTCGTAACTGCCCTTATACTACCGTTTGGGTTTTTTCGAAATTCTGCTAAGATACGTTCGTTGTCTGGATAGTGTCTTTGATTTAAATTGTACCTCCTTGGTCTTATCTTGAAAACCGCTCCAGTCCTTGCGAACAATCTGTTGATTTTGGCAACGGCATGGTGAGAGACTGGTGCTCGATCATGATGCCTTTCATTGAATATTCCAGCAAGACACACGACCATCTCGTCACCACTGTGAATATGACTTTCTAACGAATAATTCCAATTAATGAAACTAATTGTCACTTCCGTCTTCCCGAATACCTTCCATTGTAAAACCGCATGAAGACACAACCACACAATAAGCAACGTTTTGAAAAATAATCAGAAGGCATGGTTTCACATTCAAATTATCTGTCCAAGACATTCTCTCTGTACGTTACTATAGAGTTATATTTTTTTCAAATCAATAATGATGTACTTCATATTTCAGAAAAAATGCCTGCAAAACAATATGCACTTCTATAAACCAACAGAAATATTGAAATTGAAATTGTCCCTGGCCCGAGACGAAACGTATTTTCACTAAATTGATCAAAACCTAAAAATCCAAATATTTATATATATATATATATATATATATATATATATAAATATATATATATATATATATATATATATAATATATATATATAAATATATATATATAAAATATATATATATATATATATATATATATATATATATATATATATATATATATATATATATTAGATGAAGACACCCCTGTATCTTAGTCATTTTTGAAAGCAGAGATTTGATTTTTGGTACAGACCTTCATGGGCCGCACTTTCCGCAATACTCAGCCCGATTGACAGCTTCAAACCCAGCCTACTGCGAAAAAGCGAATACTCGATATTTTGCTTCGCGTTGGATATACCGAAAAAAGTTATTTGAGAAATTATATATATATATATATATATATATATATATATAATACATATATATATATATATATATATATGTATATATATATATATATATATATTTATATATATATATATATACATACAGGGTGAGACAGAATAAGACCGACAAACTTCGACTACAGATTCCTCACCTCATTTCTATTAGTTTAACTCTGGCTCAAACTAGCAGAAAGTTGATGATTGAAAATCACACAGATTGAAGGAGAACTCTTTATGAAAAAGTATTCAATGTCAAGTTATGTTTTCAACATGACATGATTTTGTTTTTAAACATATACAGAGTGAGTTAGTGTACTTAAAGGATCATATAATTCAACACTCTCCCTTGATACATCAAGTAGCAAATATTCTGTACGAGGAAATAGAGTAAAAATTGGTTCTCTTCAATCAAGACTCATTCCCGTCAAACAGAAGATATGTTTCTGCTTTGGAACAGCTTTCGTTTAAGGATCAGCTATCAATTGATTACTAGATTTATAATGAATATTAATATCTCCATCCTCAATCAACTCCCTGATATAATGGTACCGGACTTGAATATGCTTAGTACGTTTGTGCATACCAGGATCATAATCTATTTTATGAGCAGTTTGGTTATCATTGAATAAATCCATAGAATCATTAACGTTGATAAAAGTGACAAGTGACTTGATACTATTCAAAATTTCTGCTGAAAACTGTTTTAAATAAACTGCTTCTTTTTCAGCTTCATTCATACCGACATATTCAGCCTCGGTGGAAGATAATGCAATGCACTCCTGCTGTTTGCATTCCCAAGAGATAGCTGCACCACAAAGAATAAAAACAAATCCATAAAACGATTTTCCATTATTTAGGTCATTTGCCCAATCCGAATCTACATGTTCAAAAATACCAACACCCTTTCTTTTATAAACCAAGCCTAGAAACTGAGTCCCTTTCAAATATCTCAGAATTCTTTCTGCAGCCTGTCAATGGTGTCTCGTATGGTTAACATTGAATTGACTCAAGTATGTACCTGCAAAACATATATCTGGTCTTGTATATCAAGCAACCAATCAATTGCTCGTATGGCACATCATCAATGAAATTATTGTTTTCGAATATTTGATTCGTTTCCATTGGAATGCTTACTGGATTGCAATCCACCATTCCAAACTCAGCCAGAATCTAATTAATATAAATTTGTTGACCTAATTTAAGAGTTTTAATTTTTCGGTCCCGAATTATTTGCATTCCCAAGATTTGACTCGAGAGACCTAAATATTTGGTTTCTACTTGAGAATTTAGATATTCTTTCAATACTTCCGTCTCATAAAAATCATTGTAGAATAAAATATAATCATCTAGATAGAGTGCAATTATTATTATTTACTGATTCCTCATTTTGAAATGAACACACGGTTCATTAGAAGATTTAATAAATTTTAAATCCATCATCAAACCAATAACTTTTTTATTCCACTTCCGCGAAGCTTGTTTGTGACCGTGGATGGCTTTTTTTAATAAACATACCTTATCTTTCCCATGTTCATTTACAAAACCTTCTGGCCGTGCCATAAAAATCTCTTTGTCAAGATCGCCATTAAAAAAAGCTGTTTCTATATCTAAATGATCAATTTCCAAATTTATTTCAGTTGCTAGAGCAAGAAGAAAACGAAATGTACTATATCGTACCACAGGAGCAAAAATATCCAAATAATCAACACCAAATTGTTGACTATAGCCTTTGGCTACTAATCTGGCCATAAACTCACATATTTTTCCCTCGATATCTCTTTTAACTTTAGAAACGCATTTATTTTCAACAATTGCTCCACCTTTGGGTTTGTCTATTAAAACACACGTTTTATTGTTGCGGAGGGATTCCATCTCGAATTTCATAGCATTTACTCATTCATACAAAATTCACTACTCAAGGCATCATCTACAGTAAAAGGTTCATCAATATCATTGGAAAAAACACTGTATACTACAAAATCAGAAAATTCTCTCGTCTTACGATGACGTGGATTATATCTTCACTCTTCGATAGGTTCTGTCTCCTCATCTAGTGTATCTTCATTTCTTTGGAAAGTTTCGTCTCCGTCTTTTTCTTCATGATGATCCGAATCCACGCTCATTGTTTCTCTAGAAGATTCTTGGTTTTTCGAATTTGTGGGTTTGATGATCAATTAATGTTTGGGTTGACTTCCTGAATCTTTCCCAATATAATAAATATGGAATGTTTCTTCCAAGAAAATAACATTCCTCGAAATGACGATTTTTCGAGTGGAGGGATCCATCAATCTGTATCCCTTCGAACTCTCACTAGATCCAACGAAAAATTCTCATTTGCTTTTTGAGGCCGGTTTCTTCCTTTGTTGATCTGGTACATGGGCAGGAGAACGGTTGATCAGATATATGGCTGTATTTGCAGCTCCAGCCCACATCTAGGATCACATTTTCAATCCAACATCATCGATCTCGCTTTTTCCATAATAGTCCCGCTAATCCTGATGGCTAGGGGGTATAGGGACAACTGAGCTGATGTTTAGTTCCACATTCTCTCAGATATTGTGTGAAATTTCGGTTGCAGTATTCACTTCCATTATCAGAACGTGGAATTTGAATTTTTCGATCACATTCATTTTCTACTTGTGTTTTGAATTCTTTGAATTTTCCAAAAACTTCTTCTCTCGACTTCAGGAAGTATCCAAATACCTTTCGTGAATGATCGTCAATACAAGTAAGGATATAGCGGGCAGAATTCCAAGAAACGGCAGGCATAGGACCACAAATGTCTGTGTGTATGAAGTCAAGTTTGTTTTTAGCCTATTTTCCATTTTCATTGGCTTTGAAAGGTTTCCTTGACTGTTTTCCTTCAATACATGCAATACACGGGGAATCAACATCATCATCCGAAAATTTTATTCCTGAAGCTAGGCCATCCCTGAGTAACTTCATGCTCACTCGATTTAGATCCCCGAACCGCGTATGCCATAGGTTTGAAGTAGATGTGGCCAAATTCACAAAATCCTCCTGTATGTCGAGTCGATAAATGCCATTCACATTTGTCGCAGTGACAGCATCCTCTCCCTCAATGTGACAATCCCTGGAATCATACATAGTCGCTTGAAATGTTGACATTCGACTACTCGATGGCTATAACCATTGGTTCGTAATCTGGAGGCAGTCCCTGAAGCATGATCACTTCCAGAAATTCATCGTCTAAAGATTTTCCTAATGTTCTCAGTTGTTGAGCAAGACTCATTGCTTCGCTTCCATACTTGGAAAGTTTGTTAATCTAATTGAACACAAACCTCGTGATAGACATGAACGCCTGTTGAGCCCTTTGTCCTCGTATGCATTCTCCAAAGCAGTCCAAGTCTTTCGCTGTCTTTGCATGCACGAAATTTTCTCAGGCGCTTCAGAAGACGATGAAAACTGTATAGCAATCAAAAATTTAGCGCGGAAAATATAATTTTAGGAGATATGGGCCTCCGAAGGTCCATAAAGAGAGTTTATGGAATATCACTTTTGGAAACTCCAAACTGATATAAAGAATAGCTTTTTACACTTAAATATCAACTGTTCACTCGTTTATCGTTAGAGTAATATTACAATCACTCAATGTTCGATAAAACCATGGAAAAACTCCGATTACCTTCCATTTAATTATTCACAAAAAATGTCAAAAATCAAATATTGGTGGTTGCATTTTGTGCATTGATCTTAGCGTTTATGAACATGCCACGTTGCCAACTATTCAAGTGAATTGGGCCAATCCGTATTTTTGCAAAATTTTCACGAAATAATCACAAAATTATCACGGGTGATTTAAAACTCGATAAAAACATTTCAGCAATCAAAATTTAAGCGCGAAAAATATTATTTGGGAATTATGTCCTTTTAAAGTTAGAAGAAGTGTGGTTTCGCGTCGCTTCGTGATGTTAATTGACTTCATTCAACTTGAATAACAATGTTAGCCAAGTAAGGTTAGGTTGTGTTCCTTATGTTTACGTAATTAATTGGTTGGAGCGAAGCGTCGCTTTGTGAGGTCGATAAGCATGCTTCCAAATTGGATAACAAGGTTAGTCAAGTTAGGTTAGGTTGTGTTCCTTCTTTTTACGTAAGATATTGGTTGGATCGAAATGTTCGCGAGCGGAGCGAAGCGACGCTT
The DNA here is from genome assembly GCA_018342105.1 of Gonioctena quinquepunctata. Classification (NCBI taxonomy): domain Eukaryota; kingdom Metazoa; phylum Arthropoda; class Insecta; order Coleoptera; family Chrysomelidae; genus Gonioctena; species Gonioctena quinquepunctata. The sequence continues at coordinate 530,534 of JAFIRS010000369.1, read as the reverse complement.
TATAAGGATAATTAGCTTGGATTCAACTTGAATAGCAAAGTTAGCCAAGTTAGGTAAGGTTGTGTTCCTTCTTTTTACGTAAGAAATTGGTTGGATTGAAATGTTCGCGAGCGGAGCGAAGCGTCGCCTTGTGAGGTTGATTGGCTTGCATTCAACTTGTGTAACAAGGTTAGCCAAGTTAGGTTAGGTTGTGTTCCTTCTTTTTACGTAAGAAATTGCCTTTGGCGTGTCCGGCCAGGCATACGAGAAAACATCCAAGCCAAACGCGTTTCTTAGTCCGGTTTACAATTACTTGGAAAAAAATATGAAGTCACATTATTTTAATATGTTTGGTAACTTTCTAAATGCGGCACATCAACTTCATGCTCAATTTTCAAAAGCGATTAGACACTCCCAAGAAGTGTGGTGATATATTCTCTGCTTCTTCAACTCCTATTGATACATATATCCATCAGAAATATCAGATTGTCTTTTCATGCTGTAATAATGATCATTTATATGCTCAATATGTATGCGCATTAAATTTCAGTACTTTTTTTCCCCTTTGATACATAGGCAACGTTGCATACCAATAAACTTCAAGATCCACGAAATTCGGATAATAACACAATCACCAACGTTTGATTTTTGACATTTCTTCTGTAAAATCATATGAAACGTAATCGGAGATTTTTCATTACTCAATCGAAAATTAAGTGATTTTAATATTACTAAAACGTTGAATGAGTGTGCAGTTACTATTTTAGTGTAAGAAGAAATTATTTACATCAGTTAATAATTTCCAAAAGTAATATCCCATAACCCGTCTTCATGGACCTTCGAGGGCCCGTATCTCCTACAATTATCTTTTCCGCGCGAAATTTTCTAGTGCTATGCTGTTTTTACCATGTTCTGAAGCATCTGTGGAAACTTCCTTGAGATACTGGGTGATCTCATATTCTTGACCTATTCCGTTTTATCTTTTGCTGAATAACCATTGATTGCTGACCATAAACTGTCGTGCTTCAATAAATTAGTCATCTGGAACCTCCAATCGGAGTAATTGGATCTACCTCTCAGCTTTTCCGCCGTGAAGGGAATAGACGTACCTCTGGATGTATTTTCCGACATTAATTATTTCAACTCCTGGGCCCGTAACCTATTCATTTGACTCTAACTCAAACTAGCAGGAAGTTGTTGATAGGAAATCACTCAGATTGAAGATGAACTGTTTATGAAAAAGTATTCAATGACAAGTTATGTTTTCAACATGACATAATGATTTTGCCTTTAAACATATACAGAGTGAGTAAGTGTACTTGAAGGATAATATAATTCAACAATTTCGAGGTGAAAAGTTGCTTTCAAGGTTTGTCGTGAAATGCATCTCGTCTGAGATACAGGGTGTCGAAAGTACGAAAAAAATTAAGATTTAATTTGTTTTCTCCCAAATTCCTGGAGGACAAAAATTGAAACTTGTTACACCAATCAAGGTGCTAATTTGAAAATATATTTTTTTATTTTCGTAAACCAGTGGCGTAGTTACGATGGTATGTGGTCATATGTTCCTTCATATTTTCTTGGGACAAATGAGCGTTCGACAACAGTTCGGCTCATCGATACCCAACCTGAAAGTCATAACATTCCATGTGCCTAAAAGTGGAGGTTTCTGGAATAATTGAGAAAAACTTAATATATCTCCTTAGCATAGATATAATTTCTTATATGCCATAATCGCATAATGCTGATTTCTTACAACATATCGAAATATGTGTCAACCTCCAGAACATTTTTTAATGTTAAGAGAATCGGAAACATAGTACAGGTGAGTCTGGATGAGACCGATAACTCCATTTTTTCATACATCATATTATTTGATCGAATCGATGTCGCGGATTCACTGATATGTTACCATACTTTCTTGCATATGATTGTTCTGACAGATCAACTGACAAACAAACCCATCCTCGAATTTATAATACTCCACTTAGATAAGATAATTTTTGCGGAAAACTGAAGATAAGTACTCTTAATTTGTTGAAATTTATGTTGGGGTATCATTATCAAAGCCATGTCTGATTGAATTATCTGGGAAAATATTATCCAATCAACATGCTTTGATGAAGAAAAACAATGATTGTGTATTAATATCTACTTAAATGGTTTCTTTCGATTCGTGATAACTAGTTGCAAAGTCGAGCCTTCCATGCTAGTTTGTGATAGGCTGTTCAGTACACCACTGATCAACGCATGAGACATACACGAAACTACACTAAACTAACAAGAAATTTAGCCTTCTTCCATTGTTCCTGGTAAAAACACACTGATATATCGATAGTTACATCAGACATAATTGACAGTAACCCAAAACAGTTTGTATTATTATCAAGTCATCTGTCATTTTTTCAGTCAGTGAACATCGTTTCAAAATCTATTATTCATCTGAGGAATGAACAGATATGCATTCCGTTTATGGTGGAACAGGGGGAAATGCCAGAGCCGTGCTGAATTATATCAACAAAGATATCCAAACAGACACCATCCACATTTCACTAATTTTATAGCTGTGCTTTCCAACGAGTGGAGGAAACAAGGTCCTTCGAATTCAGTTAACACCATTGTGGTGCGAATAGAACAGGAGAGATAATGTTATGGAAGAACAAATTTTCGAACGATTAGCAGCAGATCCTTCTAACAGCACTCGGGCTATTTCGTATAGGTTACAAGTGTCACAATCAACAGTAAGTCGAGTACAACGTGAAATGTTGTACCCATTTCGTCTACAGATGGTGATAGCCCTAGATGCTGGTGATTATGGCCCTCGTAGATTTTTTTGTAAATGGTTTTTGAGGATGTATGAAGGAGCAAACGACTTTCATAGATATGTATGAGGTATGTTTCACAAGAGATGGATATTCCAATAGTGGGATTAGGCATTCATGGGATGAACCAAATCCGCATGGAATGTTTCGAAAAGGCTACAAACAAAAGATTCCAGTGAATATTTGGGAAGGAATTATGGAAAATCGTATCGTTGGACCATATCTTCTTCCTTCCCGTTTGAATGGGCAGAACTACCGAGAGTGTCTTGAACATGTTTCTCATGGGCTACTTGGAAGCGTACCTCCATTGGTAAGTCAGAGAATGTGGTATCAATATGACGGAGCACCGGCCCATTTCCCACTATTCGTTCGTCAATTTCTTGATCGAACATTTCATGATCGGTGGATAGGTAAATGTGGTCCCATACATTGGCCTGCACGTTCTCCGTATTGAACTCCTCTTGATTTTTGTTTTGTGGGGATACCCCAAAGCCCTAGTGTATGAAACACCTGTGGCATCTGTGGAAGATTAGACGCCAAGAATTTTAGCAGCATGTACGTTAATACAGGATACACCAGGAATATTCTAAAGCGTGCGACAGTCGATGATACGAAGATGCCAATTGTGTATTGAACAAAATGGTGGTCCATTTGAGCATTCGCTTTAATGCCTTGTTTGTTTCTATGAAGTGTACCCACTGAACCGTTTCTATCATTAAAGTAGATATTGATACACAATAATTGTTTCTCTTCATCAAAAACATGTTGATTGGATATCATTTTATTGGATAATTCAATCAGAAATGACTTTGATAATGATACTCCAACATAAACATCAACAAATTAGGAGTACTTATCTTCAGTTTTTCGCAAAAACTATTTCAGAACTTAACTGTTATCTAAGAGGAGTATTATGAATTTGAGGTTGAGTTTGTTTGTCAGTTGATCTGTCAAAACAATAATATGCAAGAAAGTATAGTAACATATCAGTGAATTCGCGATATCGATTCGATCAAATAATAGGATGAATAAAAAAATGGAGTTATCAGTCTAATCCTGACTCACCCGTACTATGTTTGCGATTCTCCCAACATTGAAAAATGTTCAGGAGGTTGACATATACGTTGTAAGAAATAAGCATTATGCGATTATTGCACATAGGAAATTATGTCTCTACTGAGAACATATCTTCAGTTTTTCTCAATTATCTCAGAAACCTCCACTTCTGGGCACATGGAATGTTCTGCCTTTTATGTTGAGTATCGATGTGCTGAACTAATGTTAAACGCTCATTTGGAATCTGTAGTCGCAGTTTGTCGGTCTTATTCTGACTAAACCCGTATATTTCGAATTTTAATGTGGAATTCCTAATTCTCTACTCCTAACATACCATGTTTATTCCAGAATAACTGGACATATTTCTAAAAGAATTGAATAGACGTTCATTTCATAATAGTGTTCCCGAAAACGAGTACATGCTTAGGGGAATATTAATGACTGAAACAGTGTGTATATTCGTGAATTTCAGTATCATCCATCCATAACTGGAATAATAACTGGAATAATAGATGGAAAAAGTCATGTTACTCTTTGAAAAATTATAGTTCATGGCTTTCTTATGTTAGGAATATTTCGTTTGCATTTCTCCGTTGATAGTGAGGAATATTCGTAATTTTTTATTAAGTTCATTGTAATTCTGAAGCCTTATTCGATATATTGCGACGTTTGTCAGCTGGAATGATTATTATTCATTTTCTATAGCCACCCATTTCATCAACTGTAACTCCATATTCAAATATTTTGAAAATATAATTGGATCACCATGGAATTTCATTTTGTATCAATTCTTGAACATAGTGAGTGAGTTAGTCTCCAATCATATAGAAGTCATGCATTGCCATGTAGCCACCTGGATCGATGCTGTATCAGCATCACTCTACGTCGGGATTCATATCTCGCTATATACATATACAATCTCCTTCAATCATGTTCATGTATTCGTAGGCCATTGTTGGGGCAATACAATGGCTGCCTTCGCGAGCACAATATCGCAACATTGAACACGTGAATAGCTTGACGTGATAATTTCATAATTTGCTTGATGCCACGAAACATGCACTGTTTCTAACCAAATCATCGATTGTAATTTATGCGCTTCCTCACAGTTGTTGTTTGGTAGCTTCAAGTGGCTGTTGCTCCCGTAGTTCTTCAATGACATGTTCGTTGATGTGTGCATCATGATCGATGGTCACATGAAGATATGATGGATTATTTGTAATGTGTTACCATCGACTCGATAATGTGATATGGAGATCTCTCTGGTGTCGTTCATGTTCTCTAAATAACCAATCACAACGATAATACCAGTATTATTCTTTGATTGATGGTATATTAGGCTGCATCTCGCTAATTAAAAGGATTTTTTGGGCGAATACTTGGTACTGCTTGACGGCAGAAGCCATACTGCTCGAATGGCAAATGGGATTAATTTTAGGAATGGTATTGTTCGGAATAGTATTCGTTGTTTCATTTGAAGTACCTGCTGAATAGTATGAATTGCGGGGTGATGATGTCCAGACACTGGTAAGATGCGACTTGCAGGGATAGCATACGAGTAATGCCAACTTCTCGTTGGATGTATCAGATAGACGTGGTAGGTCCGGGGTGCTTGTGCTCTCTCTTCTGGGTGTTGCTGCAGCTACTGCTTGAGAATGCCGAAGCCTATCCGGTTTTACGCTGCCTACTCATTTTTCCTGTTCATTGCTCATGATATCTTATCGCACTCGCTTCTCTCCTTTGCTTTCGTTTCATTTGCAAGATCATTACTGATGCTCATTTTCAAAGTGTCCTGTTCTTTCTGTAGCAGATCTCATTTGTTTCAATCATTTTGATTCGTGTTTTTTTATTACTACGGAAAACAAGGTGATTAATGGTCCATTACCACAAAGGCCTGAACTCATGGAAAAACGATAGATGGCGCCCAAGATACTCCAGGGATGTACGTGGTGACAAGGTGATTTCAACGACCACCTGCGATCTTCATCCACGGCTCGTACTGACCTTGACGTTAGTAGGTTGTATGTTCCCCTCCTAAATTTAATTGGCTAAAGCGTGTATGACACTTCACATGCTCTATTGAATAACAAAAAAACTTAGTACACGTTTGGCTTTTTATATTCTTATGTGTATATATGAAAATGGATGTTGGTATATATGTTTGAGATTGATAAAATCCCGTGTGTAGTTAACCTAATGATGATGTTAACTCAGTTATCAAAATGCGCATATAGGTGTGGAGTGAGTGAGTGTGGTGAAGGTCTAACTCGTGCAATTTTTTGAGAGTATACCAGATTTCAATTAATAATAGCCTTAAAATAATTTTGTGCTTGACTTTCCGGTGGTGTGAGTCATTAGTCTCTGCCAACTCACGCGCATAGGTATTTGTCACCTATCCTTGCAAAGTTTGTCGAAGCGCGAATACGGGAATTCCGCGAATCTGTCGTTCTCGACGAAAAATATTGATCGCTCTCTTTGAATTCTGCGTTTGACTGAAACGGTTCAAAAAGTTTTCGGGGGTGAAATTGGTTTCTGATGGGTTACAATTCATCAATTTCGAATAATTTCTATTCACTGTTGATTACTGGTTGAGTATATTTAATTTTCACTTATTTGAACTTATAACTGACATAATTATATCGCATGTGCTGGGAGGATATGATTTTTCATCATTTTTATATTCTTGCAACATCCTGGCTCATCTTCGAATTCACAAATTACTTGTACATTTCCGACACCAAATATGGAGTAACGTTTTCTTGGATTGAAAACAGATTTTGTGGTAACTTTCAGACACATTTTCTTGCATGAGATTTTCAGGTTATCTGTTGATATTTCGTTTAAGAATGGTTGATCAGTCAATTTTTTCATATTCTACTGTTTGTCGTTTGACTCTAGTAAGTTCAATTGAATTCAATTTTGTAATGTTCCGCAGTTTTTATCAAGTTCAACCACGTTATAGTTTTTTCAAGTTATTTATGTACTCGAGATATTGCGGCTGAAGTAGTAATCTTATTCTGGACAATTGATTCTGCTTTCTACGTTTCATGGGTGGCAAAAGTTTTTACGCTATTCCCATTTCAGGTATGAGATCATTGGTAACTTCGAGTGGACTAGTAGCTACCTAAACGTGTCGAAGTGATTGTTCCAAGAGGGTTTCTACTACTAGACGCTGAGTCGACTATTCTGGGACATTTAAGTGGTACCTCTTCCAGGACAACCTCCTCGGGTAAGCGTTTGTATCTTTTACGTCATGATCTCTGATTTTTGTTAATCTTTCTCTCTTCGAGAGATGAATGCTACCTGGAAACGTTGTTTTTCTGGCTTATCTTGTTACAGAGTACTTGATCTCACAGTATCGGTGGTTTCCCAATTCCTCAAGCATGAATTATTGATTCAAAATGTATGAGTTTAATCTTGAAAGTCTGACAGGAATCAATTCATTCTCCGATCACTTTCTCTTGCATCAAAGAGGTTTTGAGCACCTGAAAGCTGGAGGAAGACTTGTTGAATTATTTTTCACCAGCAGAGAGGAGTATCGGGCTCACCTTTTATAAAAGGGGATTTGCCACCCTCTGCCTCGATATATATGTGGATATCATATATTTGTATGTCTTGGTAGATATCTATGTAACAGCTATTTCTTCTGTTGGAAAAATCATCTGAGATCATTTATCTTTATTTGAGAGATCTATCGGACTCCTTTTTAGAAGTGTGGTCAAACTCGCCGTAGAGTCCTTGATTACTATATAGTTTATCTGGACAATTCCAAACAATATTTTTAGCTATCGGATACAATTCTCTCTGGAAAATTACTAGAATATTTTGATTACTGAATACTTCACTTTTCCTATAGAAAATTCAAAATACTATTTTTGGATATCAAATACTATATTTTTTGACTAGAAATTCACAAAAAACAATGGAAAACAAGGTTCGACCTTCGTAATCTAAACTCCTCCCTTTTTGAGGATATTTTTTTTGTTCACCTACCTTTCGTTATCTTCACTCTGTACTCCTATGGTACATTTCAATAAATTATCAAGGATTATTCCAGTTTCAATATTAAGATGATTCTGGTGGAAAATCTTTTGGGTGTTTCATTCAGGATATTGCTCATTGGATTATTTCACAATAATTGTTATCAATTTTGAAAAAAAAATCAACTCAACTATACAGTTGTTTCCTGATATTGATGAATATCCCAATTTTTCCTTAAGAATTTATCTTTATTGTAGCTTATATTTGTATTACTTCCTTTACTAGTTGTGATCGATTATTTCTTGGTTCATTAAATTGAAATTTGAAACATGAGCTTGAAGTTCAAAGGTTATCCTCAGTTCTTCCCAAAATTGTAACTTTTTCTAATTCCCATTGTCTTCTTCATATGTATATACCACTGAGGAAAGCAGTATACTGAAAACAGAAGGACTAATGACTCGAGGAAGTCACACAGCAGTCCACTTCCAACCTGGTCCGGGAAATATATCAAATTCACGAGTGAGTGAAAGTAAGGTATCGTAATCAATACGACCACCCCGCTTAGGCCAAGATCTTGATCGCTGTGCTGCGACCAACGTCGAAAAAACCAGCCTTACAAGTCTCCTTTCACCGAAGACCATCTTCAGCTGAGATGAACCCTAACCAGTACCTCAGGTATAACTGTAACAACGACCATATGTTCAAATTTTGATTGTTTGATCCAAAATTTGGGTTTCATTCGCTTGTAACTAATCATATTTTTTTGTAACTCTTGAATATTTTGTATAACATAAATGAATCGTTAAATTGACTTCCTGCATATTTGATCTGTCTTCCCATACAAAGTAGGTGAAATTTGCTTCATCAATATATTTCCTTGATTTTCGGCTTTCGTCTTCTGCGAGCCTGGCGCCCAATAAGGAATTTTTCTAGTGACACAATTCAAAAGAACTCACAATTATTCACGATCTAACCGAATCAAACTGAGCAGCCTATTGGGAATTCCAAATAACGGATACTCTCTCTGGGGTCAATTTTTGTTTACTTTTCGAAACAATAATGTTTATATGATTTCAGCCATTGTATACCTGAAACTTGTCGAGCCTCCTGTGATTCAAGTCCAAATCATTATTGCTGTGGACCTCAATGTGCCTCTCGACAAAACGATACCGTAGAACTGAAATAACTTCTCATCATTTTCCGTGAGAAAAAGAACGTAACGTTCTGGTGCAGACTAATCTAGGATTGAGCGAATCTATAGACAGACGATGAAGAAGAATACAGTCCTTTCCCAAAATCTTCCTGTATCATCTGTGGCCAAGAAAAAATTAAAAAAAAGAGAGGAAACTGGTCATCATAATGAAATATTTGTTATGATATATTTGTTTAATTGATTTCCTTCTTTATTTGTTAATTTTGACAAGTGAATACTTATCATAACAGTAATGAATATCTGGGTATGTTTTTCCTACCCTTTTTCACACTGTTTTACCTGAACTCCTCTACCTTATCCCAGCTCAGTCGCTACGTCTGTGGAGTATGACGTATCTCCATTCTCACGGTAGGATTCAGTAGTGCCAACTTGTTGCTCTGTTCGAAGTCGAAAGTACTGTTTTGTGAAAAGATTTGTGGTAAGGTGGTCATAAATTCACAAAATCGTCAAATAGTTATTCTTTCATTGACAAGTCCTGAAAATGACCTTACCGGCGATATCTAACTTATTTCAATCAAACGAGTGAAATAAATTAGTGATAAACTTGGTTATATGTGATAAAATGATTTGTGAGTATACGTTTCGAAGTTATGCTCAGTCTATGAGCATGAAAATGACAAATAATGTTCAAATGAATGGACACAAGTGATCCAAATATCCAAAAGAAGTGTTTGGCACTAATATGTTCACTTTATATAGTTCTTGTCTAAAAATACCTGCCATGTTTTCCTGACTCTTGGAAGTGTTCTTCATATATGGGAACGTGCAGCTCCACTGTAGGAAACCCCTTTTGTTACTGGCAACGTCAAGGACAGGATTTTTATTGTATATATCAGTTGAGTATTTTCTCTTTGATGGTTTATATTCTCATTCCTCTCTGGGTTCGTTTTATAAAATTCTATGATTGATTTGATTGTTCCTACCTTGTATTTTCTGATTTATTCTTGTTCAAAATTCGTACTTGATTTCGTTTTTTCATATCTTTTCATCCTCTCTAAGCTTGTTATTCCTCCTCTTGGCAACCCTCACTCTCTGTTTAGTTTCACGAATTTAAAGATTTATTCCACTTTCTGTATCACTTTTTCTAGTTTAAAACTATTCTAAGGATTCTATTCACAATTAATTATTCTATATCTTATATAATACGAACAGAGTTTGTAAGAATTCATATTTGAAACTTTTCTATTTTCAAAATTTTTATATTTTCTATTTCCCTCAAATTGTTTTTTGGCATGTCGCTGTTAGGTTTTCTTCTGATATGATTTGCCATACAGGATGTTCCAACTTGTATACCATTTTGTCTACTGGAGATCCGAAGTTTTTTTCATGAATTTTGATTTCTATATTATTTTTATAGATTGTGTAAATTGAATATATGTTGACAAGATACTTATGACATTAGAAAAACTTCAGTGTTGGCTTTCTTAGACATATGCGTTGACAAGTACATGATACAAGATTCTAGAACAGTAAAATGCATAGAAAAACTTCCAAAACTAACATAGCATAAAACCACGATAACATAAATACCCGCTAATAATAACGAATTATCAGTTTCATTATCCAATAAACATTTCCTATCATAACAATATATAGATATATTGTTATGTTCGTATATTGATTGTTAGTAAGTTATCAAGATTTTTGTGATATATACTAATCATAACAAAAGAAAACTCCGTCTATGATGCTTCTTCCCTCTTTCTCTGTACACTTTACCCCTTTTTTCATTTATCTTTTAACCTTTTCGTAGCTCAGTCGGTACTTATCCCAATCTCAGGAGGATTGCATCCACGCCATCTACTCCATTGCTTGATGTCAATATACTGTTTATGTTTGAAATATTGATTGTAATATTGTCAAATAATAAATAATGAGTCCATAACAAGTTAGATACTTGTTTTTCATTGAAAATATTGCTTAGAACCAAACATATCTCTGAGATATCTAACTTATTCCAATTATATTTTCCAACCAATCAAAATTGTAAACATTAAAAAAATTGATCATGCGCAATAATGAACATATTCTAAAATAAATCTTTATAGGTTATACTCAGTCATTTGTGATGAGTAGAAGAAGAAATTTGCCACTTGTATTCTAGTAAATAATCCAAACAATGGGGCTGTTCGATGAATATTATCACTTTATTGAGTTAATGACGATAAGGTACCTGTTATGAGGATCCTGGGATCCTCCTTACTGGTGGTGAAGTGAAATATTGGGAATCTAACCTCCAATTCCTGGTGAGAGGTTCTTTAATAGTCCTTGGTTCCGATTTGATTATGACCTGATTGCATGTATTAATGTTTCTGAAATACTCAATTATTGCCATTTTTCCACAAAATCGATCATAACGTTTTCTAATATGCTTCCCTTTTCGATTTCATTTTTCTTCCCCTCTTATTTTCCTATTTCCTTGGTAACTATCACTATTTGTTATCTTATATCAATTTTTACTAGTAGCACTTTCAATTTAAACACATTTTTCTACTTCCCACCTATTATACTTATTTTATTTTCAAATTTGACTTCTACACAAAGTTCTATTCGCTAAATTTTCTACGAAGTTCACATGTACCATTTTTCTGTTCTCAAATTTCATTATTTTGATCATTTAAAAGGAAAATAATTTGACATTTGCCTATCATGCTCCCTTTGGTTCTAATTTTGTATACATAATGTTTCTTGCATATAAATATAATTTTTAGTTGAGTTCTGAATAATGTTTTCTAAATTTGGATTCGTATATTTTTATAGGTTGTGCCAATTGAATGAACTAATCAAACATAATGATGACAATAGAAGAACTCTACTGCCACCCCATTGGATTATCTGCGTCGACTAGAATATGACCAAAGATTTTCAAGTTGCAAACCGTACAGGAAAAAGTAATAAAAACAATCATCGCAGGTAATTATGCAGTTTTTAAATATCATTATGCCCTATTTTTACTTTTTTATTTAATATATAATTTATAAAAAAATATATATATATATATATATATATATATATATATATATATATATATATATATATATATATATATATATATATACGAACGAACGAACGAACGAACTAACTAACAAATAAAACTGAATAAAAGCTTGCAAAAAAGCTTGATTTTCATGGTTTATTTTTCAAATTTCAGATAAATCTTTATTTTCAATATTCACTTGAGAATGTTTCCTTTTTCAAGATTTTTATTTGTTGTCACATTGTCAATAGAACGAACTACAAAAATATCATTCATATGTTTCATAAGAATTTGATTTTTTTGTCCCATTCAAAAGTCAATATCTGAAAACCTTGCTTCATACATGAAAAATGTACCAGGAAATGTTTTCTAGTACATTATGACAGCCCCTAGGAGGTTTAATGGAGAATATCATATAGGCGGAAAATTTAAATTTATATTGGAATATTTCTGAATCTAAAATGCCTAAATACAGTAACGTTTTGCGATAAATTTACCTATCTGCCCCGACATTTCTTTACTTCCGGTGAGGAAAATTGGGAAATATGAGCATGATTATCTGACACTGAAATAATTCGCTGAAATTTCAACACGCATTCGAATTTCATGAAACAAACGAAATGTTTTCGCTTGCACCTTATTTTGCATGCATGTAACCACAAATTCCTCTCCTTTGTTCAAAACACGTTCGTATAGCAGGTTCAGAAGGTGGGTTTACAGAGATACGCTAATCTAACCGTTGTATATGTAACTAGAACTCTGGAATCTCGTGAACTGTATTTTACATACAAATGTTGCTGATTACTGAATGTGGAGCAGATTCTTGAAACATTTCACAGTTATCTCGCAGAAACATTGAATTTTTGTTAATGGTTCGGGAAGAGTTGAGGTGAACGTTTATCTCGCAGGGAAAAATGATCTAGGATAAAGTACTTAATTATTGGCACTTCAAGAACAGTAGAATAAAAAAATTACGAAATGTTAATAAAATTATCATAATTGTAGTAGAATTTTCAATGGGTGATGTACACTATAATTGAGAGATCTATTTGGTACTGCGGTTTCTTCTTAAAATAGTTAATGAAATAAAAAAAAATACAATAAATAAAAAAAGGCTTTTTCACCAGTTATTTGCACTCAAGCCCCAGTGATTGGCACATCAATTCCCTAGTTATTGGCACCGACAGAAATATATAACGGTAGGAAAAACGTGCTGGTACCCAGGTTGAAATTAATCGATAATCAATCATGAGAATCGAAATACATAATGCATATTAAAGGATCAGACAACGCAGGAAGTAATTTTATTTGATACTCTGACCAGTTTCACATCTTGAATTCAAAACAAGGAAAAACATTCTCATCAATTACAAAAGCAATAAATAATCCTTATTTCAATTGTACCTATTCGGGTTTCCCAAGTGGAAAATCATTATGTTTTCATGTACTGAAAAACACTAAAATGAACTATTAATTTTTAAGAACAAAAGGAGGATATTACGCATTCTTCTCAAATAAAAAAATATAAAAGTGCTGGAAAAAAATTCCATTAATTAGGACCTAAGATTTTTCAACGGACAAACTGCACAAGTGAAAAAATCTTTGTATATCGTTTTTTTTGCTAACAAATCACATGATAAGTTCTTGTATAGTTTTTCCAATCTCAATTGGACCGACATAAAAAGTTTTGAGAAGGAATTCTCTTCCACACGACAGAACTTTTCACTGATTGTACCAGGAACGCTTTGAAAGTAAAAACACTGGTAGTATATAAATTTCCCATTTGCCGGGCAGTGCATATGAACACTCCTCGTAGTGCTCTTATTTTTATTACCGTTCCAATTGGGATTAGAATAACTATACGTACTTGGTATTTTATTTCAATTTTCTTTGGTGTAATATTGCAGGTACATGTGCCGAGCACTGACGAAAAGTGCTTCGAGAACCAAACACTAAGCACTCTTGAAAAGTTCTTCCAAGTCTGGAGCACTAGCACTTTTATTTCTAAAATGCTCGCGATTTCTGAGCTCTTTCAGAAAGTATTTGGACTCAGCGAGCACTAGGCACTAAGCACTTTTCGAAAAGGTTAGACTGTTAGGCACTAAAGTTATTTTGAAATGGAGAATTGCTGTAATAAACAATTTGGTCCAAATAAAAATTTTTTTTTTGGATTATTAGGTTAATCACGTCTTATTGAATCCAGAATAGCAATGAAAACAGAATAGTAAAGTTATGTTTAACGCAATGCTTTGCCACGTATAATCAGGCGCGTGCCTAGATGATTCCATGAAGGGGTGGTTAACAGTATAAAAATGTCATTAACTTTCTAAAAAGCAAAACTTCAGTTACACTATGGCATTTATATTTATTTCTTATAAAAAAAACGAAACACGAAAACAATTGATCAAAAATAAGAGAACAAAAATACATAAAAACCAAATAATAAAAACACATTATGATGAATAAATATGGTAAATTCTCATTTTAAATTTTTTTTAGAACCGACTCTTTCTATAATGATGAAGTAGATAGCGTCTGTAATTAAATATCAATGAAAATTTTTTGTGGCATTCAGACGAGAAAATGAAAACTAGAACTGAAAAATAAAAATGTGGATCAGCCAGAAATCGAACCTGGGACCTTTCGATTTCTAGTCGAACGCTCTTCCACCTGAGCCACTGGTCCTTGTTCGAAACCGACGATTCACACCTTTGAATCCAGTTCTGTGTTAGTGACGAAGATGATGGGGGTTAATGTGATGAATGAAAACATTCACACATGCACACCTAATGAAAATTATATTGGTCTATCCGCCGTTTTCATTTTCTCGTCTGAATGCCACAAACTATTTTCATCTCTCTATAATATTATTATCTATATTAATTTGTATGTGCTGATGTATATTCAACAAGGTATGTCCTGTTATAGATTCTCCGATATGGTTGACCTCATATGGATTTTTAATCTCAAAGAAAAAAAAACTCGGTTCTGCCGAAGCGACATATACTGGAAATATAACTTGAATTTGTAAAATAGAATAAATTCAAGGGAAAATATTATCATCACACTTCAAGAATGAATCGAAACTAGTAGCACGCATGACAATTCTTCTATTCATCTATCCACAGTTCCAGTTCAGATATTAGTCTGCGGTACAAAGAAGTTTCAGATTCATTTTCAATTACTGAGCACTTTCAAAAGATAATTGGACTTAGCGAGCACTAAGCACTAAGCACTTTTCAAAAGAATTGGACTATCAGGCACTAAAGTTATTTTGAAATTAAGAATTGCTGTAATAAACCATTTGATCCAAATAAAAACATTTTTTTGGATTTTTGGGTTATCACGTCGAATTGAATCCAGAATAGCAATGGAAACAGGCGCGTGCCTAGGGTAATTCCATGAAGGGGAGGAGGGTTATCAGTATGAAAATGTCATCTACGTCCTAAAGAGTTGAACTTCAGTTACACTATTGCATTTATATTTATTTCCTCATGGAAAAAGTTCATAATAATAAAAACCAAAATATTCTTCGAAACGAAAACAATTGATCAAAAATAAAAGAACAAAAATACATAAAAACCAAACAGATTTAATAACAAAAACATATTAAAATGAATAAATATGGTAAATTCTAATTTTCAATTCTTTTCAAGAACCGACTAATATTATTATCTATACCGGGTGACACAGGATATCAGGCCACCCCTGTAACTTCTGCATTCGTGAACGGATTTTTCTGTTATTCGGTACAGTTATATAAGCAACCATTTCGGATTTGATCACATCACAATCCAATATAGCGGACTTCCGGTTTTTCTGCAAATGCCAGCAACTTTTTTTTTTCGAATAGAACAGCCTGTATATTTTCACATATTTAAGTTCAGCAGGTCAAAACAAGTCCAAACCTTATGTCAAATGTAATTTTTTTGAAACAATTTAAATTAAAATGGTTTTTTTATTTTATCTCGTGGATAAATGAGATTTGGTTAAGGCTATTCACAATGAGTCGCACATAACAGAGAAACATAATTTTTTCTGAAAAATTATTTTTTGTGTCATTTATTGATGAATTAATTCAGTTACATCACATTTCTATCAAAAATTATTTCTTTTCGAATGAAAACCCTATGGGCCACCTACCTGTCTCTCTAGAACATTCATTAAGTGAAAAAATTACATATCATTTTTTTATTTCGGTGCAGTAACAAATTGTATACATTCAAAAATCTACAACTAGTTCATGAGTTCCCTTGCATTTCGAATAATTTTTCAACTCAGTAAGCTGTGGAAAACAACATTTCTGAATCTTGTCAACCAATTGTGTTTCGCTGTCATCTTTCATCTCAACTCTCGAAAATTAGTTGACTTCCGGAAATCAGTTTAGTAGAAATGTGAAATCAAAATTAGAGGTTTAGAAGAAGTGAACAGGTTGATATGTTATTAATTTACGGAGAATGTCTTGAAAACATTGTCGCCCCTTGTCACTTATACGCTGAACAATACCCACACAGAAGACACCCACAAAGAACCTTTTTCAAAAATGTGGAGAAAACATTCCGAAAAGAACCCAACAATGGAGAAGGTGATCGTAAGTGAGGAGGCAGAAATGAATGTTTTGCTTTTGTTGATTTTGATCCAACCGCTTCGACGCGGGAATTGGAATACCAATGCAATCTCAGTCGAGAAAACGTAAGAAGAATTTAAAAAAAAATACCATTATCGTGCTTATAAGTATAACTTACACAATTAGTTGACAAGATTCAGAAATGTTGTTTTCCACAGCTTACTAAGTTGAAAAATTATTCGAATTGCCAGAAAACTCATGAACTTGTTGTAGATTTTTGAATTTATACAATTTGTTACTGCACCGAAATACAAAAATGATATGTCACTTTCTTCCTTGATTAATGTTCTTGAGAGACAGGTAGGTGACCAATAGGGGTTTCATTTGAAAAAAATGAATTTTTGATCAAAATGTGATGTGACTGAATTGATTAACCAGTAAGTGACACCAAAAATAATTTTTCAGTAGAAATTAAGGTTTTCTGTTATTTGCGACTCATTGTGAATAGCTTCGATCAAATCTCATTTATCCACGAGGTAAAATAAAAAAACAATTTTAATTTCAATTGTTTGAAAAAAATTACATTTGACATAACGTTTGGAATTGCTTTGACCTGTTGAACTTGAATATGTAAAAATATACAGGGTGTTCCGCTTGAAAAAACAAAGTTACTGGCAATTCCAGAAACACCGTATTGGATTGTAATGTGATCAAATCCGAAATGGTTGCTCATATAACTGTACCCAATTCCAGAAAAATCCGTTCACGAATGCAGAAGTAACAGAATATCCTATGTCACCCGGTATTAATTTGTATGTCCTGATGTATATTTAACAGGGCATGTCCTGTTATAGATTCTCTGACATGGTTGACCTCATATGGATTTTTAATCTCAAAGAAGGGAATCTCCGTTCTGCCGAAGCGACATATACTTGAATTGTAATTTAAGTTTGTAAAATAGAATAAATTCGAGGGAAAATATTTTTGTCACACTTTAAGAATGAATCGAAACCAGTATCTGGCATGACAATTCTTCTATTCATCTATCCACAGTTCCAGTTCTGATGTTAGTCTGCGGTACAAAGAAGTTTCAGATTCATTTTCAATTAATTCGGTCAGAAATGCTACCAAATTGTTTTTACAATTTACTAGCTGTGCATGTGAATGTTTCATGCATATGTGAAGTACAGCCTTTCAAAAATAGAACACAACTCTATTGTTGATTCTGAAATCCTCTATGACACTATCAAGGACAGCGAAATAGACAGCGATTCCACAATAATCCTCTGAACTATTACATTGTATATTGGGACTCATGGTTTGTTTTCCTAACACTCGTGGCATATTGATATCGATCTCTAACATTTCGTGAATTTTCGCTATTTCTTTGTAATCTCAGTTGAAATTATCGTCGACTTCCTCTCTTTCGAATTGCAATGTTTGTAAAATATTTGTAATGATCTTCTACGCATACAAGATATCTGTAACCTTTTGCTTGAGTTTACTGATACTTCTTATTAAAAATATAAACTAACTACTGAATTTTTTGAATTGAAGTATTCAATGACATTTGAAAAACTTGCTTTAAATCGCTGAACTTTCAATCCACCTTGTATCACATAACTTTCGTTATTTATTTCCATTGATTTCAAATACATAAATTCCATGCGTAATTATTGCATGGGTACTTCAGAGCGTTTTTTCAATTCTGATGTAATTCTTTAACGGCGCCTTTCTGTTGGGTGAAATCGCACCCATCGGTGCCAATTCCCACACAATGATCCACATTCAAAGTTTTTAGCAGTTTTATGACAGTGTGCTAAAATTTTGTCTGTCATATCTGGTTCCATTGAAGGTTCACCGATTTTTAAGTTAAAAACTTCTATTAAATTATCGAATTTTTCGTCTATGCAGTCATGCTTCATAGGGTGGGAGGTGTTAAATTACCCCATTACTCATCCCTCTACCCCTTAGGCGTATGAAAATTTATTTATGACTGTGCCATTGAATTAACTGGTGTGGTGAAATAAATACGACTCGCACGCTAGTACACTTCAAAATTAAAACTTTATCAATATAATATCGGATATTTTGAAGCTGTCTCCTCGAATTATAGAATTTTGACAAATCATGATTTCCGACCGCAAAAACCCCTACATACCAATTTTCATTGAAATCGGATAATAAATAAACAAATTTGTCTGCCATATTTGATCCTCCATATTGAATTTTGACAATAAAATCATAATTTGCGTCCCCAAAAACCTCCAAATAGATTCGGACTATCAATCGGACCGTAAACACATAAATATAGCAGATTATATAAAAACTTCTGGAAATGTTTCGAAAAAAAATCTATGTTCGTAAAAAATCGCATGGACCCTCTGGAACACTTTTCCGGCCCCCAAAAGTGTCCCAGTACGCGCCTGCAGAGAGTATAGTGGAACATGAATGACATTACTGTCACTTCGACAACTGAAGGATTGTTTAATAAAATATCATCTTTTGTAGAAAGTCTAGTCATTAAGTTTTTGCATTCAGAAAAAGAGAGACGAGCTCTAAACTCACTTTGCAACGCAAAACATAAAATACAATGCTTATATCAACACTGTTATCTCTGAAATATGCATAATATAAGGACACAGACGGTTCAGTAGTTCTTATTGGTGCCGCTGGCCGCGTCTACATGTTTCGAAAACACTTATATAGGTGAGGGAAGACTTAGTGCTTAGTAATCCCGAAAAATGCTCCGGAACACTGAAGTGCTCGGGAGCACTTTTCGGGATTACTAAGCACTAAGCCTTTTCGTGAAATGCTCGAAGCACTGAGCACTGGCTCAAAAAAGTGCTCGAGAGCACAGTGGTTACGAGCACAAATATGCTTTGAGTGTTTTCACGAGCACTAAGCACAGTGCTTTGGGACAGCCCTGAACATAGGCCATTCTCTAAAACGATATTGTTTTCGAAACAAGGGACTCAAGTCTCTTCACAAAAATTCAATATAAATTGAAATGAGGGGTAGACCACAAGCGCAAAACATCTACTTTCCTGACAAATACTACGAAGAACATTGAATGATATCCACCTGAGAATCTATGTGAACTTCCATTGACAATGAAAATTGATTGCAAATGTTTCTTTCCGATAAACTCGATTATGTTTAATTTAGGTCAGGTCCGCCTAATAATCCGTATACCAGCTTCAGGCTTTCGGCCCTCATCAGTACGGAGTAGTCATCAGTCAGAGATCCGAAGACCTCTGTTATCTATTGGCATTACGTTTTCGTTATTGTTATCAGTTTTGTTTTTTTCCAGTTTTTCTCTTTTCCTCTTCTATTCAAGAGTGTTTTTCTTTATTCTTTCTTTTTCTTCCAGTTGTTGTTCATACACTGTTGACGAGATCACAAAAAACACGTATTTATTTTTGTTAAATTCAAATCTGTCACTTATAATAAAAATATGGGGTAGTTGCTCTCAAAGTGCTACATATACTCCTTTGTTTTTAATGATTTCAGTTGATAGGTATTTGATTTTTCAATTATAACTGAATATTTTTCCTTGACAGAAAAAAGGATTATCAATAGTGCCAACAACTGCATTTGATTTTTGTGGTATTTGAACTATTTATTGGCAGCTGTGCCAATAACTGAATTTTATATGATTACTGGTACTGATCATTGGCCATCTACTATTTATTTCAAATATATGGAATAATTTTATTTCTCAAGTGGACACTGATCGATCAATATCAAATGATCTGGTTTTTCTCAAAGCTATATCAAGTACAAGAGAGATATCACTGCATGTTATTTAGATAGCTGGCCTTACGATTCAACATAAAAACTTACCTTTCTGTCACAACATGAGACAACTGTTGTTGCTGTTACAGAATTACTGAACAAAAATGCAGATTGCACGCGCTCTTATGCTTCATCAAGGTTTCTTCTTCTCGAAAATTTAAAGATTCATTGGAAACTATGGCCAAAATATAAAAAAATAAAAAAGTAAGGAGAGGCTGCAAATAACTGGTTCAGTGCCAACTGTTGGATACTTTACCCTTGTTTCATTAATGCTCATTGCCAATATTCCATCATTTTGTGTTTTCATAAGTGACACAACCATGCTCTGAATATTCGAGATGATCATGAGGAATAATCTATAAAAGAATGGCAATTTGAAATCTCCCGTGTCTAATCCAATCCATTCTGCAATAATTTTTTTTAATGAATTGATACCAACAGGACTCTTTGTTCCAAACTTCATTATTATTTTTATTTCACTTGCCATCCAGAGTCAGGAAGAGTACTTTTATTTCCAAAGTATCTCCCTTCAAAATTTTGTTTTCTGTATAACCTTGCAGGAAACAATCCAGGATCATTCAAATTTTCTGTATCTGTGCGGACTCTATCCCTGCTTCGAACAATATTTGGATTTATTCAAATCACGTTATTTTCTTCAAAAAATTTAACATGAAAAAAGCTGCTCCGTTATCACAAGCTTTTATTTAACTTGTTTCGTTCGTACGTCATTCTGTCATTCTTTCCGGTTCAAAATTTGTAATCAATTTTTAGAGACAATGCATTTTAAAATTATTGTTAAAGAAAGAAACCAAATGGCTGCTCCAAAATTCATAAATTCAAGATGGCGGGCTAGTTTTGTGATTATGGTCCGATTCGGTTCAACATTGGTATGTGGTGGTCTTCATGGTTGGAGATTATGAATTTTAAGTCCAAAATCATAAATTCTAGATGCCGGCTCCAAAATAGCGAAGGAGTTTTGTGATTATGGTCCGATTTTATTCAAAATTTGTATGTGGGGGTTTTGGTTATGATTTTTTTGTCAGAATTTATTAAATTGAAATGGCGGCTTATGGAATTTTTGTAAGAAAAAACAAACAAAATGGCGTTCCAAGATGACAGCCGAGATTAAGGTTTATGGTCCGATTCGATTCAGAATTGGTATGTGGGGTTTTTCAGCGTCGAAGAAAGATAGTAATTTTTTTTCAAAATTCATAAAATCAAAATGGCGGCTACAAGATAGCCGATGAACCGGTTTCCGGGGTCGGAGATTATGAATTTTTATCAAAATTCACATATTCACGATGGTGGACGAGTTTTGTAATTATGTCCCGATTTGATTAAAAATTGGTATGTCGGGCTTTTTGAGGTCGGAGATTATGAATTTAGTCGAAGATTATTGATTTTCAGTGGAAATTCATATATTGAAGATGGCAACTCCAAGATGGCGGATCAGTTAATCTTTAAATGATCTCCTCATTGAAGGACTAGATAAATAAGAGCAGGAAAAAAAGTACTCATAATTAACGATGCTTCAACAAAAATGCATAGATTAAGGCATACTTGAGTACCAAAAAGCACAAAATGAAATAATGAATAAGAAACCTTCTTAAAGCCAAACTTTTATTGAAATGCAATAAGAAATAAAACATAATTACTTTGGATGTGCGACGTAGGTTATTCTGTGAGTTATAGATTCAAAAGCTTGTCGCTTTTGTATTCGAACTGAAATCTTTGCGCGACAAGCTTTCGAATCTATAACTCACGTCACACATCCAAAACAATTATTTTCAACTTTTCAGTGCATTTGAATAAAAGTTTGTCTTTTAAAAGGTTTTCTATTGATTATTTTATTTTTTTGTAACATTCACAGCATCTAAACGAGGAAACTGGGTCTCTCTAGCGTACTTTCGTTCCATTGTAAGCACTTATTCCCATTTTCTTTTTTGAATTACTGAATTCCCTGAAATTAAATTTCTAGAAAGATTGTCATATATTGTTTGAAACTTTTTTTTTGTAGAGGAATACTCATTCTTGACAATTTTTCTGTGTTTATACTCCTCCACAATCCGAAAACAAAGATGAATTAATCAGGGAATCTATACAAGTGTATAGAATGGTGAGAAATTACTTTGCCACGATAAGTTACCAACCACTTGAGTTATCAGCAGGCGGTGGATTCTACGCAGAGTTGTATCTGCCCTAGCCATTATATTTTGTTTCATAGGTAGGTATAATGATATTGTATTAAAATAATTATTAAGAAGAATCCTTGAAATAATTGAGAATTGTTTAATATAATTATATATTATTATATATTAATATATATATATATATATATATATTTATATATATGAATATATTATATTGTATAATGATATATGATATACCTTAAAGTGTCAAACTTTATACTTTATAAAAAGTTCAGTTTCTCGATGAAAGGTATTTATAAACAGCATGACTCACGAAAATCAGTTTCACTTTCACTGTCGTCATCCAAATTGATAATAAACTTTTCTTTGGGGAGTTTTTCTATATCCATATGACTTTTCCACCTTTTTAATATGGAAAACACACTTGGCTCAGCTGTTATCAGGAATCTTTGCAGTTTCTGTTTGAATAAGAGCTACCACAGTCGAACTTAAGGTTGAAGAAGTATTATTTCTCCGAACTGCTGACTTAAGCTGATGCCATATATGTTCAATTGAGTTGAACATACAGTCATAAGGAGGAAGTCTGAGCACCGTATGTCCCAAGCTTTCAACCAACGAATCACAAAAATATTTCATTTTTATCGAGTTACTGCGTAAATCTTCTAGTAACTGTTTTTTGTGTACTTGTCCTCATAGTAAATATCATTATTCAACATATATTCTTGTAAAGTGGCTTTTTATCCATGACGATAATACTGTTGGGTGGAATATTTGGTATGAGTTTATTTTGGAACCAGTCTTCAAATAATTCGGCTGTAGTATCATCATGATAATCGACTAAAGAGTCCTTGATATTCTTTGCCGAAAAAGACAACGCATTTGGTATAAAACCATTTTTGGTTCCTGCGTGAATGATCGTAATGCGTTTTCTTTTATTCGACGGCGCATTAGTTTGGCACAAGTCAGATGAGTCTGAATTCGTTTATTGCCAATAAATATTCAAATCTCCATTTCGTCAGGCACACAGATTCCATTAAGATTTTCCTGCTACTAGTGAGTTTTTTAAATTCAAATCCGTTTTGTAAGAGATACTTCCTTAAAGTATCTTTGCAACACTGGATACCAGTTCCATTCTTCCAAAGCCGTTGCATTAAAATATTTATTGTAGCCACAATTTTCTCTTCATACAAGGCATATATTGTTCTTCGAATTATATCTACATCACAGCCATCTAGTTTCCTTGAACCGCCAGAGTCTTTTCGATTCTTCTTTTTTAAAATAGGGTTACTTACTATTTCAAACACGGTGTTTTGGTTAAAGAAGCACTTGCTTGCACAGCTTGATCCTTGGACATACCACGTTCCAGAAGGAAAGTATGAACATTCAATATAATTTGTTTCACATGAGGGTGTAACATTTGTCGACTAGTGGTACTACGACCACCAGTTGAAGTACTAGCTTCAGGATGAGCCCATGGACGCCACATTTTTCACGACACAAACATCGAATAGACATTTTGGAATAGACACAACTGACACAACGGAATATTAGGTAGGTAATGACCGAATGTTGTTTAAGTTTTCCCCTTCTATTTCTGAAATTGGAAAGCGGTCAGTTTTCAAAACAGACTTGTTTTCCAAAACTGGTAGGTAATTTATTTTGTAACCGTAAATAGACCATTATCACTATAATTTCGTTAATAGCCCATTAGTACTGAAAGTCTGGTAGCCAGGTAAATACATTTTATTATTTACACACATTTGAACATATCCTTACCAAAACGGTCAACGTCAAAACGGTCAACAAAAGCCAAAAATAATAGAGAGCCCACTATTATCAAAATGCCAAACTATTTCATGAGATATTTTGATCCGGACCTGGGTATCTTTTAAGGGACACACACTTTTATTGTCTAGATATTTTTTGAACAATAGATAATAAGGAGAGTCGTCGGCTGATATTGAAAACTCTAGAAGCTGCAGATGAGTTGCCCCATAGTACGATTCCATAATCGAGATGTGATTGGAGTGATACAAAATATACTCATCTGAAGGTGGTAATATTCGTGCAATGCTTGAGTTGTCTCATACTGGAAAGGGAACTAGACGATTTCAAGATCAGTTGCCTGATAGGATTTGTCCAATAGCCTAGCATCTGCAATACTTTCATCTAGGGACAAGAAAGAAAACAGATCATTAATGTAGATTATTACCAACAGTGGGCCAACATTCAAACTTTATGGAACACCTTATCTGACATTTTTGACATTAGACAGTTTGTTGTTGTATAATGTATAAGCGATTCGTTGGATATAATTCAATCAGTTTGAGAGTGATATCCCTGATAACAGGATAACTGATTTTTCAAAGAAGGATGTCATGGTCGTCACAATCAAATGCTTCTGATAGATCGCAGAGGGGGATACCCATATGGTTACCTTGTTCAAGTCCCTCAACTATTGTCTCGTCCAAATAATTATTAAAAAAAAAAAAAATTCGAAGTACTCGGTCAATCTCTGTTTGATGAGAGAGAGAAAGAGAGAGGTACCCATATGGTAACCTTGTTAAAATTCCTCGACTATTTTCTCGACCAAGCTCTTGTAGTCGAACGATTTTTCCGATAGCCAAATTGTGAATTATTGAAAAAACTATTGGCTTCGAAGTACTAGGTCGTCAATCTCTGTTTGATGATATATTCGAATAATTCCGAATAGATATAGATAATAGTAATATAAATTCTCAGTTCTGGATCGATCTCCTTTTTCGAAAAACTGAATGATTTTGGAGAATTTGAAAATATCTGGAAGACTACCTGTGCGAAAAATTTAATTCATCAGATCAGTTAGAGGGTCCACAATTGTATTCATAGTTGCCTTCATATTGCCTGCCTGCTATTGAGATCATAATTCTGCTATTGGACAAAGACAACATAGTTCCATAGACTCCAGGGATTTTTGGGGGTTCCATAGAAAATGAGAAAGTTGGGGAGGGAAATGTTTTGCAATTCAGAAATTTTGTGTCAGGTATCAAACCACCTCATTTGAATAAGAGTACAATCATTTGGTTGCACTGAATAGAAATAACGATTGATTGATCGATATTTTTGAGAAGGATTTTGATGAATATTCAACTTTCCAACGATCAAATGTCATCTGCTGACAGGTGTCTGAATTGGTATCTGAAGTCACTTGTGCGGAGTTGCATATTTCTGTAGTTGCTGTGGGCTTCAATATACCAAAGATGATCTACGCTTCTGCATTTTATTCGTTCAGTTGATTATTCAAGAGCCATTATTCATTAGATTCAAAATATTTCTTGAGATATATCGTACGATACGAATCTAATTCAAAAACCGTATATTCGACATTATTCTGGGTTCCCTGAAAATACTGCGTTCGTTCCATGTGGAGATAGTGTTTTCTATTAATAGCAGAGCGCGGTTCTTCACTAAATAACTGATAGCAGAATGGCTTCTTTACTGAATAATGGAAGACCTCTTGTAATCACAACTTCACCTTTTTTTTATATAGTCATATGCAACTATATATAACTACCAATATACCTAGTCTATATAAGAATGTGGTTACCTGAATCACATTATATGCCAACACCCTCACTTTATGGGTTCTTCTCAGTACACAGTTTCACCGTTTCAAATGGTAACGCTTTGGTTGAGGGATCTGCCACCATTTCCACCGTAGAGATATTATCAAGGGCAATCTGCTCTTCTCCCGATTTTTCTCTCACGAAGTGATGTTTGATGACGATATGTTTTTTTTTAGGTTGGATGCCAATATTTTTACATAAATCTCCCACTCCTTCATTATCACAATGAATTGTTAGTGTTTTTCTTATTTCCACTCCGATCTCCGATGTTAGATTACTTGGGAATACACTTTCTTGGTTATCAAAACTCATCGCCATCTATTCTGTTTCCGTCGTGGATAATGCAATGGTAGGACGTTTCTTTGAAGCCCAGCTCATTGCTCCGCTGGAGAAAATAGAAACATATCTATTTTAACGGATTTTATGAACTTTTACTAAGATGTTTTTTCGTAAATACCTCAGAATACGTGTGTTTTTGGAGGATTATTGCTGAATATTGCAAGTTTTCTCTCTGCAAATGCAACATCAGGACTCGTGAATTGTGTTGCATACATTGTAGTCCCGATTGCTTCTTGATAGAAAACATCTCCAAGCGTTATATATGGTTCTACTTCTTCATAAAGTTTTTGGTTTGGATCAATAGGAGTTTGGATACCATTACAATCTGACGTTTTGAATCTCTTCAGAATGTTCTATATGTACCTTTCCTGATCCAATGTCACTATCAGGCCAATCAATAGAGATTTTGGGCTCTGGTGATTCTGACAAAAATACTACCAGAAAACCGACTGTGCCATCATACGGAAGACGGTTCGTAGATATATCCTGTTATATTTTCTACTCGCAACTGCCATTGTTTGATTTCTTATAAAAAATTAAAAGCAGTTTTTCAATTTTTTATCGTTTCTGACTTGTGACTTGAAAACTAATAGAGAAATCTCGATACTCTCAATGGACAAATTGTAGACAATAAAAATGCAAGAAAATTTGCCTCAGCGCAACTCGATCGTATTAGTAATAACAGAGAAAAACCGAAAGAAATTAGCGGTTTTTTAAATTTATAACTCCGCCACTTTTCAAGTTGTGGTGCGGACTTCCAATGACATAGAAGTGATTTTTCTTATGTGTGGGAAACTGAAGCGCTGTGGGTTCATTAGCTTTGGCATAGCTGCAATCTGAATATTTCAATGCACTTCATTGCAGCAGACCTGGATGCGTCAAAGGTGGTCCGATTCCAATTTTTCAAAAATATTTCGAGAGTAAAAGTATAGTATTATAAAACGTTTATTTTTATTTTGAGTTAAAATGCTGCAAATATCATGTGCAAAGTTTTATAAATCGGATTGTTTTCCAACGAAATAATGATTCCACATCATGCAAATATGGCGAAGAACAATATTGATCTCAAGTCTCGATACTACTGCTATTTGAAGCTCCTCAGGGGTTTCTCAGAATGCCATCCTAGGTCCCGTTTTTTGTGCTATTTATCAACGACCTGTCAAAAGTATTCAAACGTTGAGAATGCGTATAATGTTCGCGGATGGTCTGAAAGTTTTTAAAAATGTTCCAACCGTGAGGTACACTGTGTTTTCACAGAAAGATTTGAATACCCCCCATGAATGGAACTGTAACAATAAACTATTTTCAACATTGGGAAATGTAGCATTATGTCCATGATTCGATCGAAAAATCCTGTACTTTTCGAATACATGTTGAGCGAAGTACAGAGGAAAGGGATTCGAATCTTGTATATAAAAATTCGTTATCTCTCAAAGCACATATTGAAAACGCCAGAAAAAGCTCAAATAGAATGTTGAGATTACTGGTTAGGAAATCGTCAAATTTCACAAATATACATACCCTCAAACTCTCTCAATTGAAAAAAATTCAGAATACATTTTTACGATATCTTTATTTCAAAAAATACAATGTACGACCTGATTACCGTACGGTGATGTCAACTGATTTGAGGAACTACAAAATACTGTCATTGGAAAATAGGCGGAAGGATGCCTCACAAATATTTTTAAACAAATAACCTAATAACAAAATAAATTCACCCCATCCATTATCGATGATAAACTTCAATGTTCAGCCCAGGAGAACTCGTTTTGCCACTATATTTACCATACCACTATCATGTTCCGAAAAAGCCCTTCTTGAAGGAATGCTTCGTCTTGCCAATGAATTCAATGTTCTTACAGATCTCAATTGGATGTTATCACAAGAATCACGGTTACCAGTTACTAAGGTCTCCGTCTTCTCAACTCACACAAGTCTCTGACATCCGAGGGTTGCTTTGCAACCTGAGTTAAAAACACTTTAGAATATTTTTTTTCAATCAAACACTTCAGGAGCCACTGCAGGTTTATTCAGTCGAACTATTCACTTCCATATACAGGGTGATTCAGAAGTACTTTGACAATCTTCAGGAGGTGATTTCTCTCAATATTCTCATATGAATTGTCCAAATTTTCGAAAACCCAAGCAGCATTATAGTGACGGAAACCGATACTGCAACTTCGACTCGGTGGTTATCACGTAATCACCACTAAATCTACCACTATACAATAACAATAACTAAGATTTTATATGTGTATGGTTGTAGTCACGTAATTCCCATCTATGGTAGCCACTCCACAGTTCTATAACTTATTAGTGTCATTTGAGGTGTCTGAAACATTATGGCCACTAAGCAAATCACTTCAAGGGTTTTCAAATTTAAAAGTGGAAAATAACCGTTGCGGTAACCATCCTGTACCACTCAAATATCACTTAGAAGTCACAGTCACTTTCAAGAGAGTATGATAGTTTCGGTGACGTTTTGGTAACTTCCATAAAGCCTTCAATGTGACAGGAACTTGATTGTGGTGATGGTTGCAACGTTCTTGCTATCTCCTCCAAAATTCACCATTCTGCGCGATGGCGAAAGTTAACCTAAGTTTTCTCAAATTATTTTATCGTAAATGGTGATTATGCGTTTTCAATAGAAATTTTCCTTGATTCTGAAGTGACCGTGGATTGGTCCGTGCGATAACGAAAACTAACCTAACTTTTCTCAAATTATTTTATTGTGGCTCACAAAAAGTTCGTTTCATCTGTTACGTGAAATGTGAATGATATACATTCAATATGAAATGGGTTATGCGTTTTCAATAGACAATTTTCCTTGATTATGTATAAAAAGGTTAATTCAAATGGATCGGATCTCCGACTTGTGCTCCTGCTTAATATTTATACTTTAATTGTTGATTCTGTTTGCATGAATGCCATCGTTTTCACTACTTGTTAATTGATAATTGTTACTTGATAATTGTTGATTGGAGCTGCATAAATCCACTTTACTTGCTACATGTCCTTTTTTAATAATTAATGAATATGTACCCGCAATTTCGAGGTTGAAACTTTGAAGTGGCAGGTTATAATTGCCCGACGTGTTCGCCCCTTTCAAGGGTATAAAACCTATTGTAATTTTAAGGTTATAACTTTGAAGTGGTGAGTCATGGGCCTGCGAGGTGGGTGCCACTTTCCAGTGGTGGAAAAGTTAATAATTCAGTTTTACTGGGCACTTTATGATGGGAGGAGCTTCAGAGTGGTATATTTACACTCTCTGCCGCTTTACAGTTATATTCTGCAAAAGCCGCCATATTTACAGGAATATGCTGGGTCGCTATTATTAGAGAAATGATCGAAATATTCAATAAATATTTATTCGTCATCAGCACTGCATCAAATGTAGTAATTCGTTATGTAA
Organism: Gonioctena quinquepunctata; assembly: GCA_018342105.1. NCBI lineage: Eukaryota > Metazoa > Arthropoda > Insecta > Coleoptera > Chrysomelidae > Gonioctena > Gonioctena quinquepunctata. The sequence continues at coordinate 500,632 of JAFIRS010000369.1, read as the reverse complement.
GTATTTGTTTCAACTAACCAAAATTGATAAAACAATGTTTGAGGGATTTAAGTACATAATTTCAGAGGCGAGTTATTTTGAAAATTGTAATATTTTCTCCAAATAAAGTGTATTCAGATGGCGCGTGCTCACAATCGAGCTACAACACCCGTATTTCACATAAAACTTTCAATCGTTTTAATTTTATTCCGATCAGAAGTATCCAAATTCAATATACTTAACTTACGCGTTTGTATGTTTATATGTTGAAGTTGGTCGAGTGTTAGAAATGAATGAGGCAAAATGGAAGAATGAGGAACATTTGTCACAAAAATATGTTGCTGATATCGAGCTACATATCAGTCAGTTGTTCAACGTGTCTAGTGTCGGCCACTACATATCCACGTTTTTGCCAGGTGACCACAACGTGGTTGGAATGTGGCTATCTGAGATCCAGGAACGTAGATCGGTACGTGTCAGCCACCAAAAAAGTGTTCTCCATTTTGGTAGCCGCCGCGTGATAGAACCGTGAATATTACGTGGCAATGGTTGTGGCCCAACACTTCAAAGTTTTCCAGAATCGTGGCCGCTACGTTCCGTCCACTCAAAATGCTACTTGGGAACGCTTCGTTTCCAAGATACGGTGTTGAAATTTTATTTTTATTTTCGTTTATTTTTCAAATAACTTTCGAAATACATATTTTATTTGGACGAAAATTGATATTGGGAGGTTTTTTGAGGTGTCGAATTCGAACCTGATGTTATTATTGCTATAACTCGTAGGGGGGCGCCACCTACACGTCTTTTCCTTTTTTGAAGATCCATAACTTTTTTGAGCGTACTTCTAGCACATTTTTCAGTAATCAAATCAACTCCTCCATCATATCATCGCGAAAAAGCTACCCCTGTTACAAGTCGCTATAAGCAACCGTTCTCTAGATATTTGGACTTGAAGTTATTACCATTATTTTGCATTTTTCACAAGAAAGCTTGGGTAATGAATTCGACGTTCAAGTACGTAGTTTTGGTAATAACATATTATGTGACAGTTAAACGTTTTGTTGTTTTTTTGGAGTTTCTGTGAGTTGTAAAACACTAATTTTGAGAAAAAGGATTAATCAAACAATAATGCTCATGTAACCGATATACATTTCGTTCATGGCCTTGCGGATGGAAATGCGCGCGAAGCAAGACGTATCTACCAGGAGCGATTTCCCAATCAAGTACTGCCTTCAGCTCCAACATTTACCAGTCTACACCGTCGTTTGGCAGAAACAGGTAGCTTTAAGTGGGCAGCTGATATTATTGGAAGACCACGAGCAGTCCGAACTCCAGAATTTGAAGAAGCTGTTTTGAATGCTCTCGAAGAGAATCCAGAAACAAACTTTCATAACAACCATGTTTGGGCTGGGGAAAATCCACACGCAGTTAGTGAAAGACATTATCAGTATCAATTTTCTGTTGATATATGGGCGGCAATCATTGATAATTACTGGATAGGTCCTTTCTTTCTTCGTTCCGACAGAGACTTCTCAGAAAATAAATTGACGGGACTACTTCAGAATGTACCATTAGAAATTCGTATCCGCATGTGGCTTCGGCCCATTTTAGCGTTGTAGCCAGGGAATTCCTCAACACTGTCTAACCAAATCGATGGATCAGTAGAGATGTAGAAAAACCTAACCAGGCGTGGGCACCAAGGTACCCAGATCTAAACCCGCTAGATTTTCATTTTTGGGGACATTTGTTTATAAAACTCCAGTAGCGAACGAGAAAGATCTAAAGACCCGAATAGTAGACGCCTGTGAAACAATAAGAAACACAGCAATAATTTTTGAGCGGGTACGAGAATCAATGACCAGAAGACTGAATGCCTGTATCTTTGCTGAAGGTGGAAACTTAGAACAATTCATTTGAATACAATTCAGTTTCCTTTATTTCATTTTATTCTACATATTCAAAATTTTTCGAAATAAAATGTTGATATTTCTTGCAAATTTTATTAAATCAAATACAGATTTTGCACTCTTGATACAAAAACAACTATTTCAAAAGAGTAAAAATAAATAGAATAGGTGGCGCTCCCTACAAAAAAACGAAACTACTTACTCAAACGTCAAATTCATTTCCTAAGCATTCTTGTGAAAAATGCAAAATAATGGTAATAACTTCAACACGCATCGATTATCAAATAATCGACTTGAAATTTTCAAGTCCAAATATTTGGAAAACGGTTGCTTATAGCGACTGGTAACGAAAAACTTTTTCACGAAGATATGATAGATACATTGATTTTTTAACCGAAAAATGTGCTAGAAGTACGCTCAAAAAAGTTAAAAATCTTCAAAAAAGGAAAAGACGTGTAGGTGGTACCCCCTACGAGTAAGAGCAATAATAACATTAGGTTTGAATTCGAAACCTCAAAAAACCTCTCAATAACAATTTTCGTTTAATTAAAGTCAGTATTTCTAAAGTTATTTGAAAAAAAACGAAAATAAAAATATAACTTCAACACCCTGTATCTTGAAAACAAAGCGTTTCCAGACATATAGTTATTTGAGCAATTCATATTAGAATATTGTGAGGAGTCACCTCCTGAAGTTTGTCAAAGTACTTTTGAAACACCCTCTATAATGTACAAACGTGCCCACTTTCTTCTCCACTGTGATATATTTTCCATCATCTAGTTGTTTTCGCTTTGTGGATTATACTCATTTCTCTAGTCGAATGTAGTGTGTGTTTTTGGTATGCATTAATTTTTATGCGTGATATATCACGTAAAACTCTTTCCCATTGACCTCAATCATGGAAGAACAATTCTAATACATCTTGATTGAAACGTAGAAATATAACAAACATTTTTTGTAGTGAACTTTATTGTAAACTGAAAAATATTTCGATATTGCGATCGAATGAAGAGCATTTAATAGCGTTTCATCTGAACCGAACGTGATATTGAACAGAAACGCCTCCGGGGGGCTGAGTAGAACAGAACCAAAGAATCGCTCATTGACCGGAAACAGCAAGCACTGTTTACTTTTTCCGCTTCGAAATATCCGAAATCCTTTCGAGCATTTGAGGAGATTTGCTGAAATGAAACAAAGAGTAATCGTTAGGGCTGGTAGGTTCGATTCATATAGACAAGCGGATATTTGATGAATAAATGTAGTGTGGGATATTTTTTCTGCGGGACTGATTTTTTGGTCTATTCTGAAATACACTGGGAAATTAGTAGGATCTTAGTCCGAAAAAGAAAACAGTGAGTTCAAAATAACCTTCAAGATATAAGCTGATATAAGCTTTCATTCAAATGGACTGTGTTTTACTCCTTTTTACTGTGTTTTACTCCTAGTAAAAAATCATATTTTCAACTAATCATAACATCACAGTGGGAAAAACCGTCAAATTATTGGGAATTACACTTGATGACAGTTTGAATTGGGCACCTCACGTAGAAGCACTGAGTCAGAAACTCTCAAAATATATTTTCTTACTCAGGCAATTGAGAAACTTTGTAAGCTTGGAAACGCTTCTCTCGGCGTACTATGCATTTTTTCATTCCCATGCTAGCTATGGAACTCTGCTCTGGGACAACTCCTCCAATGCTACAAAAGTTTTCACGCTCCAAAAACGCGCAGTTAGAACAATTTCGAATGCAGGTTACCGAAATTCATGTAGGCCCCTTTTCATAAATTTGGGCATCATGCCATTACCATCTATTTTCATATACCATACTCTCTTGGAAATACATAAACATAAAGATGGCTTTTCGACCAACTCCCATTTTCACGAGTATAACACCCGTGGGGCTAAGCTATTGAGACCTTACCGGTTTAATTTACAGAAATCCTCAAAGAACTCACTCGATGTCAACCTTTACCATATCTTACCGTTCACTACCAGAAATTTACCCTTGCCAATGTTAAAAAAACAAATCATGGAATATTTAATTAAAACATGTTTTTATAGTACAGAGGAATATGTTGCCTTAACCTCAGTGCTTGAATTTCTATAACATTTCTAATATGTACCTATTATCAAGTCTGTATGTATGTACGATTGTGTGTTTATATATCAGATCTATTTTACTCAATGTTGTACATTAACTGTTTATATATATATATATATATATATATATATTTTTCTTTTTTATTTCTAATGTTCTTAAGGATCTTTGCGCAGATCTGCTGTTTTTATTATCACTCTGTACTACTGACTTGCTACTAATGTATCCTTATATACCGTAGTTAATAAACATCTATCCATCGATATATTCGGGGATCATGCCTATTCATAGGCTTTTTTGTTTCGATGTCATACATTTACGAAATACAGTTATGATAAATATGGTGCGATGCTAACATGTTTCTCAACAGAAAAATCGAATTTAAACGGTTTTCTTCACATAAAGGATTCAATATAAAATTGAACCAGAGAAAGGTAGATCTCAGGTGAAAAACAACTACTTTCCTGGCAAATACCACGCAGAACGTTGAATGATATTCACCTGAAAATCCATGCATACTTCCATAAAATATCAATGGACATTGAATGCAAATGTTTCTTTCTGATAAGCTCGATTATGTTTAATTTATGTCGTGTTCACCTAACAATCCGCATACCGGTTTCAGGCTTCTTGGCCCTCATCAGTACGGAGTAGTCAACCAGCCAAAGGTCAAAAGAACTCTGGCTGAAGTGAGACACAACGTAAACAAACCATCATCGATCTTGTAACACCTATAGGTACGCCGGAAAAGATAAACTTTACCTGGCGGTACCTGAGTGACGAAAGAAACACTCCGAAAATCTCCCACCTCGATAGGTTTCTAAATAGAAGATTCCTTCTCAGTAGGAGTGGCAAGCCCGTCTAGCATATAGTGAGAGATAAGTGCCATGTGAAGTGGAATGAATAGAAAAATCGAATTTAAACGGTTTCTTCACATAAAGGATTCAATATAAAATTGAACCAGAGAAAGGTAGATCTCAGGTGAAAAACAACTACTTTCCTGGCAAATACCACGCAGAACGTTGAATGATATTCACCTGAAAATCCATGCATACTTCCATAAAATATCAATGGACATTGAATGCAAATGTTTCTTTCTGATAAGCTCGATTATGTTTAATTTATGTCGTGTTCACCTAACAATCCGCATACCGGTTTCAGGCTTCTTGGCCCTCATCAGTACGGAGTAGTCAACCAGCCAAAGGTCCAAAAAAGAACTCTGGCTGAAGTGAGACACAACGTAAACAAACCATCATCGATCTTGTAACACCTATAGGTACGCCGGAAAGATAAACTTTAACTGGCGGTACTGTGACGAAAGAAACACTCCGAAAATCTCCACCTCGATAGGTTTCTAAATAGAAGATTCCTTCTCAGTAGGGATTGGCAAGCCCGTCTAGCATATAGTGAGAGATAAGTGCCATGTGAAGTGGAATGAATAGAAAAATCGAATTTAAACGGTTTTCTTCACATAAAGGATTCAATATAAAATTGAACCAGAGAAGGTAGATCTCAGGTGAAAACAACTACTTTCCTGGCAAATACCACGCAGAACGTTGAATGATATTCACCTGAAAATCCATGCATACTTCCATAAAATATCAATGGACATTGAATGCAAATGTTTCTTTCTGATAAAGCTCGATTATGTTTTAATTTATGTCGTGTTCACCTAACAATCCGCATACCGGTTTCAGGCTTCTTGGCCCTCATCAGTACGGAGTAGTCAACCAGCCAAAAGGTCCAAAAGAACTCTGGCTGAAGTGAGACACAACGTAAACAAACCATCATCGATCTTGCTAACACCTATAGGTACGCCGGAAAGATAAACTTTAACTGGCGGTACCTGGTGACAGAAAGAAACACTCGAAAATCCCACCTCGATAGGTTTCTAAATAGAAGATTCCTTCTCAGTAGGAGTGCAAGCCCGTCTAGCATATAGTGAGAGATAAGTGCCATGTGAAGTGGAATGAATAGAAAAATCGAATTTAAACGGTTTTCTTCACATAAAGGATTCAATATAAAATTGAACCAGAGAAGAGTAGATCTCAGGTGAAAAACAACTACTTTCCTGGCAAATACCACGCAGAACGTTGAATGATATTCACCTGAAAATCCATGCATACTTCCATAAAATATCAATGGACATTGAATGCAAATGTTTCTTTCTGATAAGCTCGATTATGTTTAATTTATATCGTGTTCACCTAACAATCCGCATACCGGTTTCAGGCTTCTTGGCCCTCATCAGTACGGGTAGTCAACCAGCCAAAGGTCCAAAGAACTCTGGCTGAAGTGAGACACAACGTAAACAAACCATCATCGATCTTGTAACACCTATAGGTACGCCGGAAAGATAAACTTTAACTGGCGGTACCTGGTGACAGAAAGAAACACTCGAAAATCTCCACCTCGATAGGTTTCTAAATAGAAGATTCCTCCTCAGTAGGAATTGGCAAGCCCGTCTAGCATATAGTGAGAGATAAGTGCCATGTGAAGTGGAATGAATAGAAAAATCGAATTTAAACGGTTTTCTTCACATAAAGGATTCAATATAAAATTGAACCAGAGAAGGTAAGTTCTCGGGTGAAAAACAACTACTTTCCTGGCAACTACCACGCTGAACGTTGAATGATATTCTCCTGAAAATCCATGCATACTTCCCTAAAATATCAATGGACATTGAATGCAAATGTTTTTTTCTGATAAACTGGGTTATTTTAATTTATGTCGTGTTCACAAAATCCCCATCCCGGGTTTTCCCGGAAAACTTTTGGCCCCCATCGTCCGGGTAGTCAACCACCCAAAAGGCCCAAAAAGAACTCTGGCTGAAGGGGAACCCGGGGTAAACAAAATTCGATCTTGAAACCCCCATGGTACGCCGGAAAGATAAACTTTTTTGGGCGGTCCTGTGACGAAAGAAACCTCAAAAAACTCCACCTCGATAGGTTTCTAAATGAAGATTCCTTCTCAGTAAATTTTGGGGGCCCGTCTGCATATAGGGATTTTCGGGGGAAATCTTCAACGTTCTGCGTGGTATTTCCCCGGGAAAGTAGTTTTTTTTTCCCAGTCTGCCTTTGGTTTTTAAATTATAAAATTAAACCTTTAAATTTAAACCTTTAAATTTTAAAAGGAAATTTTTTTAAAAACTATCCGGAATTTCTTTCTTCCTAAAAACCGATTAAAGTTACTTGGGACCCACAATCGATGATATTTTTCTTTTTCCTTAAAAGTTTTTTGAACCTTTTTTTTATTTTGGGGGCCCAACTCCCGGGGAATGCCCAAAAAACGAATAAAATTTTTGAAAAAACATTTTTTCTGAAAATTTTTTGGTTGCTAATTTTTTTGGAAAATCCCCCGTTTGGGGAAATTTTTTCCCCCACCTTTTCGGTTCAAACATTTAATCGCTTTTTAAAAGGAAACCACTTTTCCCCCACGAACATCTCTCCTTTCTTTTAACGGCTTCCACCAAGAATCTTCTGTTAAAACATGGGGAAAATTTTTCCTTTGCTTTGGGGACCGCCGTTAAAATTTTTTTCCCGGCCCTCCCCATAGGTTTACCAAAAACGATGTTTTTTTTTCGTTTTTAAAACCCGGGGGAACCCTGGCTGATTGATCCGGGCCCCAAAAAGTTTAAAACCCAATGGGGAAATTTAAAATTTCGCTAAAAAACTAATCGGATCGAAAAAAAACATTTCAAATTTTTAATTTTTTGGGAAAATTCTAACCAAATTTTTCCCGGGGGTTTTTGGGGAAAAGGTTTTTTTCCCCGGACCCCTTCCCCGGGAATTTACCTTTTGGGGTTTTTTTTTTAAATTCCCCTTTCCCTTTTTCCCAATCTAACGGCCCCCCCCACAAAGGGGTTTTTTAAAAACAAAAATTTTTTTTTTGGGTTTTTGGTACCCCCGGGTTTAAAATTTAACTTTCGGCTTCCCCCATGGCAAAATCGATGATTTTTGTTTTCGTTTTTATTTGGGAAAATTTTTTTAACCTTTTGGCCCATTTTTCCGCGGATAAAGGCCTTTTTTCCCCATCGGAAAGAAATTTTAAAAACTTTGGGTTTTTTTGGGGGCCCAAAAACCCCGGGCCCAAAGTTTTTGGGGAATTTTTCCGGGTTCAATTGCTTTTTAAACGTTTAAAAGTTTTTTTTTTCCCCCCCAAAATATACCCCGAAGGGTTTTTCCGAGAAAATTTAAAAAATTTTTTGGGGGTTTTTTTTTTCGGGGCCCCCCGGTTGCCCCCGGCTATTTTGGGGTTTGGATCGATGATGGTTTTTTTGTTTTTTCCCGGGAAAATTCCCGGGCCCTTTTTTTCCCTTTAACCAAAACCAAAACAAAGTTAGGAACGCGTTCAAAACGGGGTTTTAAAGCCCATTAATTTTATGGATGCGAAATTTCGGGGGGGCCCCTTCCCTTTTCCGGGAAAAATTTTCCCCCAAGGTTGGGGTTCCCGGTACATTTTTGGGTTTTTGGGGCCCCTTTTTCGTTTTTTTTTTCCCACCCCCTTTCCCGCTAATGGGCCCCCAAAAGGCCCCCCCTTGGGGGGTTTTTGGGGGTTTTTTTCTGCGAAACCCCCCGGGTTTAAAAACCCCAAAAGTTTTAAAAGATCGTGGTTTGTTTGTTTCCCCTTTGCCAAAATTAAAAGTTTTTTCCTCGGGCAAAATTAAGGTTTTTTTGGGCAAAAAAAAAAAGGGTAAAATTAAAAAAGGGTATCGTTTTTTTGGGTGAATTCTCCGTTCGCATTGGGGGGAAAAAAGGTTGTTTTCCCTTTTCTTTTAGTCAATTAAAACCTTTTTGGGGTTTTTTTGATATTCTCCCCTTTTTTTCCCCTGTGCTGGGGGGCCCGCCCCTTTTGGGGGGAATCTTTTTTGGGGAAACCCATGGGGGGGGAGTTTTGGGGGGGTTTTTTTTTCCCCCCGGGTTTTCCCCGGGTTAAAAAGGGTTTTTTTTTTTCCCGGGGTATATGGGTTTCGGATCATGATGGTTTGTTTCGTTTCTTTGGGGCCCGGTTTTTTTTTTGGACCGGCGGTTGACCTCCATAGGGGGGCCCAAAAAAGGGGAAACCGGTATGGGGTTTTTTGGGTAAAACGACATAAATTAAACATAATCGGCTTATCAAAAAAAAAATTTTTTCCCCCAATGTCCGTTTTTAAAAATATGCTGGATTTTGGGGTGAATATCTTTCCCTTCTGCGTGGTATTTCCCGGGGGAAGGGTAGTTGTTTTCACCTGAGATCTACCTTTCTCTGGTTCAATTTTATATTGAATCCTTTATGTGAAACCGTTTAAATTCGATTTTTCTATTCATTCCACTTCACATGGCACTTATCTCTCACTATATGCTAGACGTGCTTGCCTCTCCTACTGAGAAGGTATCTTCTATTTAGAAACCTATCGAGAAGTGGGAATTTTACGAGTGTTTCTTTCTGTCACTAGGTACCGCCAGTTAAAGTTTATCTTTTCCGGCGTACCTATAGGTGTTACAAGATCGATGATGGTTTGTTTACGTTGTGTCTCACTTCAGCCAGAGTTCTTTTTTGGACCTTTGGCTGGTTGACTACTCCGTACTGATGAGGGCCAAGAAGCCTGAAACCGGTATGCGGATTGTTAGGTGAACACGACATAAATTAAACATAATCGAGCTTATCAGAAAGAAACATTTGCATTCAATGTCCATTGATATTTTATGGAAGTATGCATGGATTTTCAGGTGAATATCATTCAACGTTCTGCGTGGTATTTGCCAGGAAAGTAGTTGTTTTTCACCTGAGATCTACCTTTCTCTGGTTCAATTTTATATTGAATCCTTTATGTGAAGAAAACCGTTTAAATTCGATTTTTCTATTCATTCCACTTCACATGGCACTTATCTCTCATGTTTCTCAACGTTAATTGATTGAACATATTGTAACGTAAATAAACTTAACTTGGTTTTAATAATTTATTTCACACTTAATCTACAACTTAATTTATATTACTACGCCACTGAATAGCTCGATCGCATGGGCTCGTTCAGACTGTTTTGACTCCACTTGAGGGTCGCCTATTTATCTTCGATACAGCATTTCCGATGTTTCGAATTCTGGCATGTTCCAATTGTGTCCAATATTGACCGTTGTTTTCCGTGGCAGAGCGACTGGATGGTTCTCGAATATCTCCGGGGATGATCTCATCGCTGTCGACGGCAACGCGGGAGGCGACAGGTCCGGCCTAGGTTCGTTACATTGCCCCCTTCTTAAAGACATTTCGTCCCGAAATTTCATCCTTGGAGTGTGACGATATCTGCACGACTCCCCATATCTGCACCGTGAAGTTCGATGGAAGTAACACTCCACGGTCTTCATGATCGGTCGTGGAAGAGGGTTACAGCAAACCAAAATCTTGACGCCGCTGGATCTGAATATCGCCTCCAGCATACTTCTTATGACTCTCCAGTCCAACCCATCAATACCACAGGATAATTTTGGAATTGCTAGATCCACCAGATTCTGGTCCACCATAGTATCTCTTAGTTTGGTGAGACTCTTCCAGACATCTTCATAGGACGGTTTATCTTGGGAATGCCTCTTGGTAACTAGGTAGTAGATGTTTCTCTGGCCTTTCTTCAACTGTAGCACCCCACCAACTTCTGGATTCTGCTCCCGCAGTGTTTGGAGTTGACCAAATTTCTTGGAGAACACTACGGCGATGCCTCTGGACATTCGAAGATCTTCTGCCACACAGTGCGCTAGTGCGTAGTCAGCAGGCATCTCGAAAAGGTCTCGTGACTCCTCTCTAGTAACCCCATGTAGAACTTTCTGCCCGTTTGAATACAAGGACATAAACTTCTCGAACGTCATATCATCCTCCGGTGGCTTGAGGGTGCGAACTTGGTCATGGTTTCCAGCGTAAGGGGCCAACCTGTTGAAATGGACGACCCTTGGTTTCCCTCGGGTGGCTTATGGATTCGGTACACAAGGTCGTTTATCCTTTTCACGATTTTATACGGGCCTTCCCACGAGTTCCGCAACTTTGGTGATAGTCCACGACGACGTTTGGGGTTGTACAGCCAAACCAGGTCATCAACCTTAAATCCTCCAGCGTCGGCCTTGATGTCATAGGTCTTCTTCATTTTATCGCTGGCACTCTGGATGTTCAACCGGACTCGTTCGTGGATGTCGTCCATTCTCTGCCGAAGTTTGCTGACATAGTCCTCTCCCGCAGCGTCTTGTCCTGGCGGTATCCCAAACTTCAGGTCACAAGGCAGTCGCAGTTCTCGGCCCATTATAATACTAGCAGGAGTTTGACCGGTTGACTCGTGTACTGCGGATCGATAGGCCATCAGGAACAAATGAAGATACTGGTCCCAGTCTCTTTGATGGTCAGAGACAACCTTCGACAAGTGGCGGTTGATCGTCCTGTTCATCCGTTCCACCATTCCATCGGACCCGCAGGGCCGTGGTTCTTGTCTTGCGGATGTTCAGCAGTAGACATATTTCTTGGAAAAGGTTGGATCGAAATTTCTGCCTTGATCCGAGTGCAGCTCCATTGGAATACCGAATCGACATATCCATTCTTTCACCAAGACGTCGGCGACGGTGATAGCTTCCTGGTTGGGCAGGGCATAGGCTTCCGCCCACTTACTGAAGTAGTCCATTGCCACAAGGATGTATTTATTCCCGTGGTCGGATACGGGAAACGGGCCGGCGATGTCAATGGCAATTCTCTCGAACGGGCTGCCTACGTTGTACTGACGCATCGGGGCCTTGGGTCGTATTCGAGGTCCATTGCTAGCAGCGCATACAGCGCACTTTCTGCACCAGTCCTGGACGTCAGCTTGACAATTGGCCCAGTAAAACCGTTGCCTCACTTTCTGCAGGGTCTTCGTCACTCCCAGATGTCCTCCGGCGACTCCATCATGGATTTCCCGGAGCACTTCCTCTCTTCTGTTCCTGGGAACAATTATTTGGCGTCTGTCTTCCCCACCAATATCGGCCTCCAACACCCGTTTCAGGATCCCATTGTCCAGAATAAGAGAGTTCCATTGTGCCCAATAGGACTTAACAGCCGGCGAGTAACCTGCGACTTCCTGCCATGATGGTCTTCGATTGCCCTTCTTCCAGCTGACGACTAAGCCAAGGTCGGGGTCTCTCTCTTGGTCTTTCTGGATCTTGCTGTCATTCCAGTTGTCATCCATTGCCGCGGTTCTACAAAGTGTTGCTTCTTTCTCTTCTGCTCGTCGGCAATGTGAGCAATCATCTGGACATGGTCTTCGCGACAAGGCATCTGCATTCTTATGGCTAGTTCCGGCTCGATGTTCGATCTCGAAATCGAATTCTTGGAGTCTCTCGATCCAACGTGCTACTTGACCCTCAGGATTTTTGAACTGTAAGAGCCATTTGAGAGCTGCATGGTCAGTTCTCAACAGAAATCTTCTTCCATACACGTACTTGTAGAAGTGTTCCACTCCCTTTACAACAGCTAACAGCTCTTGCCTGGTGACACAGTAATTGCGCTCTGGTTTGCTAAGCGTCTTGCTGAAATAACCAATGACCTTCTCCTGTCCCTCCTGGATCTGAGATAGGACAGCTCCAAGTCCCACGTTGCTGGCGTCCGTATCCAAAATGAATTTCCCTTTGGGTAGGGGATAGCTCAGTACAGGTGCGTTGATCAAAGCTCCTTTCAGCTTCCTGAATGAGTCTTGACATTCTTCGGACCACTGGAACTATGTTTGCCCCTCCGTGAGCCTGGTCAGTGGTTTAGCGATGTTGGCGAATCCCAGCACATATCGGCGATAGTATGTGCATAAACCAAGGAAACTTCTAAGTTGGTGAATGTCTTTTGGGATGGGCCAATCCTTAACAGCTTTGATCTTCTGGTCATCCACTGCTACTCCTTCCCCAGAGACAACGTGGCCGAGGTATCGTACTTCTTTTTGGAACAGATGGCATTTCTTAGGGCTCAACTTCAATCCGGAGTTCCTCAGTCGCAGAAACACTTCCTCCAAGTTTTTCACGTGGTCCTCAAACGATCTGCCGACCACAATTATGTCGTCGAGATACACTAGACACGTGTTCCATGAGAGTCCCTTCAGTACTGTTTCCATCAATCTTTCGAATGTGGCGGGGCATTACAGAGCCCGCCAAACGATGTCGTCGCGATAACGGTGAACTGCCACAATCCTGAGCCGATGGTAAAGCAGTCTTTTCTCGATCTTCCTGAGCCAGTTCTACTTGCCAGTATCCACTCTTCAGATCAAGGGTCGAGAAAATCGTGGAACCAGCCAACGTGTCTAGGGTGTCATCTATTCTCGGGAGAGGGTAACTGTCCTTCTTCGTGACATTATTAAGTTGGCGATAGTCTACACAAAAGCGTGTCGATCCATCCTTTTTCTTCACCAGTACGACTGGAGAGGACCAGGGACTGTCAGATGGTTCGATAACTCCTTCTTTTCCCATATCGCTGACTATTTTGTCAGCCTCTTCCTTCTTGGCAAGAGGAAGTCTTCTTGCTGATTGCCGGATCGGTCGGGCACCCCCAGTATCAATCTTGTGCTGGACCACATTAGTTCGACCCCCTTTTCCTTGTCCGGTATCGAAGGTGTCTTGGTACTTTTTGACTAAATCTCTTAGTTTGGGCTGTTGAGCTGGTTTTATGTCTTTGGAAGAGATGGCAACTAATTTTTCTAGTTCTGTGGGCAAGTTGTTGGGTTGGCTAATCGTACCTCGTACGCCCCGGATCACAGATGAAACTGACGAGCAGTGCCCCAAAATTGTTCCTTTCTTCAAGGTCACTGGGAAATAATTGACATTCATGACCCTTATCGGCACAAATTTGTCAGCACGCAACAAGGTCTTTCCTAGTGCAATCCCTCGTCCAATTTTCTCATCATGAAGTTTGGGCTCGAACATCACCACGTCTCCACTGCTCGCACTCACGTCCAGGCGAGCCTCCAGAATGGTTTCAGCCCTCTCAGGTACGCTTACATCTTCAGCCAACAGCACACGGATCAACTCCTCACTCCTCCCATGAAGCACCAGCTCTTCTCCGTTGACACGTAGGACGCCGTCTTTGAAATCCAATTCAAACCCTCTGGAATTCATGATGTCCATTCCGATGATTGCATCGTCTTCGATGTCCGCTACAAGTGCCTGATGTTTCACTTTAGTGCTGCCCAAAATTATTTCAATCGGTAGCTCGCCATATACAGTAGCTGGCTCCCCTGTTGCTGTGCGTAGCTTCAAGTTGTCAGTTCAATCCGTTCCGGTGTTCTGGCAAAGGAAGGCCGAGAATTGTCCTAGTCGCACCTGTATCTAGCAGCATGGTGCAAGGCTCGTTATTGATGAGACCGTCTACGAAGACACCTCTGTTCTGTCGTTGAAGGATAGCGACATATGCGTTGTTAACCGGGGCTTGCCGGACACATGCCGACGATTGCCCCTTCTCGTCGACCTTCTTCAGTTTTCCTGCATCGGAGTCGATGAATGTTGGACATTTGCTACGCACATGTCCAATTCTGCCACAATTCCGGCATCTTATCTGTCTTTTCTCAGGCAACACTTCCTTCATCACTTTTCTTATGGCAGCTTCCAAGTCAGCATGCTCCTGTGAGTCTTCTTCAATACTTCGAACTTTACTTTGGTTTTTGCAGGATTGCTTTGCTGCCTCAAATTCCAAAGCGCGTGCCAGTGCGTCTACGAGATGTGTTGGACGAGCTAGTGTCAACGCTTGTCTGGTTTCTTGGTCACGGAGTCCATCCAAGAATGCCTGAACCGCTAATCGCTCCATTACATTTTCCGGTGTGGCTGGATATGCGAGACGAACCAAGCGTGCAATGTCAGCTTCGAATTTCTGTAAGGATTCGCCCGATTTCTGGCAGCGATTCTTCAGTTGGGAGTGGTATACGTGTTCCAAATGGGCCTGGCCATATCGTAATTCTAGATGTTTAATCAGCTGATCATAGTCCTCCTGTTCTTGGGCGGTAAGAGTTTGTAGAATATTCGTCGCTTCTCCACGTAATGCAAGTGTTAGTGCTACAGCTCTTTCCCCTGCATTCCATCCATTTGCTTTGGCCGCTGCTTCAAACTGTCGGCGGTAATTTTCCCATGGAGTTTTCCGTCGAATTGAGGCGGCTTCATGGAAAGCTTCCCTATTTCAGAAATGACCTTGACATCTTTTATACCCTCTTGAACTTTATCCAAGTTCAAACTCAAGTCCAGCATTGCATTTTCGTTAACCATCTCTGTGGGGGGCGCACTATTAATTCGTTTTTCCAGCTTACTGATCGTTTCCTTTATTTTGTCCATTTCTGCCTCGATTCCGTCTTTGATTTCATCGCTGATTATTTCCTTCATCTTGTCCATCTCTGCCTCGACGGTTCCTATTCTTTTTTCTAGACGATTCGCCACACCACAGAGTTCTTTTTTTAGGCCTTCCGTGTTTTCAAGGAGCTTTCTTCCAGTTTGAATTTTCTTGAAGCTTCTCTTCCAGATTTCTAGATTCAAGCTTCTCTTCCAGATTTTAGAATTTTCTTGAAGCTTCTCTTCCAGATTTCTAGAATTTTCTTCAAGCTTCTCTTCCAGATTTCTAGATTTTCTTGAAGCTTCTTCCAGATTTCTAGAAGCTTCTCTTCCAGATTTCTCGAATTTTGTTGCAGTTCTTCTTTCACGGATTTAGTAGTTTCTTCGAGTTTATTCATTACCAAACTCAAATCACCTCCGGGAACTTCGAATAAAAATGTTTCGGGGTCCTCACCTTCTTGTATAAGTCCTTCTGCAAGTCTTTCCTGGAGTACTTGCTTTTTACCCGTTGTTTCCAGTTCCCTTTCCTCCAATTCCTGTTTCAATTCCCTAC
Organism: Gonioctena quinquepunctata; assembly: GCA_018342105.1. Lineage (NCBI taxonomy): Eukaryota > Metazoa > Arthropoda > Insecta > Coleoptera > Chrysomelidae > Gonioctena > Gonioctena quinquepunctata. Next base: position 484,817 of record JAFIRS010000369.1, on the reverse strand, counting down.
TTCAAGTCCGCAAGGCGCACTTTCTGAACACATTTTGTCTTTGACGAGGTATCAGTCTGTTTCACACGAAAAAGTTTATCAGTTTGTTAAAAATTCACTTCGCGAATTCTTTTCCACGGGCCACCAGTCTATTGTCTGTTTCACGCGAAGAGTGTATCAGTTTATATTCCCACGCACAATTGTCCACTTCGCGAAAACCGGGCCACTGTCTATTTTCTGTTTCACGCGAACAGTGTATCAGTTTATATTCCCACGCACAATTGTCCACTTCGCGAAAACCGGGCCACTGTCTATTTTGGGCGTACAAAAAGGTCTATCAATTTATTTTTCTGACTATCCACTCCACGATCACTTGTTTATTTTCAAAATCTCACTTCCGACACCAATTGTAACGTAAATAAACTTAACTTGGTTTTAATAATTTATTTCACACTTAATCTACAACTTAATTTATTTTACTACGCCACTGAATAGCTCGATCGCATGGGCTCGTTCAGACTGTTTTGACTCCACTTGAGGGTCGCCTATTTATCTTCGATACAGCATTTCCGATGTTTCGAATTCTGGCATGTTCCAATTGTTTCCAATATTGACCGTTGTTTTCCATGGCAGAGCGACTGGATGGTTCTCGAATATCTCCGGGGATGATCTCATCGCTGTCGACGGCAACGCGGGAGGCGACAGGTCCGGCCTAGGTTCGTTACAATATTTTATATCAGTGCAGATGGAATTTTGAATAGATTTCGTTACTTCTTACAGCTGATTTTAGGCCATCATTTGGATGGAAGTTGCATTATTATGATATTCCAACTCCCGACTTCCAAATAACCACAGTATTCTTCAATAGTGGTGAACCTGCAGAAAATATGACTCTACTTTCACGAAATTTAACGCCGATCTATTCGAAGGTTACAATTGCCAACCATGTTTTTTGGATAATGTATATATTGTCTATTGTTTCAGAATATTCTTCAGTATCGAATCAAAACTATGGGAAAAAACAAAATACTATGTGATGAAAAAAAATTGCAGGTAGAATATAATAATTATCCAAATATTTAGAAAGTAGTATCAACCCCTTGAAATTCGAGTTGTGGAAAATCATGCTTCTCAACGCACCTCTTTCTGGAATAGTACCCTCTAACAAAATTAAATTTTGTTACTGGTTGAAAGTGTATTCGATCTCCAGTAATTATTCATTTTTCAATCCCAAAGCTCAAGTGGAGACAGTTTTTACTATGAAGTGTATTGAAATATTGATGTACGTCTGTCAATGAATTATTATATCTATGGTTCGTGAAAATCATAACCCTATGAATTATTCTGTCTATGAATTCGAAACATGTAAATGAAACCTCGACCCTAAAAACTGATGGAAATAAAAATAAGTTCAAAAGTAAAACCAGACTACTGAAAAATCACGTTCTAAAAAGTATGAAACAAGAAATTATTCTCATCTAAAATTGTTATGAGCAAACTATTCAATATTTGCAATGAGCGACGGAAATTTGTACCATTCTTCTTAGCCAGCCATGAATTCATTAAAACTGAAAAATGTCCTATTCCTCAAGACAACAACAAACATTCGCAAAGTACCTTGTAGGACTTTGCACGTGTATTCATCGGATGTCATTCAACGTCCGTCGAAACATTAGCCATGGAAGTGATTGTTTTTTTATGGATATGCGACCAACATATACATATTGTATAGGTTTTGGTAGTCGGCTGTCTTGAGGAATGAGACATTTTTCATTTTTAATGATTCAATATTTATCGCCTGTTGAATAAGCAATTTACCCGTAATATATTTACTTTGAAAAGTAAACTCAATCGCTTGAATTTTTCCCAAAATATTCATGACAGGTCTCTTCATACTGATAGTAATAAAAAATTTTCCAAACATGTTTTTCTCACCAGAGTTTCAAACCTTTCTTCTTTCAATGAATTTTCTGAAAATGAAATGTCTTTTCTCAATTAAGGACTCAAATATAACATTAATAAATACAACAATAAACAAAATTATTAGCTTTTGGCAGTTGAATGCGAAAGGGTTATTGAAATATATAATCTCCTTAATAAAGATTTTATTAGAAATGATATTTCTAGATCTCTCAACAACAACTTCTCACTTCTCAGTTCTGGCTCTAACTTCAATTCTGACATTCATGTTGGAGAAAACATCTCCAAAAAAATTTCTGAGAATCAACTAGTGGTCACTAAGGCCGATGAAGGTAATTGTATTGTTATTTTAGATAGAGTTGATTATAATAACAAAGTTAAACTATTTTTGAGTACAGATATTAGTTTCTCCAAATTAATATTAGACCACACCAATAGATTTTCCAATAACATGAAGGTTACTTTGAATGTCTGTATCGATACGATCAAATTTTACAATTCTTCCAAGTTTAAACTCACCCCTATGAACACCGCCACCCCATTGCTTTACGGTTTACCCAAAATACATAAGGATGATATTCCTATCAGACCGGTCGTTTCTTACTGCAACTCTCCGGTATCTAAGTAAGCATCGTGGTTAAATTCCCTCATTAAAGATATCACCCATTTTGATAATCCTCTTTCATTGTTAAATTCATTTGAACTCACTCAAAAAATCAAAGATGTGGTGGTGCCAACAAACTCTATTTTGTTGTCTTTCGACGTCGTTAATTTCTTTCCTAGTGTCCCTCCAGAAGATTGTATCAGGTTAGTAAGAGAGCTATTATTTAAGGCAGATGTTCTTTCTTTTCATGTTTCATGCAGTCTGTTGAATACTGTTTCACAACAAAACTTCTTTCAGTTTAACAATGAATATTTTACACAAAATTCTGGCCTAGCTATGGGTAGTAACTTGTCCCTCCTTCTAGCAGAGATTTTTATGTCTGATTTAGAACATAACCTTTATTTAATAAAATATGTTTTTGGTACAGATATGTGGATGATTGCATTGTTCTTTCAAATAGGAATCTTCAAGAAGTAAATCTGTTATTAGAATTTTTAAATTCCTTACACCCCGCGATACAATTTACAATGGAAATAGCAAAAAACAATTATCTTCCTTTCTTAGATTCATTGTTAAACATTAACGATTCTTAATTTGATTTTTCGATTTACAGGAAACCTACTCATACAGATACAGTAATTCTTTTTTCTTCTTGCCACCGCAATTTCCATAAATTCGCAGCGTTTAATTCTCTTTGCCATAGACTATTCAATATCCCGTTGTCCCCTGAAAGTTTCAATATTGAATGGAATATTATTAAACAAATAGGTTACAACAATGGTTGTCCCTCTTATTCAACCAACAGAATTCGTGATAAACATTTAATCAAATCCCTCAATCGTAGTATAGTTCCGATTGACAAAGCCAATAAATATTGTTCTATTCCTTATTTAGGTAAAGTTTCTCTTGATATCTTGAATATTTTCAGACGTTTCGGTGATGATATCAATTTCTCCTTTTACACTACGGATCCGAGTTCCATAATGTTAGTTAATACTAAAGATAAAGTACCTCTCTCCCACAAATCAGGAGTCTGCAGAATTTCATGTTCACAGACTGATTGTGTTACCCAATGTGTCGGTCAGAGTGGTAGAAAAATAAAAACAAGAGTTAGTGAACGTGTTAAACTGATTGAGAGTTCTAGAAATCCACACATAGATGATTATAATACAAAAAGTTCATTTGCTAACCATATCCTTAATCACAATCACAGCTTTGATATTGATACTGATTGAGATATTTCACACGTTTGCCAAAAGGGTTCTTTACTTAATTTCCTTGACATTTTTGAGATCAATGCTGTTATAAACAATCCGAGCGTCGATTCCTCAGAAGAGCAAGTTCAATTTGATTGTCGTAAATTTTTCAATTTCCTCACATTTCATTAGAACTTTTTCCTGCCTTGATGTCCGATGAACCGATTGTTCTATGTCATAGTAGATTTGTTCGTTTGTACAGATGTTAGTCCGGTTAGCTCTGTGTTGTGGTATTCCTTTCTTCAGTACAGGTTACACTTCATGGTGTTCGTTGGAATAACTAGTCTGTCACATACGCACTGTTCTTCATTTTGATACATAATTGTTCTACTCTTAGATATACAGAGTGGCCACTTTTTTAATGGGATTGTATTGGTAACTTTTAAACCATAAGAGTTAGAAGGTCGGACAAATGGAGAAAAAGTTGCATTCGTAGAAGCATTGTCAAGCAGTTCAAACAAATCGAGATTATCAGGGCCGGTTATTGAGATATCATAAGAAAAGTTAATTCTGTCATTTTTATTTTTCTTTTTTTCCCACTTTATTTCGAATATTATCAAAAAATGTCACAGAAGTTTTTTGTTTGACAGTAAATTATCCTCAATTTGACATAATCAGATTTTGTATCCAACGTTTCGTACGCTCTGGGCCACCCTCAACCTTATTTTTTTCAATACGGACCTGCATATTTCATGACACTTTTCGAAATAACTTTTAACGTTGAATTCAACGATATATCATACAATGTCATTCAAAGTTGATTTTTAGGTGATTTTGACCCTTATCCAAATTTCTTTGGGTCGGATCTGTATTACATTTAGGTACCTTCAGTTTAATTAACAACATGCAATACATTTCGATAAGAAAATCAACTTACTCATCTTCAACTGAATGGAACGTAACAGAATCAAAGCAAGAAACAAGTAATAATTATTTACAAATTTCAAGAGGTGAAAAACCTAATTCATAATAATTAAACGAAACTATAATTTAATGAAAGAAAAATCAAATGATTATTCGAAACTAAATGATGAACATTAATGAAGTAGGTGTTCAAAATGTCCACCATTTTGTGAAATGCACTTTGCGGTTCTGGAACCCATACTTCTTATACATTTGCTTATTTCGTCTCCTTGAATACCTTCCAATACATTCTCAATCTTCTCGCGAAGAATCTCTAATGTCGGGTTTGTAGTATCATAAATTTTATTTTTGAGATATCCCCACAAATAAAAATCCAGCGGATTCAAATCCGAAGATCTGGCAGGCCATGCTACTGGACCTCTTGTTCCAATCCATGAATCGGGAAAAGTTCGATTTATATAGTCTGTGACCATTCTTGAGTTGTGTGGACCACATCCGTCTTGTTGGAACCATGGACTATCACGCCGATACCGTATAGGAAGATCATCCAACATTTCTTCTATAACTTCTACATATTTTGCTCCGGTTAGGTTGCCGTCAATAAAATAGTAATTTATTATTTAACAAACCGCACCATATGTTCAAAGAAAAACGATATTGATGTCTAACTTCATGAATTAAGTGAGGATTTTCTGTGGCATAAAAATGTTTGTTCCTTCGATTGAACATGCCAGAATTTGTGAATGTCGTTTCATCTCCCCAAATGATATTGTGCGCAAAATTGTTGTTATTCCGCACCTTCCTTGAAACCAATTACAGAATTGCAACCTTCTCTCAGGATCATTGTTTATAGTTTTTGCACGGCTTGGTATTTATAGTCATGGTATCCGTGTTGAAACCAATTACAGAATTGCAACCTTCTCTCAGGATCATTGTTTATAGTTTTTGCACGGCTTGGTATTTATAGTCATGGTATCCGTGTCTCTTGAGTATTTTATTAACAGCACTTTTTGATAAATTGCATTCACTGGCCATAGTTCTCGATCCTATTCCTGGATTCATTCGAATTTGGGCCAGAACATTGATGTCATTGATAGGCTCGTTTCGTCGTACATAAGGACCTCTAGGTTTGATGAATGAATTATGTGCAAGTAACGTTGTAGATAAACGTCGAAACATTTTAATATTTGGTGTTCTTCCAGGATATAATTCACCATACCTTTGTTGTGCTTTCAACGAATTTCTATCTAGTTTTATGTACACTTCGTACATATCTCTCTTCTCTTCATTTGTGTATCTTACCATATCGAATAAGTTAAATTGAAATTACTCAGAAAAGTATTCAATGACAAGTTCTTGTGACTCAATAATAAACGAAGTGACAAATAATATGACATTTCTTGTTATGTTCTTTTTCATCCACGGCCTACTACTTGAAAATAATACATTCAATAAACCTAGAGTTGTGTGTATGTGAGAAAAAACAAGTCTATCAACGATATCAATGTTCTGACCCAAATTCAATTGAACCCAGAAAAAAAATCGAGAACTGTGGCCAGTGAATGCAATTTATCAAAAACTGCTGTTAATAAAATAGTCAAGAGACGCGGATACAATGATTTTGAATTTGAATACCAAGCCTTGCAAAAATTATATCGTAATGATCTCAAAATAAAGTTCGATTCTGTAATTTGTTTCAACGGAACAAATGACAAATCCAACAATAATGATTCCTCGCGAGAAGATTGAGAATGTATTGGAAGGTATTCAAGGAGACGAAATAAGCAAATGTATAAGAAGTATGGTTTCAAGATCAGCAAAGTGCATTTTACAAAATGGTGGACATTTCGAACAATGATAGTTTCGTTTAATTATTATGAATTAGGTTTTTCACCTCTTGAAATTTGTAAATAATTATTACTTGTTTCTTGCTTTGATTTTGTTACGTTCCATTCAGTTGAAGATGAGTAAGTTGATTTTCTTATCGAAATGTATTGCATGTTGTTAATTAAACTAAAGGTACCTAAATGTAATACAGATCCGACCCAAAGAAATATGGATAAGGGTCAAAATCACCTGAAAATCAACTTTGAATGACATTGTATAATATATCGTTGAATTCAGCGTTGAAAGTTATTTCGAAAAGTGTCATAAAATATGCAGGTCCGAATTGAAAAAAATGAGGTTGAGGGTGGCCCAGAGCGTACGAAACGTTGGATACAAAATCTGATCATGTCAAAATGAGGATAATTCACTGTCGAATGAAAAACTTCCGTGACATTTTTTGATAATATTCGAAATAAAGTGGGAAAAAAAGAAAAAGCAAAATGACAGAATTTACTTTTCTTATGATATCTCAATAACCGGCCCTGATAATCTTGATTTGTTTGAACTGCTTGACAATGCTTCTATGAATGCAACTTTTTTTCCATTTGACCGACCTTCTAACTTGGTTTAAAATTCCAATTAAAAAGTACCAATAAATTATTAAAAAATTATATATATATATATTAAAAATTTTTTATATATATATATATATATATATATATATATATATATATATATATATATATATATATATATATATATATATATATATAGGTGACTTCTGAGCTCTTTGCATGGAATATTAATTGCTTTGGTTGGATTTGCTTCTATTCCATCATTGTTCCGTGCATGGTGTTCTCCTGTCGCCGCTCCATGGTTTGGTTTTGACAATTTAGTTTGCCCGATGGATGGCTCTTTGTGTGCTGTCAATCACCAGTCATTGTTACCATTGTTTTCACGGTCCTCATGTCGTCTTGGTATTTTGCATCGGCTAATGTATTTAGCCCCCCTAAATTTAAAAAAGGGAACACAACTCTTAAAGGCAAATATTTCAAGTTCTCATTTTATCCCAATATGATCTCTTGACTTAAAATAATATTACTCCTTAACCTATAACATAATTTTTTCATCTCCATGTAAGTAGCACTTATTGTATCACACTACCTATGGATTTAATTCTTTGCTCTTCTTCTATTGTAGAAATTTTATTCTCCGCTGATGATGAACCTATAGAGGTTCGAAACAAGTATACCTAATCTATGGTTTTTAACCTCCCACCATCTTTTAACTAATCGATTGTTAATATTAAATTGTGGAGACGACTTCGAGTTTTTCTACTTCGTAAAATATATTTTAATGTTTTTAATACATATTTATAGTGATGTTCAGTGGATTGTCATGGTCATGTGCCACCTAACTTAACAAAACAATACATTCTTACAGTAGTAAGCGATCATGAGCTTTATGGCAAAGTGGCATATGACCACGGCTATCCTCTGAACATTATTATGAATATGTATTAAATGCATAAAAATGTATAACGTGTAAGTTGTTTATTCAATAGATGATAAATATTTAATAGTTTGTACATTTTCAGATGAGCATATTTTCTTGTTTCATACTTTTCAGAGGGTGATTTTTCAGTAGTCGAGTTTAAGTTTTCGAACTTACTATTATTTCATATTTTACAGTAGTCGGGTTTTCATTTATATTATTTTGGGGTTATAATTTCGTGATAAAGTATTCGCAGAACCGCTTTACATTCTTGTTTTTGTTTAGGTTTTATTGTTTTACATGTACCTAGGTAATATACCGCGTGGAGGTACTCCCAGCTTATGTCATTATTATTACACACGTTTTGTTTTTTTTATACAATTTAACATGTGTACCATAGTCCTGAATGAGATACGTATTTATCATACATGTATTTCGGGTAGATTTGGAGGAAAAATATGTTGAGCTCACATCAGAGGCGTGATTTTGGAAATTATTGACAATTAACTGGCGCATGCAAGCGAAGCTAACAATATATATATTTTTGAAATGAGCTTATTTAGCGTTTCCTTTCGATACCCAACACGGCATCATATATTTTTTTTTCAGTTCATGACTTTATGTCCTCAAGGCGCTTTCAACGATTTCTCATTTGTCAAATTGTGATAAGTAGTTTAGAAGTTATGAGGAAACAGATGAACACACCGGTTAAAATCATAACCCTCCTTTTTGCTTCGCCGTAGTCCAATTCCATAAATAATTAACTTAAATGGTAGCAGAATTCAAATAAGTTAGGGCTGGGTTCGGAATTGAACAAAATTGTACTGAATGTGTGTGTCTACCTTGTATCGATGAGCTCAAGGTAAGTGATCATTAATCGATTTTTTATTTAGGTAATATTACTCTTTGACTTTTTTTCAGGGCCATGCTTCTATAGCCGTAATATCACAAGCCTAGTAATTCAAGCAGCGATTGGAAGCAAACGAACTTGAAGGCTGAAGCAAATGGAAACTATACCTGAAAGTATGAAGAATAGAAATACAAAATATAACAAGCAATGAATATTATAGTCAAGTTCGGTGGAAAAAGCACAAAGTCAAAGCTGTACAGTTATCAGGTAGCAGAGGGTAATGACTATTTATCAGTGCGTGGCAAAGAAAGCAAACTAAATGAGTAAATTGAATTCATGCGAATAAAAGAATTATTCGAAAATTAAAATCCTGTATTTCGTGTAAAATTTTACATTATATAAGCAAAGCGCTTTCGGCCTACGGTCATCTTCAGTGCTTATCTAATATGTTAAATATATAAATATGATTCACAAATATAAAAAATTGTTCAGTACCTGTCATGAGAATAAACAAGCATCTTGATTGAATTAAAGCTTGTGAGCATTCTCACATGTGTTGTATGTTCCTGGTTCTCAGAATCACATTTATGATGTTCAAACCAATGAAAATTTCCTAACTCTGGTCTTTTTCAACATTGTTTGTTTTGAAAATTGTTTTGGCCAGCGACTAGACAGCCGTGGTAAGACAGCGTGCTGTCAAGTGTCACGTTTGTTTTTTTACAATAATTATAGAAGGCAAGACGTTGTGTACGATGTTGCCAGATTTACAAGTTTGTGATTATGGGTAATGACATCATTTAATTCCATTTTATTTTTTTGAAATTATGATATGGAACATATAGAAGCAGTGTGGATTGTATGGTTGAGAGAAATGTCGAGAGGAACTAGCTTGTGAAGTTTTGATGCGAATCAGGCGCAATAGGAGAATCATAAGAGGTTTGAAAGGTTTACATGTTGGCAGATACAAAACTGAAGTTGGTGGCGCGAAAATAAAAAAACTGCTGGAGAAGAGGGATTAATTGAATTTAATAATAATAGTCAACTTCTCCAGCAGTTTTTCTACTTCCGCGCCACCAACCCCAGTTTCGCATCTGTCGACATCACACTTGTCAGATATGTATGCCTGTCAAACCTCTTATGAATCTCCCATTGCGTCTGATTCGCATAAAAACTTGAAATTCACTATCTAGTTCATCTCGACATTTCTCTCAACCATACAAGCCACACCGCTTCTATATTTTTCCATATTAAACTTTCAATTTTTCTCTCCTTCAAAGTGATGTCATTACCCATAACCTTAAACTTGTAAATCTGGCAACATCACACACAACGTGACACTTGATAAATGTGATTCTGAGAACCAGGAACATACAACACATGTGAGAATGCTCACATGTGTAACTCAATCAAGATGATTTTTTATTCTCATGACAGGTACTGAAGAATTTCTTGTATTTGTACATCATATTCATATTATAAACATTTCAGATAAGCACTGAAGATGGCCGTAGGCCGAAAGCGCTTTGCTTACATATACAAAATTTTACACGAAATACAGAATTTAAATTTTCGTTTTGGAATCGTCGTGTACACAGCAGTAGTGAATTTTCAGAATAATTATTGTCAAGGGCAGGGAACACTGCACCAACTTCTGAAGACTCTCCCTCGTAGCCAATCGAGGATAGGTGTGTGAGGTGGCGTACTTCGTAAACGAGTGAGGTGCTTCATCTAGGATATCTTAACTGTTCGCTGAGCTAATGGATGGATTTTCTGTATTGCTCAGGTCTCTGAAGATAGTCTGGGATAACTCCGAAAACAAAAACGGGACTTTATTTCCCTTTTTCAGGACAACCATTCCACATACCTGTGATGGTAGGGGGCCTTTGTCTGAATTTGTATGATCGGCTCACGTCTTTCGTCTAGATGAAATCTCAAACCAGGTGGAAAAAAGGTTTCCACATAAAGTGAGTTGCTGTTTCGCACAACAGACTACCGTTCTTCGGAAAATTTTTGAAACCTTTACTTGAAAATTAGCGTCAAGAAGTAGAATAGGCTTGAATGAATGCGAATAATATGAAAATGAACCCTTATTGGTAAAATATAGATGACAGGATGCAGATTTCCATGCCATGACAAAACTTTTTTCATATTATAATGATTAATTCAAGTAACTTGTGGCCTAACATACTCGGGTGAGGTCCGGGAAGAGGACTGCTGCAGCCTGAAAGGTGAGTTCACAAGATTTCACCCTACTATACAAAACAAACTTATTTCATTTGTTTCAGGAGTATGACAAATTTTGAAAGGCTGGATGTGAAATACTCCTTTGCAATGTTTTACCAACTAGGATAAAAAATTCAGATATGGGAAGAATCTTGTGACTTTCAATTAGGTCTGTGTCAACATTGTAATTCTGTAACCATCGTTCAAACAAAAAAATTATTGAAATAAGTTTTTTTAAAGACAAGCTTTCATGCAATAGCACTCAAAAGAAAAAAATAATTTATTTCATTGTTTGATCTAGGTTATTCTGTGAGTTACAGTTTCAAAATCTTGCCGCGCAAGATTACCCATTTTGTATCCGCGGCAAGCTTTTGAACCTAGATCAAAAAATGAAATAAATCATTATTTCCTTTTTTTATAATTATTATATTAAACTTTTTGTTCTGTTTTCATCAACAACCAATGGAAGCTGTTTTAAAATAACTTTTTTGTTTATTAATTTTGAATTTTTTTGTATTTACGATGTTTAATAACTAGTAAAGTAATTTCTATCCAATTCATTTTTGAATTATGATTACAATACTTCTTCCGGAATGGATGAAGCTTTAAAATCACTAATTAAGCTTGGAGCGATTTTCCACACGACTGTCCAGGTTCTAGGCAGGACCTGACTCATATATCTTTGAAATTTGAATTATATTTCTGGCGATATTGGTGATGATATCAGGTCATAACTATGTAATTATTGTATTGTCATTGGTTCTTAACGTGTGCAAAATTTCAAATTATTGGGACATCTGGAAATGGTTGAAAATTAATGTCAAATATTTAGTTACCTTCATTTAGACATACCGACATACAGGTGAATAAAACGTGTATGAAAAATAACGAGTATGAAATTAGTGTCCCTCAAAAACCTAATAAGTTTGTGCTTTAGATCAAAAATTTTTTCAACAAACATATATACAAGAGATGGAAATTTGGACATGCTAATAATTAATGGCGAATGCAAGAACAATGTTAGGAAAGCAGCAACTTTGTTGGAAGGTATCACAACATACATCATCCATGTTTTCCATAGCACCCCGTTGTAGAGAATCTCGCAACCATGAATCTTTGATCATTGATGAGGTGACGGAAATCAATGTTTTAACGTTTGTAGACGTTGATCCCACTGCTTCTATCAGGGAAATGAGCCATGAATTACAAATTAGTCAGCAAGGAAGATTTTGAAAAAGTATTGGTAGAGGTCATTTGATTATCAAGTGCACCAGCATTAGTATGAATATGATGGAAATCGAAGATTAGTTTTTTGTCATTGATTGATTTCGAACAATACTGCTAATCCCTACTTTGTTCCGTCGATATTGTTATCCGATGAGTCAATATTCAAGAACAATGGAATGTTTAACAGTCAAAACTGCAGATAATGGGCGCAACAGAATCCGCATTCAGTGAAGAAAAGTAGGTTTCGGGAATCATTCGTAGTGAACGTATCCGAGAGTAAAATAATTTGAGCAATTTATACCTATTTTGTATCCGCAGTAAGCTTTTGAATCTTTTACTCACAGAATAACCTAGATCAAAAGTGAAAGAAATAATTTTTTCCGTTTTAGTGCATTTCTATAAAAGTTTCTTCAAAAATGTTTATTTTTATATTCTTTTTCAACTTTTCAGTCATCATCAGTTTTAAGTCATGTCATGTTTACTTTATATGTAATCAGTTCAATTAACTGAATGTTCATATATCCCATTGATTGTACTAATGACAGAAATAATTCAGCCCATCTCCATACTGTCTTTTGTGAGTATAGTGACTGAGAAATTACATAGACTAAGAATTATAGAATCTCTGTACATGTGCCAAAAATCATTGCGAGAGTCATCAGAATAATATAAACATCATTGCCTTGTTTGAAAGACGACATTCAAACGTTTTTTTAAGTTTCTCAAACTGAAGTCTTTGAGTTCATGGGGTAACGTATTGTATAGTTCTGCTGAATTTTATGAAAAACTACGTGTGTATATTGCGGTTGTATGTTTCAGCTATCAGCAAATGATGTTTATTACGCGAAACTTTATTTCGTAACAAAAAGAACATTTTTTTTTATCAGAATAAAGTCGCATCCACCAACTGGTTATTAGCGAGGGAACGTTTCATATGACATTACATGTAACAATGAGAGGAGTAACAAAAAATTATACATTTACATTTACAGATTATAGAGTAAGCCTATGTCTTTCAGACAGTCCATCAGGTTGTCTGTTTTACAGGATGGTCCTAAAATTAATGACATGTCATTTGGGATTTTGTGTGTTAAACGATTCACGAAAAATCTTGGACAGTCAGTCCACTAGAAAATGTTTCACACTCAGTTGCACATTGCAGTCTTCGCATATTGGCATGACACTATGTTCTATCAAGTATTCATGTATTCTATCAAGTCTTGAGTGTCCTAGCCGAAGGCGGTTTATTATCACTTGCGTAAATCTTTTGATTGAAATAGGTACTATCGGATTAATGTTTGGTTTGATCGTACGTAGTTTATTCTGGGATATATGCCACTCACTTCGCCACTTATCAAGTAAACACTTTTTAAAGTATGCTTTGACATCCCAGGAGATACACTGTGTGTTTTTTTCGGCATTATCGCTAGTCACTGCTTGACGCGCACTTTTGTCTGCTTCTTCATTTCCTAGGATACCAATGTGAGAGGGAATCCAGATGAAAACTATAGTTTTTCCGTTTCTCATTGCTAGATACAGTTGTGTGTTGATGGTTTGGCCCAGAGAATGTTCCGTGAACACGCTCTGAATGGTGTGGATGGAGCTCAGGGAATCCGCCAGGATAACAAATTTTTGATTGTCTGTGCTATCACTATTCACATATTTGAGTGCTTGGGGTATCACATATAACTCTGCTGAGAGGGAAGAGTTTGTATTGTTTTATATGTGACGATACTACTGCGCATCCCACTCCTTCGATTGATTTGGAAGCATCTGTAGAAATCTCCTCTGAATCTAGAAAAAAACAATTCATTTCGCAAATATACTGGAGTCCCTGATTGCAAAATCTTATGGGTGACGGTAAGGAGGTGTATTTCTTCCATTTGCTCCATTTTCAACCAACCAGAGTCGTCAAATGAGTAACTGATATGGTCATACTTACGTATACCGTATGCGAATCGAATACAACTATTTTGGATTTTTTGCAACCGTAACCCATGTTGACCGAGGGCCGGTCCGTAAATAATGTCGAAGTTAGCTATTCGTGAGAATAGAACAGACTGGCATAGATTAAATTCAAGTTTGTTTTGACATCAAGTGCCTACTGGGATATGACTGCCGTAGCACGTTATATGAGGTGTTACACAGCTGATTAACATGCTTTATGAATCTCAGGTCAGGATCTATCCATAGACCCAAATTCTCGCTCTCATTTACGAATTGAATAGGACTGCTGTCAATTACTATAGAAAGTGAGTTAGAAACGGAATTTCTCTTCCCCTTGGCACCAAATAGCATCACTTGTGATTTTTTTAATTAAGTGTCATGAGATGCATCAAAGAGTTGTTCTAGGTTTCTGTTTATAATATCCTCGGCTATGATGACTTCACTGAAACTGAATGATATGTATAATTGAGTGTCATCCGCGTAATGGTGTATTTTGATCGATCTGACGTACTCATGAAAATCGGATATGTATAATGTATAGAGCAGAGAAGAGGTCCCAAGACAAAACCCTGTGGAACGCCGTAATGTCTTCTCAAGGAAGAAGATTGTTTACTATTCAAATTGACAGATTGAGTTCGTCCCGTTGAATAACCCCCCCAGGAGTGAAGCTGCACCGTTAGAAAAACCAAAATATTTTAATTTTTCACATAAAACAGACGGTTCAAAAGTGTCGAAAGCTTCGCTATAATCTAATAGAATGAGACAGGTGAAATTTTCCTTACAATTGCTTCGAATATATCATCTGTAATCAGACTCAATGCTGTAGTTGTACTATATTGGGGGTGGAATCCAGATTGAACGTCAGTCATAATGCTGATTGGTCCTATATCTGCTGGATCATTGAATTTTGCTAAAGGTCTGAGTTTGGCGTTTTTCCATAGTGAGGGGAATGTATTGGATTGAGTAGCAAAGTTAAAAATATATGTAATATAATCCAATAAATGGGGTACAATCAAGTGCAGCATGCCAATAGAGATTCCATCAGACCCTACAGCATTGCTTGTTATTCCATTGAGATATTTCATAACAGTTTCCGAACACACGGTACTGAATCTGAAATCAGGCTCGTGTGAAGGTATTTCGTATTTATCGTGTAGAGCAGTTTGTCCCTGGGTTTTACTCAGTACTGATGTATTGGAAATGTTCATTGAGTAAATCCAAGTTTTTAAGTTGTGGAGGAATTCCAGGTGTACTTTTATCACGATGTACTTCAAGGGATCTCAGGGTATTCCAAGTATTTTTGGAGTTTTTTTGTTTCGAAACATAATCCAGGTATGTAGCTTTCTCTCTACGTATGGCACTACTGACATAGTTCCGTAAGTCCTTTTGCGGTGCGATTTGCGGTCTTTCTATCTGATTATCTAATCCTTGATAATTAGGCCGCAAATTGCAGGAGTTGAATTTCCTAGAGGTTGAATGTTCGAGGAAAAATAAAGAATAATGCGATAAAATCCTCTAGCACGAATGATATTTGATGATAACATCTCCCAAAATCGTCATCATTCACTGCTGTTGAACTCGCCCAAAAACCTGAAATATATATAATTTTTAAGAGATCATATCAAATGTGTTTGTATCTGAAAACGATTAAAAAAACTCCCTGAAGTGGAATCGATCCCGAGCCTCCCGGGTGTGAGACTGACACGCTAATCACTTCTCCACGAGAACTATTGTTGAAATTATGGAAATAACTGTATGCAATTATTCATTGCCTTACTTGAGAACCTGGGTCTTTTAACATGCTGAAAAAGGTATATTTCAAATAAAATATCAAATAACTCTGATAGTGAGTTGAGAATCCCCCATTTAATCAATTCTGCATTTCCTATTCCCCTATATAATAATTCAATGCGTTAGTGTAGTTTTACACGAAACAATGTCGAATAGACTGTGGTTTCAATCAGTATAAAACAGCGCGAAGACGTTTCATCACTTTAGAAAATAATTAGGAAAATAGTCGATATAAAAGTGCGAGAAGACATGTTTCCTCTGTGGAATTACTGCCCATTCGATTTGTTCCAAAATAGTTAAGTAGATAGTCAAATAGAACTGACCACATGCATTATTCTTCTACAGTGTCCAAAATATCAGTGATTTGCCGATCGCCAAATGCATATTTTCAACTGTAAAACTCCTATGATTAACCATATACTTCTTGGTAATCTACAATTGTTTGTTTCATTCCATTCAACAACAGGCAATGAGGAGAAAAATACCAAAGTTACATAGTAAGTATTCCACAAAGTTATATTTCTGAGCTGGCAACAAAATGTCTTTATTCCAATTGAGAAGAAAACTTTATTTTAATTACATATAGATTATATATCTTGAGAAATAGCAGAGTTGAGAGTTCAAACATGCTTCTCACTCATCCAGTGTGATTTGTAAGACCATATTAGACACCGATAAAAATAAGTGAAACTAAAGGAAGGTATGACGTATTTTTTATTTTGCCCAAATGGATAAGTCCAGGGTCCATTCTCCACGTACTTTCACAGAAGAACAGACGAAGGCGTCATGTTATGAAACGTCATTCGATTGGGGTCAAAGGCAAAACATGAACATATTACCTATGTTGGTGAGGTACGAATTAGTCTTCGGCTATCTTCCTGAAATTTCATTATTATTTGTTCCGATGGAAGCTTATCTCTTCCTATGTGCGGCTCTCTATGCGGGTCACGTGACCTAGGTTCTTCTATTTGCGAGAAGACGACAAAAGAATTTGGAAAGCCAGGGGTCTTAACAATTTATATTTCTACCACGGGATTTCGGATTTGACGATGGATAGAAGTGTGATACTGGTACTTCGAGGGTTGCAACCCTGTGAGCAAGGTCATTGTGTTGTGGATTCCTAATTCTCCATTTTTTGTCGTGGTCAGCTACCATAATGGCCGACATTTTCGTGGACTTGACCTGAACCCTTCATCGAAGGTGAGTCGTTGGCAAATTTTTGTATATATCTTTGTTGTATAAGGAGGTGAATTGTTATAGGGTTCTACGGAGGATCTCACTTTATTCTACGTTCTACGGAAGACTTTGTTTTCAAGGAGAACTTTGTTTTTTTTCGGAGAATTCTTCCATTGGGAACATTTGAAAAAGTCTGAAATATTCATGTTTCTGATATTGATTTGGGGATTTAATGGTTTTGGACATCTGATTCGAAAGAAAAGCATAGCTTTTCCTGCCTGATTCGATTTGGATTGTCGTCGTGTTTATTTTTAACGTTCTTGTGATTGTCTACCCTACGAAAAGTCATGTTCCGGTATTTGAAAGTCGTCTATTTTCATACGTGCAATCTTGCGCGGTTGAAGATCGCAAGAGGAGTAAACAGGCGAATTTCAATTTTAACATTTTTTTCAACTATTCATTTTATTTATTCTGAAGAATTTGATTCTTGGTTTCACCCCTATTCAATATTGGATGTAAGGGTATTTTATAATAACAGTGAGTGTAAAGTGAAGAAGCGCTAGCATATTTCAAAATTATTTATGATTTGATTAAGGTCTCCACCACAGATTTATGCATCTCTGAAACAACAGTTGAAGTCTACAAACTGTCTAACCTAAGATACCTCATCAGTATCAAGTTCAAGGGTTACCAAAAATTTATGAAACATTGTCTGTTTATTTGAGAGTCATCAACGGTACTGGAACGTGCTATACAGTTTGGTTTCCCATTTCCATTCGACACCTGTTGTAGAAACTGTCAAGTGATATTTTCTTGGAAAAATGAGATTTTTCACATTCCAAATTCCATCTGATTTCAGTTAAGATTCTAGAAATTAGAATTTGGTTGCCAAAAATTCACCTTTTGAATTATTTTCGAACTGTGGGGCGCCCAAATAAAAATATATATTTTCGAGCTAACTTAATTCGTTTTTGAAACTTGTTGTTATAACTTTGTGCTTTTCCATTTTCATTTTATACATCATTACTGAAACTCGATCAACGAACGCATAATACTCAACGGCGAACAGTTGCCGTGCGCTGTGCCTGAACCTTTTGGATTTTCATAAAATCAGAATTACAATGATAAATAAATCATCATATTTTTTGAGCTTACGATATGTCAATGGCGTTTTATAACCTTGACCCTCGCCTATAAACTCCCGGGATCAGAACGTGATTGCTATGCAGTTTCTGAATGTTATAGGGCTATTAATGTGGATCAACCCTCTTCCCCATTATATATCGACAGTGTTGTGTCAATCCCTGAATAGCTGTCTCGAGGACGCACATCCTGCTCTTCAATATTGATTGAACCTGTGATTACGATTTCTATGATGATTCCACCTTGTTTTCCGTGCTACTGAAGGAGGTGGAAGATAAAACTTCTCAGCAATGTAAAATTGTATATATGATTATATTACCGATACCGTTGTTTTCATAAAGTTGATGTTCACATGTTTACCGTATATTTAATTCGAGAGAACGCCTAAATCGATACTATACTTCGATCTTTATGTGATTTTTATAATGTGGGATACCACATTATGGTGATAATTGGAAATACATTGGATATTATAAGCAACCAGAGTTTGATTTCTTGATGAACCCATCCACAGAGTATTTTTTAAATTGTCTATGATGTATGTATAGGTTCTAATCTACAAGTCCTCAGTTGTAGAAGATTATTTTTCTAGTTTTATGTTTAACTGAGTGGCGTCCAAAAATAAGAAAAAGGGTCACAAAATATGAATATTTAACATCACACTATATGAATCTATTAGGGCTAGTTCCCTCACGAGTCTCTTGTTCTGAATAAATTAGCCGAGGAAAAATAAAGTAACATCTTGTTGCTATATAAATAATGGCCACATAACCAACTATAAGGTTATAAACTTGGCCTTCTAGAAAGTTCAGAAATTATTAAATGCAAAAAGTCGCAATATTTGCTCAGTGACCAGATCAACTTGAATAATTCTCCTTTGTTGAATTTGTTTCAGTGAAGATCAAACAGGTCATGTATACAGTATCGGGAACAATTTATCTGGGGTATAGACAGAAATATACACGGGAAACGAGGAAGGCAATGATATGATACCACATAAACAAGAGAGACGCACTGCTGTGCGCCCGTCCTGTCACCCTACCCGACACATTAACTGACCACGTGGCAATGCGACACAGCGCACAGCAAATCGACTCATTCTTGCCGAGCCGTGGTTGCGAAAACGAAAGACCGTGACAATTATTACCTTTTGAAACATGCCGCCCATTTACACAACCGCAGAGAAAGTACAGATCGTTAAGGGGTACTTTGGGGGTAATTATGTACAAGATACTAGAAATCTATTCATAGTGGCTTTTGCAGATAGACCTGTACCTACGGAAGCGACTGTCCTTTCAATTATAATAAATTTCAGAATTTTGGGTGTGTGGCAGCACATTGCAAAAAATGTTGTTCGAGTAGACAGATCGCCGACGAAGTGAATTTGAATGAAAGAACTGTACGGAATATTTTGAAGAGAAACGGTAATCATTGTTTCAAAGTCAAGACCACACAAGAGCTTTCGCCTG
This sequence comes from Gonioctena quinquepunctata, assembly GCA_018342105.1. Classification (NCBI taxonomy): domain Eukaryota; kingdom Metazoa; phylum Arthropoda; class Insecta; order Coleoptera; family Chrysomelidae; genus Gonioctena; species Gonioctena quinquepunctata. Next base: position 465,047 of record JAFIRS010000369.1, on the reverse strand, counting down.
GAGACCATTTCAGACGTCAGAGTTTTGTGAAACGATGGTCGAAAAATGCAATAGGGCATTTTGTGTGGATGATGACTTTTTAAAAGGAGGTGTAATTGACCGATGAATCGTCCTTCTCAATTCATCGAAAACACAACCCATCCGTAGTACGTTATTGGTCTCGTAAAAATAAACATTTGAGTATTGCTGTGAGGGCACAATACCCGAAAAAATCAAATTTGTGGACGAGACTTTCAGGCGATCACGTCATAGGCCCATTTTTTATTGAAGGGAATTCAAATGGAGCAAAATATTTGCAACTTTTGCAAAATCAAATTATTCCTGCAGTTCGCGCTCTTCCGATTGACTTTAACGACGTGTGGTTTCAACAAGATGGTTGTCCTGCCCACAATGCAGGCACGGTGGTTACATTTTTGAATCAATTATTTCCCGATCGGTTTATTTGTACGCGAGGTACAATCAACTGGCCACCTCGATCACCAGATGTACCACCTCTCGATTTTTATTTTTGGGGCATGCTAAAATCGAAGGTAAATCGGCATGAGTTCGAACGTGCCACCAATTCAGAAGAACTGAGGGCAAAAATTATTCAGTTGTGTGCTCAGGTAACACCAGTTACCCTTGCGGCTACCGGAACAGAATTGTACAATAGATTCGGCTATTGTTTGGCCCAAAATGGTGGTTTATTTGAGCATTTAATAAAATGATTCCGTACACAAAATATTTAATTTGGTTTGTCTTTTCATGTAAGTATTTTTTTTTCTCTCCATTCAAGAATTAATTGTTTTTCTGTTAGAAATAAGTTTTTTGTTTTTATTTCTCGAGCGAGTCGAGGAGAAATTGTAATGCTCTCTCAACATATATCAAGCTATTCTTTACGTTCTCATGAAACCACCATACCCAAGATAAATACTTTCCGATACTGTATAATCTCCGTTCTACTTGACCTCATTCCCAATAAATACCCAATGGATAATCCTCAATACCCTCATCCCTAGTTGGATTTTCATAAACCTGCCACTACCTGCCTTGACTATTTAACATGATACATCGTGATTGATGAGTTAGTATTATCTCCACTTGAGCAAACTATTGTATAGCGAAACACGTGTCATGGTTTTGTAAACCCAGTTTACTGAAAATCATTTAGTGAAGTGAGTGTCTTTTGTTTACTTTGACAATGTCCCGTCTGTGTGAAGAACCTAGTACGTCACATAGAGAGTCGGGTGAAAATGGTGTCACAAGAAGTAGAATAAGTGATAAAAATCAATTAAAGCGCGATGTTTCATCAGTAGACACAAAAAAAGTTATTTTTGACGTTAATACCACCCTTCGTGATCGTTAATTATCAAAATTTAGTGCGGTGAAGGAAGCTACAGCCTTAACACGCAGGCCAGTGAAGACAGTGTGGCGTGTAGTAGATAAGCCTATGGTAAAGAGAAGAAAAATGAGAGACTCAGGTACTTCTAAGGCACTGGACGTGTATGATGTGAATATAATTTGTCGAAAAGTATTTGACATGTATAGGGAACAAATGGTCCCTACTTCAAAGATGCAAATATTGAAAAAGATGACACAGGAATATAGTGTTGCCGCAAGACACTCAGAGAATGAATTTCACGAAACTGATTTGAAATGGAAAAATTGATAAATAGCAAATAATAATGGTGTAACGAAGTTACTATTTTCCGCTATATTTATCAGCCGAAAGCTCCCTGTAAGGAATTAAACCCCGCTTGACACTAATAATAGGTCTAGAAATGCCATTCGTGTTCGTGATAAATCCGTGGATTATATATATCCTAATAAAACAGACTAAACGCCTTCCGGAAACCACGCGATTCACGCCAGGCGTAGCTGACATAGCACGCACGAGTATCCCCTGCGCCGGCTATCGTCTCTCGAGAAAACATTCTCAACAAGCAAGCTGGGCGAGATTCAAACGCCGACGAGACATTGCAGTCCTCCGAGAGCAGCCCGAGCCAGCAGTCCAGTCGAGCCAAGAGCATACGATACCGAGCTGACGTCACGATAGAAGCCACCCAGTACAGTTGAGTCGAGACAGAGACGCACGCACCGAGCTGACGTCACAGCACGAAGGATTTTACGAGCTGGGTAATTATTCTGTGAAAGTATACTTTGTATCGAAATCGACAGAGTCCACAAAACGGCGCGCGCATAAAAGTCGTTCAAGAGGGATTCGGAAAAGAGGGAGAAGCCGGCCGTAGTTCCGTTTCGACATATTTCAAAGAATTAGTAGCTTGCCCAGCCCAGCAGAAGCAGTCACGCGGCCGACTAGTATCCAGAGTATGAGCCAAAGACCGAAGCAGTGCACGACCGTCCCGGGCCTTGCCGAAGCAGTGAGATCGGAGTTTGGGTAAATATGTTGTATCAGGTAAAAGACATCAGGAAATGTTTGTAAGTACCGCAGATGCGATGTGCGCATGATCGTAAGAGGCACATATATATTTCAAAGCTGTGCTGGTAATTTCTGCATACGAGTCCGTACGACACCCCCCCACCGCAAGAGCTTTTGGTTGCTGAATTTACCCCGCTTGCTTGAAACCACCCTTTCCGCTTCCTCTGTATATAGTGCTTGCCATGTGTTTATTTGTTGTGATAACTTGAGGCCGCCGTCAGCCGCCCTTACTGTATTTCATTATTTTTAATATACCTGTTTATCCTGTTCTTAGTATTCTTTCATTGACTATTTTGAGTAGAATTTCAACATCTAGTGCGCAGTCGCCACCCAGGTTCGAAACCCAGTTGAAGGCAATTAAAGCCTGCCTTGCTGGCCCTGTTACAGTGTCACGACTATATTGACCCCTGGAGTGTCTTTCTTCACTGAAACTGTCCGGAGCAAAAGTGGCCTTTTCCACTATAAAGCTAAAGGTGGCGCCCGAGAAAAACCGAGAATAGTGAAAAGCGCCAAAGTTTGATAATAGGGGGAGAAACCCCTTTACAGGGAGCAGGGACCGTTTATATAGTATACCGAGACCTGTCATTTTTGACAGATGTCAACTTCGACTCAAAAGAGAGTCAATATGCCGAGTGACCCCTCGTTTAATAGGTTTCCGGGGGTGTAGAACCGATTACCGTCATCCGTTTCCTTTTCAGGTTAACCATTCACGAGATACGTGGGTGAAGAGAGAGAAAGCAAGCTCGTACGACAAGGACAGTTTGAAATCCGTGAAGCCAGTTCCACAAGGTGTATAGAACCGAAATCCGTTGAAGGCTACCGACCTGTCATTTTTTGACAGATTGTCAAACTCGGCTCAGAAGAGAGCCAGGCATCCGTGCGGTACCTCCTTAACGAATTTTCGAGTGCGCAGAAGCGCTCCCCGCCATCCGTTCGTCAATAGGAGGTACGGTGCCCAAGATACAAGCCCTAGACAAGGAGTTGAGTGCCGACTGTGAACCAAGTAAGACGTGCAAGCTGAAGAAGTTGAGTTTCGACTGTGAACCAAGTAAGACGTGCGAGCTGAGGAGTTGAGTTTCGACTGTGAGACAAGTAAGACGTACGAGTTCCGAGTATGCGCCTAAGATGCCGACAAGACTAGGAAGCCCCATCACCGTGCCAGTGACTACCACAGGACCGGCCGCGTGCCCACTGCCTCTGAGTCCAGGTGCAGGAGGTGACCCCAACGACACCAACGTCGGATGGGTATACCAGCTACGAAAAGAGGAGCTAGATACAGAGCTCGCTAGATTTCGCTTGGATCCAACCGGCACCGTCGACGAGAAGCGAAGGAGAATCATAAAGTTTCTCCGAGAAGGACGAGCAGCATCACCCGCACCGACCGTCACCAACCCGCTTCCGTTCCCCACGACGACCACAGGAGTTACCACGACAACCGCACCGCCGCCAGTATTACCCACAATCATAGTGACGAGCACTGGAAACCCGATCATGAGCAACGTGCTCACAGGGACCCCAGTGGGAGCACAGGCCGCCTCACTACCGCCTATCACGAGTGTAGGGATGGCACCACTGAGAGTGAAGGACTGGAGAGTAACCTTTGATGGAACCAACGACCCCGCCGCCTTCCTCGAAAGATTGGAGGAGATTCTAGAATCTCAAGGCATCCCCGCAGACCGCCTCCTACAAGCTATGCCAGAGTTGTTGGAAGGAATGCCGGCCCTCTGGTTCAGAAATAACCGGGCATGCTGGCCGAGATGGGAAGACTTTTGCACCGCCTTTCAGGACTTCTTCTTCCCCGTCAACTACCGAATTGACTTGGAAGTGGCCATCAGCAGGAGGACACACAACCTGAGAGAGAGAGTATGACAGCCTACATCACGGACCTGCAGACCATGATTCGCCGCCATGGTGGAATTTCGCCTGATCAGGAGTTAAACTGGCTGTACCGCAACCTACACCCAGAGTTCCGACGTGAAATAAGAAGGACGGACTTCAACAATGTCCATGAATTCGCCAAAGCTGCCAGAGAGTACGCGCTTTTGCGAGCCGAGATTGAGCAAGCTCAGAGTACGACTCCAATGCCGCTTTTTGCACCCTAAGAGACCCCATCAGCCCCACCAGTGGTCAGTAGGCAAGCCCAACTAGCCACACTGCCCCCTAGGAGCCCAGTAGTCCAGCCAGTTATGAGCCAAGGCAGCCCAGTTATCCGCCGCCACATCGAAGGAAACCGAGAGTGTTTGCAATGCGGGCAGACAGGGCACTTCAGGAGCCAATGTCAATCCGCTCCAAGGATATCCTGCTCTAGATGCAAGCGAGACGGAGTAATGTCTCGTGATTGCCCATGCCCACGGCCGGAAAATCAAAACCACGACTGGAGGTACGTGCAGCCCCGCTCCCATGACGCCTCACCTACCGCCATCATCGCTACCACCGACCACCGACCGCATCTTTCCGCCAAGATTCCCGGTGGCACCGCTGAAGCGATGATTGACACAGGTGCCGTAATCTCCTATATCGGCGACAGGATAGCCAGGCAGTGGAATATGTTAGGAGTACCGAAAACTCCAACTGCTACGAGTTCCGCCCGACTGGCCAATGGAGAAATAGTTACCGTCCCCACAACGTATCACGTGGAGATCCGAGTTGGAGAACACCGCTTCGAGGACTCTTTTGGACACCTGAGTGGCCTGTCATCCGATATGGTCCTAGGAATGGACATATTGAGGAGAAGGCAGTTTGGACTCGACCTAGGAAGTGGCCAAATCTTGGTAAAGAACCAATCCATTGCAAGGGAAGCTCGGCCCGTACCATGCTTTCCAATTGAAGTTATTGAGCCAAGTTCGGCCCTGAAACTTTCCAGAGAGGAAGAGGACCACTTGCAAGACTTCCGACAGGACGAATTACGCCCATTCGAGGACATTCATGGAGTAACGCCGCTGGTAGAACATAGGATCCGTCTCCTAAATCCAGAGCCAATAAAGCAGCGATACCGACCCCAGAATCCCAGGATGCAGGAAGTATTCAATCCCAAAGCTGACAGAATGCCACAGCAGAACATCGTAGAACCCTCCGAGAGCCCGTGGAGCTCGCCAGTAGTCATCGTGCGAAATGAAGTTGACAAGCCGAGGTTCTGCAGCGACTTCCAGGAAGTCAATTCCGTCTCCATGAAGGATGCGTACCCGTGGCCGTTCACCAACACCTTCTGGACCGACCAAGCCGCCCCTCGAAGACAAGGACAAGCAGCCACCGCCCCAGCAGCTCCGGAACCCCCTCTGACTCTATACCTACCCGTCAACAGGGATCTGTGCTGGCACTGCGGTCAACCAGGGCACACACGAACCGTGGGTCAACAACAGCCCCTCCTGTTTTGCTCCCGATGTGGCTGGCGGATGTTCAGCACCCATGTCCATGTTGATGTCGTATCCTGACCCGCATATCTCCGATGCGGATGTTCAGCACCCATTAGTTTGATGCCGTAGACACACCCATAGGATCAGGATGCGGACGCCAGCATCCAATCCAGGAAGTATTTTTTTTATTAGTGTGGTATGACTATTTTTTTTTCATTTATGACTGGTTATAGTTCTTATTTTTGTTTAATAATCATTGTACACAGTAGTCCTGTTTGTTGCTCTCCGGCAACCAGGCAAGAGTTTATTTTGTTTTTCATTTGGAATAATTTGAGGTCCACATTTAATTTTATTTCATTCCGTAATTTATGTATCAGGTGGACTCACCCCGAATAAAGGGTTCGACTATTAGGGGGGTAGGCACCTGGCGGGCTATACTGTTATATTCCGAATGGACCTGTTTTTTTTGTTAGAACATAAGGTTGCTAGCCGTCTAAGTTTTGAGAATGTTCACAGCAAAACGAGTTAGTTTTCAGGTCCCTCTGACCGTACAAAAGCATGTTAAAAAGAAAAAAAAGTTTTATTTCTTTTTCCCCGAAGTAGGAAGGGTGTGTAACGAAGTTACTATTTTCCCGCTATATTTATCAGCCAAAAGCTCCCTGTAAGGAATTAAACCCCGCTTGACACTAATAATAGGTCTAGAGATGCCATTCGTGTTCGTGATAAATCCGTGGATTATATATATCCTGATAAAACAGACTAAACGCCTTCCGGAAACCACGCGATTCACGCCAGGCGTAGCTGACATAGCACGCACGAGTATCCCCTGCGCCGGCTATCGTCTCTCGAGAAAACATTCTCAACAAGCAAGCTGGGCAAGATTCAAACGCCGACGAGACATTGCAGTCCTCCGAGAGCAGCACGAGCCAGCAGTCCAGTCGAGCCAAGAGCATACGATACCGAGCTGACGTCACGATAGAAGCCACCCAGTACAGTTGAGTCGAGACAGAGACGCACGCACCGAGCTGACGTCACAGCACGAAGGATTTTACGAGCTGGGTAATTATTCTGTGAAAGTATACTTTGTATCGAAATCGACAAAGTCCACAAAACGGCGCGCGCATATAAGTCGTTCGAGAGGGATTCGGAAAAGAGGGAGAAGCCGGCCGTAGTTCCGTTTCGACATATTTCAAAGAATTAGTAGCTTGCCCAGCCCAGCAGAAGCAGTCACGCGGCCGACTAGTATCCAGAGTGTGAGCCAAAGACCGAAGCAGTCCACGACCGTCCCGGGCCTTGCCGAAGCAGTGAGATCGGAGTTTGGGTAAATATGTTGTATCAGGTAAAAGACATCAGGAAATGTTTGTAAGTACCGCAGATGCGATGTGCGCATGATCGTAAGAGGCACATATATATTTCAAAGCTGTGCTGGTAATTTCTGCATACGAGTCCGTACGACACCCCACCGCAAGAGCTTTTGCTTGAAAACACCCTCCCCGCTTCCTCTGTATATAGTGCTTGCCAGCTTGCCATGTGTTTATTTGTTGTGATAACTTGAGGCCGCCGTCAGCCGCCCTTACTGTATTTCATTATTTTTAATATACCTGTTTATCCTGTTCTTAGTATTCTTTCATTGACTATTTTGAGTAGAATTTCAACATCTAGTGCGCAGTCGCCACCCAGGTTCGAAACCCAGTTGAAAACAATTAAAGCCTGCCTTGCTGGCCCTGTTACAGTGTCACGACTATATTGACCCCTGGAGTGTCTTTCTTCACTGAAACTGCCCGGAGCAAAAGTGGCCTTTTCCACTATAAAGCTGAAGGTGGCGCCCGAGAAAAACCGAGAATAGTGAAAAGCGCCAAAGTTTGATAATAGGGGGAGAAACCCCTTTAGAATGGAATCAGCCCGTTTAAAAATTTGAAGGATGGAATATTGAATAACAATCCTTGGATATAGAGAGGCTGGGAGGGATATTGTTTATCTGGGGGCGTGCTTTGACAATCATGAAGTTCGAATTATATGTTGGGTAGATTCGTCTCGTCATTGCACAACCAAAGCTCCATCGAATAAAGAAAAGCGTGTTAGAATAATTCATCCCGGAACAGAAAATGGTTTTATACCAAATGCTTTGGCCTTATCAGCCATAAATATAAAGTATTCTCGTGTTGACTATCACGACGATACTATGGCAAAATTATTCGAAGACAGGTTTAAAAATATACTTTTAGCAAATATACTACTAAATAGTGTGATTGTGATGGATATTGCGAGCTACCACAGTAGAAGATTGAATGAAGTTCCGTGTTCGAAGACAATATGCTCGAAAATAATATGTATTTTGAAGATGATTCTACGAAAAAACAATAACATGAGATGATAAAATCATTTTCAATTAAAAAACAATATTATTGGGTTACATTGGCAGAAGAAATGGACCATACAGTGGTAAAGACTTCCTCTTTATTATTGCATATTCAATCCAATTGGAACATATGGCATGAGCTGAAAGCATCGTTAAGGAGAAATAATGTTTCGCCAACTTCAAATTCATCTGTGGTAGCTTTGATCGAGTCTGGAATGCAGAATGATCCAAATTAAAGCTGGTTAATCTGAGTAGCGCATGTACAAAAAGTAGAAAAATCATATTGAAACATAGATCAAGTTGCCAGAGGAATAATTGTTGTGAACTTGGCTGACGATAGTGACATTGAAACTGACCTAGGTTGAAATTGATTGATTATTTTCTCCAATTCTGACATTTGAAGTGACACTTTTCGAAACTCTTTGACATTATCAAAAGTCTTTCATTTATCATCACCAGTTGCGAAAATTAAATTTTTTTGCCAACTTGTGATGAAGAGTACAGTTCACCATTAGTTGCAAAAAATACAAGAATGAGAATTCGTTATAATTTCAAGGCTTAACTATTTGGAGTACTTCTTTATTGTTATTATGTTCTTTGTACATATTAATTTAATTTTATTCAAATTCAATACATAATATGCATGGCAAAAACTAACTATACATGTCGAAAAGGGAAACATTCTCAATTGAATATTGATAGAAAGATGTAGTTCAATGTCCAGCGTGGCTTAAGCCGGGGAAGTAGTTGTTTTCTGTTAGACATTCACAAAAAATAACTTCATTCCAATCGTGGTTTTTACAATTCACAGAAAAATCTTTCTATCAATATTCAATTGAGATTGTTTTCCTTTTCAACATGAATACCCCACAAGAGGTTATCTTGACGATGGAAGATAGTGACTTTAGTTTATCTTTCAGTCGCAGATGATTCCACATCTGATTTTATGAACATCCTGTTTATATTTTCAACAAATCTAACTATACATATTGATAACACAATTTGAATAATTGGTGATATTGACCCCAGCTGACAATGTAGTTTTCTGTGTAGCATCAATTCGCGTATTTTCCATCTCCAAGGATGTTGGTGGCAATCTTCTGAAGAACAGGCTTTCAACGTATGTCCTTTATTGAAAGTACACTCTACTTATCCGAACTGTTTATTCATTACTTGTAATTGAATCATACGTTATACATAATCCTTACGTTCATATAATTTTTTTTCCGATACGTCAAGAATAACTACCTGGTATTTGGATAACTGTACTTTGTTGCCAAGTAGAAGATAAAAAGGATTTTTCGGTGTTAAAAATAGTAGTTTAGAAAAACTCATTGTCTACGAATTCACTATGAAGTACCACTTTGCACACTTGTTGGTAAATATAATATTTTATACCAGCGAAATAATTTGTTAAACCGAGCCGTCAATAAAACATATCTTGTGAAAATTTCATCATGTCGAGTACGTCTCTACTTGTTGTCGGCCCCCGTTGAGCCTCATCGGCAATGAATAATAATGAATCACTTAGATGATTGGCGATACTATACATTTCATTTCACCCATAGTAAAATAAATCAATACTCATAACTAGGGCAATTACATGAAATTACATTCTGATTTGATCCGAGTGAACTCATATACTGTCAGAAAAATTGATAAATGTATTATTCAAACAATAATACAGTCTTTATTATCTTTCATCGAATATGGTCTATCTGATTTGGTCGATTCGTTATCTTTATATTTTTTCAGCAACCACGAATAAATCGTTTATTCATGTCAAATTTCTCAATTGGCTGTGTCTACATCTGTTGGTCTATTAATTGAATGAATATTTATGGTAAATGTGGCAGTCAAATTGGTGCTTTTTCACTTACTACTCTACAAGGCCGATTTCCTCTACGAAGTGTTTGGGAAAAACTCTCATCATCGTGGGTTCGGATAATATTATATCATTCTTGATTGAATCCATTCACCCGAACTTCCCTGAATTAAACAACATCATCATAACATATATATATATATATATATATATATATATATATATATATATATATATATATATATATATATATATATATATATATATATATATATATATATATATATATATATATATATACAGAGTGGCCACTTTTTTAATGGGATTGTATTGGTAACTTTTAAACCATAAGAGTTAGAAGGTCGGTCAAATGGAGAAAAAGTTGCATTCATAGAAGCATTGTCGAGCAGTTCAAACAAATCGAGATTATCAGGGCCGGTTATTGAGATATCATAAGAAAAGTAAATTCTGTCATTTTGATTTTTCTTTTTTTCCCACTTTATTTCGAATTTTATCAAAAAATGCCACGGAAGTTTTTTATTCAACAGTGAATTATCCTCAATTTGACATAATCAGATTTCGTATCCAACGTTTCGTACGCTCTGAGCCACCCTCAACCTCATTTTTTTCAATACGGACCTACATATTTTATGACCGTTTTCGAAATAACTTTCAACGCTGAATTCAACGATATATCATACAATGTCATTCAAAGTTGATTTTCAGGTGATTTTGACCCTAATCCAAATTTCTTTGGGTCGGATCTGTATTACATTTAGGTACCTTTAGTTTAATTAACAACATGCAATACATTTTGACAAGAAAATCAACTTACTCATCTTCAACTGAATGTAACGTAACAGAATCAAAGCAAGAAACAAGTAATAATTAATTACAAATTTCAAGAGGTGAAAAACATAATTCATAATAATTAAACGAAACTATCATTTAATGAAAGGAAAATCGAATGATTATTCGAAAGTAAATGATGAACATTAATGAAGTGAGTGTTCGAAATGTCCGAAATTTTGTAGAATGCACTTTGCGGTTCTGGAACCCATACTTCTTATACATTTGCTTATTTCGTCTCCTTGAATACCTTCCAATACATTCTCAATCTTATCGCGAAGAATCTATATTGTCGGGTTCGTAGTATCATAAATTTTATTATTGAGATATCCCCACAAATAAAAATCCAGCGGATTCAAATCCGGAGATCTGGCAGGCCATGCTATTGGACCTCTTGTTCCAATCCATGAATCGGGAAAAGTTCGATTTAGATAGTCTGTGACTATTCTTGAGTTGTGTGGACCACATCCGTCTTGTTGGAACCATGGACTATTACGCTGATACCGTATAGGAAGATCCAACATTTCTTCTATAATTTCTACATATTTTGCTCCGGTTAGGTTGCCGTCAATAAAATAGGGTCCCAGTAATTTATTATTCAACAAACCGCACCATATGTTCAAAGAAAAACGATATTGATGTCTAACTTCATGAATTAAGTGAGGATTTTCTGTGGCATAAGAATGTTTGTTCCTTCGATTGAACATGCCAGAATTTGTGAATGTCGTTTCGTCTCCCCAAATGATATTGTGCGCAAAATTGTTGTTATTCCGCACCTTCCGTTGAAACCAATTACAGAATTGCAATCTTCTCTCAGGATCATTGCGATATAGTTTCTGCACGGCTTGGTATTTATAGTCATGGTATCCGTGTCTCTTGAGTATTTTATTAACAGCACTTTTTGATAAATTGCATTCACTGGCCATAGTTCTCGATCCTATTCCTGGATTCATTCGAATTTGGGCCAGAACATTGATGCCATTGATAGGCTCGTTTCATCGTACATAAGGACTTCTAGGTTTGATGAATGAATTATGTGCAAGTAACGTTGTAGATAAACGTCGAAACATTTTAATATTTGGTGTTGTTCTTCCAGGATATAATTCACCATACCTTTGTTGTGCTCTGAACGAATTTCTATCTAGTTTTATGTACACTTCGTACATATCTCTTTTCTCTTCATTTGTGTATCTTACCATATCGAATAAGTTAAATTGAAATTGGAAATTTGAAAGTATTTAATGACAAGTTCTTGTGACATAATAATAAACGAAGTGACAAATAATATGACATTTCTTGTAATGTTCTTCTTTATCCACGGCCTACTACTTGAAAATAATATATTCAATAAACCTAGAGTTGTGGGTATGTACGAAAAAACAAGTCTATCAACGATATCAATGTTCTGACCCAAATTCATTTGAACCCCGAAAAAAAATCCAGAACTGTGGCCAGTGAATGCAATTTACAAAAACTGCTGTTAATAAAATAGTCAAGTCAGTTGAAGATTTTTTTATCGAAATGTATTGCATGTTGTTGATTAAACTAAAGGTACCTAAATGTAATACAGATCCGACCCAGAGAAATTTGGATAGGGGTCAAAATCACCTGAAAATCAACTTTGAATGACATTGTATGATATATCGTTGAATTCAACGTTAAAAGTTATTTCGAAAAGTTTCATAAAATATGCAGGTCCGTATTGAAAAAAATGAGGTTGAGGGTGGCCCAGAGCGTACGAAACTTTGGATACAAAATCTGATGATGTCGAAATGAGGATAATTCACTGTCAAATAAAAAACTCCCGTGACATTTTTTGATAATATTCGAAATAAAGTGGGAAAAAAAGAAAAATCAAAATGACATAATTTACTTTTCTTATGATATCTCAATAACCGGCCCTGATAATCTCGATTTGTTTAAACTGCTTGACAATGCTTCTATGAATGCAACTTTTTCTCCATTTGACCGACCTTCTAACTCTTATGGTTTAAAAGTTACCAATACAATCCCATTAAAAAAGTGGCCACTCTGTATATATATTTATATAGAATACATAAACTATATATTTATATATGAAATGCACAAAATTATAGAGGTGATACCTATAATTTGTGGGGTGAAGCTTAGACCTAATGACGTGGAATTTAATTACACGAAATTTCGTGCACATTAATAGGTCACCAATAGATGTCAGTATAGGCCAATCCACAACACCAAAAGTCGTACTCCTAGTGCGTTCAGAGTAACGAAAAACAAATAACGAAGGAAAAAGAGATTTGTTACGATTTCAAGAAAGTTTCCAACCGCCTACAGCTGTTTCATGGTTTCCCAATCATCAGGATGGCTTGTGGTCTTTCTCAAAACCGTACCAAATCTCTCAGAGTGCTAATACCTACCGGCAAGTATGAAAATGTGAAATGCAGAAAATTATAAAGGTGAAGGGTGAAGCTCAGACCCGATGACGTGAAATTCAATTTCACGAAATTTCGTGCACATCAAGGGGAGAAAGACCATAAGCAGACCTGATGATTGGGAAACAGCTGTAGGCGGATGGTGGCTTTCTTGGAATCGTAACAAATCTCTATTTCTCTCTCTCTCTCTATATGTATATATATATATATATATATTTATATATATATATATATATATATATATATATATCACTATGAATTTGAAATAAACTTAGTAGAAAGGATAATCCTTGAGGTTGCAGTCAAATTCAATAGCCACTGAAAAAAGAAAAACTCTTTCTAATTTTGTCAAGCTTTCGAAAATGTTTATTTTCATTATCAAGACAGCTGTGAAAAAAGGAAAACACAATTGTGAAATGCGACTTTAAACAAATTTAAAGAACTTACTAAGGTGAGGTTAAGTGAAGACAGCGATCTAATCACCATTGTGTGATTGAGTATCTTTCCAAAATCATATCACTATGAAGCACTACTAGTGATATATATATATATATATATGAAAATTAAACAATTGTAAAAGCAATGGAGCGCTACTAGTTATATATATAAAAATTAAACAATTGTAAAAGCACATATTGTTTAGGAACATATGTGCTTTTACAATTATTGAATTTTTATATATATTACTAGTAGTACTCCATAGTGATATGATTTTGAAAAGATACCCAATCACACAATGGTGATTAGATCGCTGTCTTCACTTAACCTCACCTTAGTAAGTTCTTTAAATTTGTTTAAAATCGCATTTCACAATTGTGTTTTCCTTTTTTCACAGCTGTCTTGATAATGAAAATGAACATTTTCAAAAGCTTGACAAATAAGAAAGAGTTTTTCTTTTTTCACTGCCATTAAATTTGACTGCAACCTGAAGTAATATCCTTTTTACTAAGTTTATTTCAAATTCATAGTTATTTTCAACTAGTCCAGTCACGAGACTACCCTTCTTCAACAAGGTCAGACGGGTGTCTAGGTTGAGGAAGAATCGGGGTAATAATAATGTATAGTTACCGTACTGAAATTGAATATTGTTCACATAAGTGCTACATGTCTGTGAAAAGCAATGCTTTCTCTCAACCTCAATTTTCAGTTCCTGAAGAAGAGCCAATAGAGACTCGAAAGCTTGAACAGAAACGAGAGTTCACTTCACTTCAGCCCTATTGACTGCATACCCGAATATTACCCCGATATTTTTCATTTATATATATATATATATATATATATATATATATATATATATATGATTATCTTTCTTCAGGCCTAAATATTAAAAAAAACTCTGTGTCACTATCAAGCTTTCGGAATGTATTCATTACTTTCTCAAGACATCTATAAAGTGATACAAAAATTACAAATATGTTGATATATATGATGTATCATTTCATAGATGTCTCGAAAAAGGAATACAGACATTCCGAGAGCTTGACAAGTAAATATATAATAATTTGAAAACTAAAGAACACGCTTTAGTTAGAAAACTGAACTAAAAAGTAGAGAATAATTTTAAATGAGTTTCAAATAAAAACAAATTCATTTCATCGTGAAAGAGCGTGGGGTGCTTGATGTCAATTGTTGTTAATATTTCATGGACAGATATTGGTTAAAGTAGAATCATTATGAAAATATCTTAAAAAGCACCCCACGCTTCTTTACGATGAAATAAATTTGTTGTTAATCACTGACTTCTTATTTCAAACTCATTTAAAATAATTTGCTACTTTTTAATTTGGTTTTCTATTAAAACGTGTTCTTTAGTTTTCGAACTATTATTTATTTTCAACTCTCTAGTTTTGTTTCAGTTTCTCAAACTATAATTATTATTATTTAATTTTTTTAACTATTATTCTCCAATTTTGAATAGAATCGGACCATAATCATAAAACTCGTCCGCCATTTTGGAGCCGCCATTTTGAATCCTGTAATTTTGACAAAATAATCATAATCTCCGACCACAAAAACCTCCACATACCAATTTTGAATAGAATCGGACCATAATCACAAAACTTGTCTACCATTTTGGAGCCGCCATCTTGAATTTTTCAGTTTTGACAAAAGAATCATAATCTCTGACCACGAAAACCCTCAGATACCAATTTTGAAGCGAATCGGACCATAATCACAAAACTCGTTCGCCATATTGGAGCCGCCATTTTTTTTTCTCAGACAAACATTTCTTAATCTATTGTCACCGGAATGATGTACACCTGCCAAATTTCGAATCATTCGTACGTCTGGAAGTGGGTCAAAATCGCGCCCAAATTAGTCGGTTACAAACAAACAAACAAGCATACAAGTGAAGCTAATATAAAGAGTGTAAAAAGAGTTTTCTGTTAATCTCATTGAGGCCTGATGATACACAACCTCAAGACAAATTAAATACTTTTTTAAACCAACCATTCACAAAAACCAAAGTATATATATATATATATATATATATATATATATATATATATATATATATATATATTGTTATGTTATGTTATGTTATGCTAGTTGTAAATTTTAATAGACTAAAAACCCACAAAAAAAATAATTACTAGATGGTTAATGGTTTCAAGAACTTGTTTGTGAATAACTTTTGAAATTCTATGTATATTGTGAGCCTAGGTAGAATATGGATAGATAAAGATGTCAAAATACTATGAAACAATCAATTTCATACACTGTCAAAATTATTATAACTCATAATTGCTCAAAAGACAATAAAAAGTCTAAATTTACAAAATTTTCAGGAACAAACAGTAATCAACACATTTATAAATTTGAAACATACAGTATATGAAACTGTAGCTAACAAAAAGTAGCCAATGATAGAACAGCAAATGTCTTTATAAAAATAGCCAATCAGGGAATAGATGGTCAGGTGTAAAATTGGAAATTGTGGGAGAGTAGCAATGAGATGGTATCAGAAGCAATTATTATTGAAATTTGTAAATAATGATAAGAGTGGAAAAATAATTGTATATATAAAACAGTGAAAAGTGACAATTTAGTGCACCAATTAAAAAATTCAAATGAAAAAACAAGGAGAAAAAGATGTAGCTAGGCGATAGAAAACAAAGCTTCGAGAGAGATCGAAAATAAATTTCCAAGCGGATGCCACGCAAAAATTTTACTAAAAGAAAATTGGAATAATCCCATCATTTGGTAAACAAAACCAATATTACCTTAATGATAACATATCCACGGATCCAAATGCTGATTTCCGCATCTATATAGTTCCTGATTCATGGTATTGCAGTCCTGACAGCGATTGGAGAGAGGAGACATCCTGATTCATGGTATAAGTAGAACACCAACAGTTCCAACCAGGTATAAAACTCTTATAGTGCTCTTCCGGTCCTGAACTATTTCACAAATAACATATTTCACATTCGAAGAACTTTATGTCACCCCATTTTGAACAATAACAGAAAACGTCACTCTCACGGAAAAAGTAAGGTTCTGTTTATCTATCCATGATCTGACTTATTATTATTATCTGTGAATATTTGTTTGATTCACCCTAGTATAAGTTATTTCTGGTAGGCCAGGTATTATTAAGTCTTCCTGAATAAAGGAGATAATTGCTTTTTGATATTTTGTTGTTTGTTTTCTCACAATGATCAATAACATACCAAAGACCATTCAATAAACTGAAGTTAGCCAGCAGTGGCAGTGTCTCTATTGCCTTGAATCGGCCACCTTGAGATAAGGGCGTACCAACTGTTGCTTAGCCGTGGTGAGGAAAATAATAATTGTTGGTAGCGTGACGAGAGAACAGTGACGTTCGCAGGCAATTATTATTACAGCATACAATACAGGGGCAGAAATATCTATTTATATCATATCAATTTGGCTCACAAAGAATACCAAAAATAATTAGCAATTTCAATATACAAAAACAATATATATATAATATTTCCAATCCATCAAAACATAACAAAATGGCACCCAAAATGTGGGGCAAAAATATTACAATATTATATTTGAAAAATTCATCATTATATAACAATATATATATTTATTTATATATATATATTGTTATGTTAGGAATTCATTATTATTATCAAGTATTTAGGTTATCGTGGTTCTTGCTATGTTTGTTTTACTATTTTTCTATACTTTTTACTGTTCTAGAATCTTATACCATGTTCTAGTCAACGCATATGTATCGAAAAGTCAGTCCTGAAGTATCTCTATTGTCATAAGTGTATGACCAACAATACATTCAAAATGCACAAACAATTAAAATAATATGGAAATTTAAATTCATGAAAAAACTTTGGATCTCAAGTAGATGAAATGGTATACAAGCTGGAACATACTGTTTGGTAAATTATATCAGGAGGGAACCCAACAGTGCGATGTCAAAAACAATGTGAGGAAAATAATGAAATATAAAAATTATGAAAACAGGAAAATGTCAAATATGAATTTTATCCAAATTTGTACATATAATATAAGGCTTAGAATTAGATATTATAAATAAAATCATTAGAATGAGTAAGAATAACAGAAAGTCAGACAGAAAGTGGCAATAAATTTTAAAATTTGTGAAAATAAACAAAATGTGTGTGTTGCCAAGAGAAAATGTAACAAGCTTGGGGAGATGGAAAGTGGAAGCAGAAAACGAAACCACGTAACAATTCTGTAAGGAAAATTATAACAAAACACAAGAGAAAAAACAAGTAAAACTATCCTCAAAGGTCATACAACTAATTCGGAGACCAATGGGAGGATAAGCGAATGAGAAAAATCCAATCTATTGAACACCCAACCATAATCTACCCACGAAACAGCACATTGACATCAAGCAGCGCGCCAAGTTGGCACTACTGAATCCTGCAATAGAGATGACTCATACTTCATAGTCGTACCGACTGAGCTGGAAAAAGGTAAAGAGGGTGTTGAAAAGGGGTAAGACAACATAGCCGGAATTTCATTTCTGTTATGATAGGTATCTTTTTTTTGAGGAAATCACTGAAACAAATTTATAACAAATATAAATATAATTAAGAGCCTATCACAACAATTGGTTTCCAACGTGGGGCTGAAGTGCCAAAATGATAAATAGGAAGCAAGTGTGAATTTTATAGAAATAGAGAAGAACATCATTCGTTCAAAATCGAATATATTCATACAGGGAAAATATAAAGTTGACATTCTAGAATTCTTGCATTGACATATTTGCATAAGTGTGGAAATGGATTTGAGAGGTGGTAAAAAAGTTGGTTTGGAAGAAGGTGCAGAAGGCAGAGAGGGGGGTGATCAGGAATAAGGAGATAGTAGTAATGTGAGAGGGAGTTGAATACAAAGTGAGAGTACACAAATGGATAGTTATTTTAATAAATTGATGGATTTCATGAAAAATGAAAAGAAAGAAAAATGGAAGGTATGAAAGAAAGTATGGAAAGTATAAAAGATGAAATTAAAGATTTGGAAGAAAACACAGCAAATATGGAAGAAAGATTGAGAGAAAATGTCAAAGAAAATATATAGGGTGCGAAAAAAAGTATGGGAAGAATGGAGGAAAGGATGGAAAAGAAAAAAGAAAGAATGAATGATGGAATGAGAGAAAGTATGGGAGGAATGGAAGAAAAAATGAATGATGTGATAAAAGAAAATATAGAAGGAGTGAACGAAAATATAGAAAGAATGGAAAATAAATGCAAACAAAAGCTGAAGAAAATAAAGAAGAAATTTTACGAATGCAGAAACAATTAGAAACAAAAAAAGGACAAAATAATGAAGAATATATAACTCAAGAAATATCCACTATTAACAATCGAGTAGAACAAAATCACGAATAAATAAAAGATATCACAGTAGATATTAGAAATAATAATAAAAAAGGTAAGAAAGGCATAAATATGCTTAATAAAAAGATTGATACTCAACAAAAAGGTACAAATATAGAATTTATCACAGTAGAATAAATTTTAAATAAAAGAAAAAAGTAATTAAAAAAAAAAAAAAAAAAAAAAAGAATAAAAAAAATGTAAACGATTTGAAAAAAGTAGTGAGCAAAATAAAATTCAAGGGGTAGTTATACAAAACACATATGTTAGTAACACAGAAAAAGATAATAAACAAATACACAAGATAACAATTAATTTGGATGACAATAATAAGGGATTTATGAATGAAATAAACGTGACTAATAAGAATTTTGGAATGCAAGAAGGGAACATAAACGATAAAATTATAATAATGGAAATGAATGAAATAAACATGACTAATACAAAATTTGAAATGCAAAAAAGGAACATAAATGATGAAATAATATTAATGGATAGTAAAATGTCAAATATAAAAATAGGAAAGAATTTGAATAAATATTACTATCAGAAACAAGAAAAATTTAAAATTATGGAAAAAAAAATATTGGAAAAATTAACATAAAATTTCAGTTGAATATTATTGAAAAAAAATATATGCTTGAAGTAACAAAATAAGTACAATTCCATAGTTAGAAAAAAATTATCAAAAATTTAACAGGTAAGTTAGGGAACGAAAAAAAACTTTAAATAAAAATATTTTTGATAGATACTGTTTCAGAAACATTTGAATAAAATAAAATGAAATGGAAAATAAACTTAAAGGTGAAAATACATCAATGAGAGAAAAACTAAAGGAAATAAATCAACACATGAATTGAAATTTGAAGAAAGATAACAATAATATTGAATAACAATCATTGATACTGGAAAACATAGATTTTGATACAATTACTGGTGCAGATCAGTTGAAAAAAGTAAAAACCAAAATAGATTATGGAGGAAGAATATAAAAATGGATAATAAATATTATGAATTTTGAAGAAAAATCAAAAAAAAATTAAGATTAAAATATTTTGTGTATACAAAGAATGAATGTGAGAAATGTAAGTGAAAATGATAATGATAATAATAATGAAGTATATAATAAGAAATATGAAGGTATATTAATGATTAAAATAAAGGTATAATAATGAATTATGAATAAATATAATGAGTTATTTATGTATGAATGAAGAATAGCGAAAGAGTATATGCACAAAACGAAAGTGAATTAATTGAGAGATTCAGATTGATAAAATATCCAATTCAATATAAATATAGAGAATAATTGAAGGAAGAGTAAGGAAAAATAATACAACAGTATAATTGAAAGGGGTACCAATAATTATTAAAATCTAATCAATTTAAAAAATATATATCAGTATAAAATATGAAAAAAAAATGAAAATAAAAATATATCTTGAAAAGTTTATCTTTTGAATTGAAGAGAATTCCAATGTCAGGTGGGTTATTGAAACGAAAGAAAGTAAATTTAGTAATTGTTGATAATAAATTGAAATTCAAATTTTACTAGCAAGTATTGAAATGTTGAATATAAATTTAGGGAAACTGATAATTCATTATTATTATTAGGTATTTCAGTTATAATGGTTCATGCTATGTTTGTTTTACAATTCTTCAATACTTTTTACCATTCTAGAATCTTATACCATGTTCTAGTCGAAGAATTTGAATCAAAAAGTCAGTCCTGGAGTATCTCTATTGTCATAAAACACAACAATATATTCAAATTGCACAAACAATAGAAATTATATGGAAATTTAAATTCATGAAAAATTTTTGGATCTCATTTAGATGAAACGGTATACAAGTTTGAACATCCTGTAGGGTAAATCATAGTAGGAGGAAACCCAACAGCAATATTTCAAAAATAATGTGAGGAAAATAATGAAATATAATAATTATGAAAAAAGGAAAATGTCAAATAGGAATTTCATCCAAATTTATAGAATATAAGGTTTAGAATTAGATATTGTAACTGAAATCGTTGGGATTAGTTAGAATAACAGAAAGTCAGACAGTAAGTGGCAATGAATTTAAAAAATGTTGAAATAAAGAAAATGTGTGAGTTGCCAAGGTAAAATGTAACAAGCTTGGGGAGATGAAAGATGGATGCAGAATACGAAACCACGTAACAATTTTGGAAGAAAAATTATAACAAAATACAAGAGAAAAAACAGGTGAATCTATCGTCAAACGTCATACAAATAATTCCGAGACCAATGGGAGAATAAACGAATAAGAAAAATCCACTCACCCATTAACCGAACAAAAATCCAGTACATGCCATTCCCAGGAACAAAAGGTTTGTTTTTGGAGTGTAGCTGTATTTTAGTGAGCACGAACACTTCTAAGAGGAGGGAGAACACCACAAAAGGAAGAATAACAAGGTATTTCAGAAGCTGAACTAAATAAAGTGCAACGTATCAGGTCCAGAAACTCATATTGGTTATCTGATCACTTGTGTCCTTCCTTTCGATCATTTAATAATTTTTCGATGCTCACAGACTCTACATAATAATCAAACGTTCATTTAACAAGTATTTATCACACATAAACAAGTTTTCACCATGTCATATCACTGTTTTCAGTTAGATCAGTTATATTTCGCAGAGTAGGTCAATTTTAAGAATTTATCTCAATAAAAACAACCATTTGACGATTTTTCTGCATTTTTTGTTTATCTATTGAACACCCAACCATGATATTTCCACAAAATAGCACATTGACATCAAGCAGCGCCCCAAGTTGGTACTACTGAATCCTGCATGAGAATAGAGATGACTCAAATTTCATAGGCGTACCGACTGAGCTGGGATACGGGCTGAATAGGTCTGAAGTAATGTGTAGGTACTATTTTTTCTATTCGAAATTCCGAGTCTTCATTAGCTCTTCTCCAGGAACTCTTGTTTTACAATTGTTTAATTCCAGTACAATTGATAATGAATAAATTTTCTTGTATAAACCTACGAAATTTGAAGTTAAAAGTAAGCATTGCTTCTCACAGAAATGTAACATCAATGTAGAAAACTTTCAATTACAGCATAAGTAACAATATATTGTTAAAAAAGAGGAAAACGCAAGTATTCTTTGTACAATTGATCATTTGTTATGAGAAATAAACTTTTTTGTGAAACCTAACCACTAACAACTGTTAGAAATGTGTGAAAATGACATGAATGATGGAAAAAAGGTGAGAGAATCAATGGCAATGCTGCCAACTGTTATGTGGGTTGCCATAATTGGGAACAGGTGTACCAACGTCAATTGTCATAATTCTGGGGAATTCTGTGAACTGTTATCATAATTTTTCGTAGAAATGCATAATAGATGGGAGTAAATTATACTTAGACTGTCAATATCAGTTTTGGAATTCATAGACTCAGCTTCATTAAAAATGCAAGTCATTTTTAAGAATGTACATTTTCATTGTCAGGCTTATGATCTTTTGAGGAAGTATGTTCGGCAGAAGTACAAATTTTTTTGAGATTTATCAGGTCACTTTTTTGTGAGCAACGTCAGTCTTTGAGTTTTCTTTTAGTTTGACCAATATATTTTTCATCACATTGTGAGCAAGGGATGCAATCTGCTACATTGGATTGTTCTAAAGGAGAATCTTTTTCCTTCACTTTTGAAAATATTTTCTTTATAGGTAATATATTTTTGTACGCTACTGTAAAGTCAGTTGATTTTTTTTTGTAATTTGTGATTCGATGTTTGAAAGTGAGTTGAGGAAAGAAAAAATTGTTCCCCCGGAATTTGATTTGAGTGGTTGACAATTATTGGGGGCTCAATATCTATGGAGGCTCTACTGAACAATAATTTATGAATTCATTTATTTGGGTAACCACTATTAATGAAATTATTGAGGTTTTTCGTGTGTACTGAAGTGTGACAAGTTTCAATCACTCTATTTCTCATGCCTGATACACGGTTGATTTTTGAATTTTTTTGATTGCAAGATTCATAATGTAAGAATCTCCCTGAAGCTCCTGGTTCAGTGTGCCAACTGGTAATAACTGTGTGTCTAGGAAGGGGACGCTGTAATGTTCATCTTCTTCGGTCGTGAATTATAAGGTTTCATGATGAGAGTTGAAAACGAGTAATACTTGTTGTACTTCGTCTTCGGATACACTTAGAATTATGTCATTGACATATTTGAAAAAAAAAGGAATATCGAATTGAATTTTATTAATGCAATTGTTGATTAGACCATCCATGACATATTGAGCAATGATTGGATGAACGGGGCTACCCATAAGTAAGCCTTTTGTTTTTTTATAAATAATATTTCCAAAACAAAAAAATGAGCATGATATAAAAAGTCAATTAATTTGAGAAAGGGTTTCTTGAAATATTGTAATGTAGTGATAATCCATTCCAGTGTTTGACAATGCTGTCTTTTGCTGAAGTAACAGTTATATAATTGAACAATGAGATCACATCTAAACTGATTATGTTGTGAGTACGTGGAAGTTGAAATTGATCAACAGGGGCACAAAATTCAAAGGAATCTTTGATGAAAAAATTGTAATCTGAGTTGTATAAAATTGTGAATATATTGGTAACTTGTTGGGCTGTGCCTCTGTTTGGACTATTAATGCCAGGAATGATAGGTCTGAACTTCCAAACTTACAACTTAGACCTATAATTTCTGGCATTATTAGTCCAAACAGAGGCATAGCCCACCCAACTAGTTACCAAAATACTCACAATTTCATACAACTCAAATAACAATTTTTTCAAGAATGATTCCTTTGAAATTTGTGCCCTCATTAATGAATTTCAACTTCCACGTACTTACAAAATTATCAGTTTAGATGTGATCTCATTGTTCGGAAATATCACTGTTACTGTCAAACACTGGAATGAAATATCACTACATTGAAATATTTCAAAAAACTCCTTCCTCAAATTAATTGACTTCTTATATGATACCACAGTTTCTAGTTTTGAAAATATTATTCACAAACAAACATTAGGCTTACCTATGGTTAGCCCCGTTTCTCCAATCATTACTCAATATGTCATGCATGATCTAATCAACCATTGCACTGATAAAATTCAATTAAATTTTTTTCAAATATATCGATGACATAATTTCAAGTGCACCGGAGACAAAGTGTTCCAAAACTCTTATCTTACAATTTACGATTGGGGGAAAAGATTAACATTGCAGCGTCCCCTTCCTAGACAAAGTTAATCAGGAGGGTTGACAATACAGTTTTAAACAGTTGGCACACTAAACCAAGTGCTTCAGGAAGATTCCTACATTATGAATCCTACCATCAATAAAATAAAAAAATCAACCTAGTATTAGGCATGAAAAATAGAGTTGTTCGGTAGACCCTCCATAGATATTGAGCCCCCAGTAATTGTCAACTCCACAAATCAAATTCCGGGGGAAAAAAGTTTTTCTTTCCTTAACTCACATTCAAACATTGAATCACAAATAAAAAAAAAACAAAGAATTCCTTACTATACATTAGCGTGCAAAAATATATCACCCCTAAACAAAATATGTTCCTAACTGAAGAATAAAGATCCTGCTTTAGAACAATCTAATGTAGTATATTGCATCCCTTGCTCACAATGTGATGAAAAATTTATTGGTCAAACTGAAAGAAAACTCAAAGACAGACTTTGCTCACATAAAAGTGACATAAGAAATCACAAATCAACGGAGTCAACAAACAGAAGCCATTCGTCTACTACCAATGGTTGTTCATCCTGGCACTTCATTACCATACTGATGAGGGCCGAAAGCCCGAAACACATGTCTACGGTAAACACTTTTCTGTGAGGGCTATGTCCCTCAATTTTCTTCCATTTTGTTTTTAACAGTCCCTTCGATATTCCTATATATATATATATATATATATATATATATATATATATATATATATATATATATATATATATATATATATATATATATATTTTTCGGAATAACAGCTTGAGTCAGTCTATGTATTCTTTATTCGATAATTCGTTTCGACATTATTCATGTCATCTTCAGGTAAATACCCAAAAATAATGTAAAAATTTTAAGTTAAAAACATAATACGTTACATAGCATCAAATATGATCAGAAATCAGGGACACATTCAAAACTTACAATATATTTTGACAGTTATTCCTTTATTATTTCGTGTTCATGTTGTTTTTTTATCTGTTATCGTTTTTTTTTCATATATATTGCAGTGTTCGACATATTCAGTTATAGTATGTGGGCTCCATCGTTTATTTTTGTTTTAAATTTTTTGTTGTAGATGATGCGTTTAAAATAAGTAACTGTAGATTTGATTTTTTTCTGTCTTTTCTTTCGTTAATACTGTTTTTTTTTAAGTGAATTATTGGAATATCTAACTTTTGAATTATTTCCTTTGGTCAAAATTTCAAACTTGTTGAAATAGAATTCATGTTGATTTTTCTTTTCTGGTTTAGAAATGCTGTGATGTCCTTTTTTGAGTATTTGTGGGCTTGAATTCGTTTCTGTAGTTATTGCTTGAATTGGCCTATATATGAACTTTCCCAATCCCAACGGTATGAGTTTGTTCATTCTTTGGAATATCAGGTTTCAATTTTGAATATAAAATGTTATTTGTATTTGGTAATCGATGTGCTATTGTAATGTATTTTTCTACTGTTTTGCTGATTTGATCAACTTTTTCTCTGATTCTGATTTTCAAACTTTAAATATTGTTTGCTTTATTGACGTGTTACTTTGGATTTCAGGTAACCCCACAAAAAGTAGTCAAGCGGTGTCATGTCGAGAGAACGGGCTGGCCATTCTATCGCACCTCGTTTACAAATCCATCTGTTGGGAAAAACTTCATTCAGATATGAACGAACTTCAACTTCAAAATATAGTGGAGCACCATCTTGTGATACCAGATATCCCTATCTATTTGATTCGGATTGTCATTATCTGGAAAAAGTATTTTCAGCATTGGAACTGAAAAATAATTCGAAAACTCCAAGTAACGTTTACCGTTCAATGTTTTGTTGAAAAGACATGGTCCAATTATTTGATTATTCATAATCCCAGCCCAAACATTTACTTTTCTGGGATATTGAGTGTTGGCCTCCATTATCCAATGGGGATTTCCTCAGCTCCACTATTGACAGTTCTGTTTGTTGACAATTCCATTCGAAAAAATAGTTGACTCGTCTGAAAACAGTATATTTTTTTGAACGATGGATCCCGCAGGCTCCTGGCTTCCATTATTTCGCAAAACTCGATTCTGCGATCTAGATCGTATTCTTTGAGTTCATGTAGCAATTGTACTAGGGCTTCTCACTTTTGAAAACAGGCAATATCAAACTTTGACTTATTTCGTAATCGGCGGCAACTAGTCTATCGATGTCTACCAGAATATCCAATTTCTTTCCATCGTGAATCACTTAACTCGTGCCTGGTTTTAGAATATATTTGACACTTCCAAATTCACTTTTTTTTTTCTATTCCACTAACGGTAGATTGAGAAATATGATGATCAGGATATTTATTATTAAATAGTTCACGTACATTCTTCTGGGTTCTAGTTTTGTAACTACATCCTAGCATAATTCACACTCATTCTTTGAAATTCAGTCAAATGAGATATTGGTAGAACTATCCGCCTATTTCATGAAAATGTATACTGAACAGGAAACACAAACAGCACCTGAAAATCTGTTTCTCTTCTGCATGTTCACATAGGACATACAATTTTTCACTCTACTGTCACGTCTGACAAACAACAGTTGGTAAATAAACCAAAAAAATTTAAGATGCATTAAATATACAGCGAATTTGAGAGTTTACGTGATATTTTTTAATATTTTGAAAATTATTTTTATTTATGATGCATGAACGAAATTTGAAAAAAATTTATAGGGCTGAATAGACAAAATGAGGTATTACTTGACCCCCTATTTCATTCAAAAAATTTATGGGGTTCGCTGTCGAAGGTGGTCAAGGAGGGGGGAATTTTGTGAGTCACAGAGTGTCTTTTTGAAAACATAAATAGATGTGTTTCTTGAAAATGACCAATAGCAAAGAAATTGATGTATCCGTTACATATGATGTTCACTGTACATATACAGTCCGTATTTTTTATGTTGTACCACTATTGGCATCTCTAAAACGGTAAATGATAAGAAATTGGTTGAATTAGAGGAAAGTTGCCTATTTCAGTAAATAATGAAACGATCTTTCCAAAACAAAAATATCACGAACCGATTCCAAAATGTCATTCAAATCTAAGAATAAAAGTTGCCCGATTACTGGAAAGGGTGGTGATAATGAAATCGACATCTTAGATGAGTTCATTTTGAAGTTTCATGTTACACATAGTAAAATGAGGATTTGAATCAGGATTCGTGGAATACAAGAAAAATCGAAATGAGGAATTATCTCATAGAGAGATGACGAAAAATAGTGGTATATCGTCAACAAGGAAAATATTGAAGAAACATAAATTCAACCCCTTCAGAGTGAGAAAAGTACATCATTTGCGTTTTACAGACTACAATAAAAGGGCAGAATTTTGCTATGGAATGGCTACTGAGACACTTTTGGCAATATGATGAAATTTATGGTAAAATTTTATGGTGCGACAAAAATCGGTTTAAAACAATGGATGGTTCAACAGGTATATCCGTTATCACTGGCGCCAGAAGAATGCTTATTCACATGGAGCCATTAATTTTCAAGAGAGGTTTGGCATTGATGACTGGGTTGGTGTTTTGGACAACGGTCCTAATAAATGGCCACCGCTTTCACCCGACCTCATTCTTTTTGATTATTCGATATGGGGTTTCATCAAGGACAAAGTGTTCAGTTCACTCTTTGAGAATGTGGAAGGGTTGAAAGCTCCAATAAGACGAGCATGCAAGGCTATAACTCCACGATTGCTTCAAAATTGCCACAAACATACCATTTTCAGAGCGTAAATGTATTTGAGGAATGGTGAGCTTCAATTTGAACACCTCATTAGACGTCGGTAGCGATGACCTGAAAAATGTGTAAATGAGATATCAATTGTTGTTCTTTGTTTTTTGTCTCAATTTCAAATATTTTCAAGTTTAATGTGTTATTCAAAGTAAAATATCGCTTTTTGCCTACGAAGGCAAGAGCAAAATTGGTAGAAAATAAATTTATGGGCGGAAATGTAGAAACAAAAGCCATGTAAGATACATATCTAAACTCGGTGAGATATGAACTACTTAAATTCATTAAAAAAAGTACCGGTCCGTTTTCGAAGGAAATGAGTTGAGGATGGCCCCGAAGAACGAAACGTCGTATCGAAAATCAAAGAAAAGTATATCGAAGGGAATTCAAAACAGAAAAAAAAATCCTGAACATATTTCCATATTCCTAAAAATAGTGGCGCCAGCGAAAAAAAAAACGGGTCATTTCGGTTTTCACCGTATATTTTGAAAACGGTTCGTGATATTGTCAATTTGGGAACATAATTTCATTGTTCACTAAAATAGGAAACTTTTGTCCCCCTTAACGAACTTTGTATCATTTACCGTTTTCGAGATTCCAATAGTGGTACGACAAAAAAAATACGGACTATGTTAAAAACAACATTATTCAGATCTATTTGCCAAAATATAATTACTGTATGATAATTCACTAGGAGAAATCCATTGGAGAAATGTGAATAAAAATCAAATTCACCTTATGACTCTTTATTCCGTTACACCATTGACAATTTCAGACTCCCAATTATCCAAAATGTTCTCTACATTTGCCAAGAGTATCTCTGCTCTGTCCATGAGGGCAACCTTTTTCGGGAGTGTCGTAAATATTTCTTTCCATCACTAATGGTGAGCATCGCTCCTTCCCTGGATCACACTCGCTCGAAACTTGTAGAAAAATTCCCTGGAACAACAGGAGAACGATTAGGACATCTTTCAACCCCATTTTCCACAATAGAAAGCAACTTCTGGATTTGGTTACTGTAGTTTAGAAAATTGATTTCTGTTATCCAATTCGTTAGCTTTATACCTGCACGTTAATCAATAATTAGATAAAAGTGAAATAATAGCTATTTTCGTAGTTAACTGCATTTTTTGCGCGATGATAGGAAGTCATTAGTTATTTTTTTTCCGGGAATGGAGTAGTAATTGGTAGAGATAATGAATAATTTGAAATTCCACCTATTCATTAATTTCCATCCATGTCGAATGTAAAGAATAGAAAAAACGGAGTATTGGAAACAGACAAGAGCGAAGACATTTTTGATATTCGGTTCCTACAAAAATAACAGGAAAACCATAAATCTATTTGAACCTACCCAAAATACAAAATATTAGATTATTGGAAGTATGGATCGGCAGGGTATTACTCTTTCTCTCTCTCTCTCTCTCTCTCTCTCTCTCTCTCTCTCTCTGATATATTACTGCTTTTGGCCCTTTTGAGAACTCGATATGATGAAAACTCTGAATATAAAAATTTATCCATACATATATAATCACATGTCTTCACTGACTCACTGACTGACTGACTGGCGATCAATGTTCAGACCAAACCGCTGTACTAAACGAGCTTTTTTTTGATAATCCATCCCTAAACGGGAGATGAGGAGGGTCAATGTTGGAAGTATCGTTGGTACTGAAGTTATTGTCATGCATATAGATATACAGACTCTTCTTTCCAAATGAAGAAACATGTAATTCAGGTTGATTTGTTGAAAATATGAACAGTATGTTCATAAAGTCAGATGTGGAATCATCTGCGACTGAAAGATAAACTTTAGTCACTATCTTCCATCGTCTAGATAACCTCTTTGGGGTATTCATGTTGAAAAGGGAAACATTCTCAATTGAATATTAATAGAAAGATTTTTCTGTGAATTGAAAAATCCACGATAAAAAGGAAGGTATTTTTTGTGAATGTCTAACAGAAAACAACTACTTTCCCGGCTAAAGCCACGCTGGACATTGAACTACATCTGATAGATATTCTGAAAAGACCCTAACTCAAAAGAAAAAATCTGAAATTGAAATATTGCATTTTTATTCAGATAGTTATTTGATTTTCTATTCCAGTCTTAATTAAGAACTTATGAGTATGAATGAGGCAAAGAAGAATATTTTCCAAAAAAGAGTACTCACCAGAAATCATTCGTAACATTGACGCAAGAGAGATATCGCATTCACTAGGTCTTCAATATATTTTTGTCGACGAAAATCTATTTCACGCTTTCACGATCATCAGGAAGACCGGAATAAATGAGAAACACATTTCCAAGAAGCAATCTCACCTTGCAAAGATGGAAAAAGTTAGAATCATTTCCTTTGGAGAGACACTTTGAAATTAGTGTTTTCTGACATTAAAACCTGTCATAGGGTATGATAGATTGATTTGTTGAAAATATAAATTTTTTTTTTTTTGTAAAATTGTTTTTAACCGCTTTCTCAGTTGTTTGACCAACCCTCAGAAGTTAATGAAAACTTGTACGAGTTAAGATCACGGGGACCTTACCTTTTATAGTGGGATCCGAAACCACTCTTGGGACCTTGAAACATTTTTTCACCAGCTGCGGGAATCGAACCCGTGCCAGGTGGAAACAGTTGACACAAGACCGACGCTCGTGACACTGAGCCACAAGCCCCGTGTGAAAATATGAACAGTATGTTCATAAAATCAGATGTGGAATTATCTGCGATTGAAAGATAAACTTTAGTCACCATCTTCCATCGTCAAGATAACCTCTTGTGGGGTATTCATGTTGAAAAGGGAAACATTCTCAATTGAATATTGATAGAAAGATTTTTCTGTGAATTGAAAAATCCACGATAAAAATGAAGTAATTTTTTGTGAATGTCTTACAGAAAACAACTACTTCTCCGGCGGAATGCCACGCTGGACATTGAACTACATCTGATGGATATTCTGAAAAGACCCTAACTCAAAAGGAAAAATCTTAAATTGAAAATTTGCATTTTCTTTCAGATAGTTATTTGATTTTCTATTCCAGTCTCAATCAAGAACTCATGAGGATGGATGGGGCAGAGAAGAATGTTTTCCAAAGAAGGGTACTCACCAGAAATCATTCGTAACATTGACGCAAGAGAGACATCGCATTCATTAGGTCTTCATTACATTTTTGTCGACGAAAATCTATTTCACGCTTCCACGATCATCAGGAAGACCGGAAGAAATAAGAAACACATTTCCAAGAAGCAATCTCACCTTGCAAAGATGGAAAAAGTTAGAATCATTTCTTTTGGAGAGACATTTTGAAATTAGTCTTTTCTGACATTAAAACCTGTCATGGGGTATGATAGATTGATTTGTTGAAAATATGAACAGTATGTTCATAAAATCAGATGTGGAATCATATGCGACTGAAAGATAAACTTCAGTCACTATCTACCATCATCAAGATAACCTCTTGTTGGGTATTAATGTTGAAAAGGGAAACATTCCCAATTGAATATTGATAAAAAGAATCTTCTGTGAATTGAAAAATCCACGATAAAAATGAAGTTATTTTTTGTGAATGTCAAACAGAAAACAACTACTTCTCCGGCTAAAGCCACGCTGGACATTGAACTACATGTAATAGATATTCTGAAAAGAGCCTAACTCGAAAGAAAAAATCTGAAATTGAAAATTTGCATTTTCATTCAGATATTCATTTTATTTTCTATTCCAGTCTTAATTAGGAACTCATGAGGATGAATGAGGCAAAGAAGAATGTTTTCCAAAAAAGAGTACTCACCAGAAATCATTCGTAACATTGACGCAATATTCATTTGAGAATGTTTCCCTTTTCAACATGTAATTCAGGGTTTTTGAAAATTCAACCTCTAAGGGGTTAAGAGGGGGGGTTGAGTTGGGATAATAAAAATTAGTATATGAGGTCTCTGTCACAGTTGAAGAAATGTGTGTTTCAGTGTTTTCGGAAATTCAACCCCTGAAGGCGTGAAACGGGTGATTAAATGAGAATTGGAAGTCTATTTGAAGTTCCGTTAGTTTTAAAAAATTGGTCATTGTGGTCTCTTTCACAAATGGAGAATTACGTGTGTCAGTGTTTTTGGAGAGTCAACTTCATAAGGGGTGAAATTAGGGGTTAGAGTTTATATAAAGGTTTTGTTAGTTTTCACTTTATGGTCATATTCATTACAAATTAACTCATGGGAATTTCAGGGTTTTTATAAATTCAACAACGAAGGGGCTGAAATGGTGGGTGGAAGTTTGAATGAAGCTTCCGTAAGTTATAGAGTTATATAGAGTCATAAGAATATCTTAGGTTTATGTTACAAATCAAGGACTTGATGTTTCAGTATTGTCATAAATTCAACCCCTGAGGGGGTGAAACGGAGGGTGAAAGTTTAAATGAGGTTTCCTTTAGCTTTTGAATTAGTATTTGAGGTCTTTGTTACGAATAAAAAATACATTTTTCAGTGTGTTTAAGGCTTCAACCCCCAGAGAGGTGAAATGAGGAGTGAAAATTATTGGAGGTTCCGATGGTTTTCAATTAAGGGGCATGAAACATAGAGCCAATGTTGCGAATAAATGAATCGTGTTCAACTTCATTTTGAAATTTCATCCCTAAAGATATGAAAAGGGGTTAGTGAATTCGTAATAGTGGTCACAAAGTATTACTTTCGGTGTCAAATCAATAATGTCATCCAAACCAGATAACGGGATAACGAGATAACGAGGTAACTGGAAACGGGATGACGGCAAAGCCACAGGTATAATCTAGATGGAACCACGCAAGGAAAAACATAACACAAAATACAAATTATACGCGGACGAAGTCGCGGGTACCAGCTAGTAGTTATGTATTGGTTATGTGCACAACAATGGCGAACGCCACATATCGGTACTCGGGAATTATTTGACAGTTAGATGACAAGCCATGTTTTGATAAATTCTATCAAAATCAATTGAAAATTTTCAAAAAACATGAAACATTGTCGATATCTGAGAGCAATATATTATATTCGTGAGAATTTCACGTACATCAACGTGGAGTTATTTATCAAAACAAATTTGGCAGTTGTATCACATTTCTGCAACAGCACACGCTGCGATCGATTTGACTGTCCCCACCAAGAACTTCGCACATAGCCAATACTGAGAAAATGTAACTATGGGACAGTTTTTCATTATTAGAAAGCTTATTCCATATAGGTAGGTATAGTTAAACCATTTAAATATTTAAATATTTTAAAAATACGTTAAAATAAAAAATTATGCCATAAGCAAGGAAATTTGTATTAATAGGCAATTGGATCATTATAATTCCATTCTCCTATGGTTGAAAAAAAGGCATATTCTCCAACAAAACACAACAGAGCTATAGAATATTTCGAAACCTATTTCGATCCTAGACCAGAGACGCTACTGGATTTTATTCATTCAGACCTCTTCAAACACAAATATAACTCACGATATATTAGTTTTCGTGGCCAAAAACTCATGAACACACCAACAAGCGTTATTATTGGCTTGCGGTCCGTTTTGATTGGTTCAGGTGAATCTGGTGCAGAACTAGACAGCTGTTACTTAAAATCACGTTGGCTGTCGCCACTTTTCATCTTCTGTTGATCTTCCGTTTGGTGACGGAGAATGTTTACGGGTAGTATTCATTATTTTTAGATCCGTTACTCGTGTAAGCGAAGCGAGTTTTTGATTTGCTCCTCATAGAAACAGCTCCTGCATTTGAAAATGGTTAAACTATACATGAATATTAATCGGTGAGTTTTCCAATCAATAGCCAAAACCTATGGTGATATGAGTAGTTTTGTGGCTTACTCTGCGTAAACTGTTATTACCGTAATCAGGCCAGAAGATAACAAATAGCATTCAAATAAAAAAAGGAATATCCCACGTTTTTGGAAAAGAACTTAAAAGTAGAAAATGATATTTTCCAGCCCCATACAGATTCATTACATCATGAAGATTCCTAACCCCATACAGAGTGTCCTGAAAATTTGTGATTGTGAATTTTTAATAGGTATGTTAATACCTTTCAAGATTTAAAACAAACAACGTGCGACGCATGCAATAGATAATTGATTCATGAATAGTTCACCTAAGTCAGTCACAAGTTTATTGCACTGCAGAGAAAATGTTCGTTAGTCCGAGTTTTTTCAACGGAAGCTACTCATTAAAACTCCTTACCGTTATCTATTTAGGCCAATCAATAGAGATTTTCTGCTTTATTGATTCTTTGACAAAAATACTACCAGGAAACCGATGCCATCATACAAAAGACGGTCCGTAGTTATATCCTGTTATGTTTTCTACTCCAAACTCACTGCTAAATTTATTATAAACATTTTTATTTTTTATCGTTCTTGACTTGTAACTTGAAAACTAATGGAGTAATATCAATACTCTCAATGGACAAATAGTAGAAAATCAACATGCAAAGAAAATGAGTTCTAGCAAAACTAGATTGGATTATTGATTATTAACGGATAAAAACCGGAAAAACCGAGAAGAATGGCTTTAAAACAAAACATAATTCCATTTTTCATCTGTAAAAAACTCAGGCACTATCGGATCATTTGTTTTGGCATAATTGCAATCTGAATTTTTTTAATGCAGCATACCTGTATGCGTCATAAGTGATCCGATTCCAATTTTCCAAAAAAAAATCGAGAATAGAAGTATAGTACTCCAAAACGTTTATTCTCATTTTGCGTTCAAATGCTCCAAAACAGGTGAAAAATACTTGCGAAAATCAGGGAAAAAGGGCGAGTGCGTGAAAGCGGCTGAGTAGTAGGGGTAGAGCAGCATATGCGGGAAAACATTTCGCAGTATTTTAACGCAAAATGAGAAAAGTCATTTTGTAGTACTTTACTTCAACTCTCAAAATCTCTCAGAAAAATAAAAATCGGACCACCTATGACGTATCCAGGTATGCTGCAATGAAGTGCATTGAAAAAATCAAATTGCATTTATGCCAAAACTAATAATCCAACAGTGCCCGAGTTTTTCACGCATAAGGTACATATCAATGACCAGTATGTCGTGGAGAAACTGTTTCATAACTTGAAAAATGGTGGTGTTATGAATTATTTCGAAAATTTTCTCCGGTTTTTTCCGGTTTTTCTCCGTTATTAATTATCCAATCGAGTGCTAGGGCTCATTTCCTTTGAATTATGATTCTCTACAATTCGCTCATTGAGAGTATCAAGTTACAACTCAATCACAATAAAAAATAAAAAAATTCTTTTGAATGTTCATAACAATTTACGCAATGACAGTTGGGACTAGGAAACATAACAGGATATAACTACCTTTCATATGAAGGCATAGTCGAAATCCCGGTAGTATTTTTGTCACGAAAAAATTTCTATTGATTGGTCTAATTGCATGTTTCACGTTTCAATTCTTACAAGTATTTCCATAGCTATTAAAAATTACCAATAAATTTTTTTCGAGATCATATGTATGAAGTTATGAATCAAAAAATGTAGTGCTTTTTATTTTTTTTTATTTAAATGATTACTTCCCGCTTTTTAGGCTTGTGTGTGTGAAATTTGGCGATCGATTTCAAACATCTTGATAAGATTAATACAAAGACATGTGGCAAATTTCAGGTTCATTTCAGATTTTCACATGATCATATCTGAATTATTGAATTATTATACCTACCTTCTAATGATATATCAATCTATTCAATTGATATTTTCCTGGAAAATTTGAACATGTTGAAGACAATAATATTGCACTGTCATTCAGTTCTGAGCTATATTTAAGTTTCAAGTTTCTTACTCATCGGGAAGTTGTTTCAAAATCGATTGCAAAATTTGCACCGAGGAGATAAAGAAACAGACAGACAAAAAAACTAGTTAATAAAATCTTGGTTAGAAAGAACGAGGTTGAAGGCGATAGCAAGGTCCGTTGTGTGCTCCATCGGCCGTGTGTCGTCATACATTTAATGCCATATATTTTTTTTGTGATGATTCAGGAATTTTCTGAACAATGTTATGGGTCTTTTTATTTTCGATTTTTTTGTGTCCATGCCTTAACTTCCGCCATGTTTTTCGGGCACTTCATACATGAACTCGTGAATATGAAGGTTTCGATGTATTATTTCATAATTTTCCAAAGCTTCGTCCGGAATTTCAACGAAAACTGATTAAATCAACAAAACAAAAACATCTAAAAATTTGTCTTGAGAGGGCTAAATGTGATTTGTGGGTTAGTAGTATAATCGAAAAGTGAGTTTCCTGCGAAAAATAGTTCCAATTCTCCAAAAGATATGAGTAATAGCTCATTCGATTGGGGATGCAATTCTGGAGAATATAAATTTTTTGTTTTTTCTGGTGAAAAAAATTGCAATTGTTATGAACAAAAAACAAAAAAAAAGTGGTTCAGTTTTTTTGAATAACTCCAAAACTATAAGAGATCGGTGAAATGATTCTTAGAGAGGACAAAATTCCCAATGAAAAAATCCTGACTACTGGAACTCTATCTACATTATTTATAATTTTTATTTATCGCTGCGGCATGCGCGCGCCCTCTCTGAAGAGAGTACACCACATATTTTTTTTTTATAGTATCAAATATCAATTCATAAAATGGAGCCCTCTTTATATCTCAACAAAATCATTATAAAAGTTTTAAAAAATTGTTTATTTTGTTTATTATAATTTTTTAAAGTAAAAAATAAAATAAAAATTAAAAAAATATGTAAAATTTTCGTTATTCGTGTTTTGTTTTTTTTTATCAAACAAATTCGAAAAATTTATAAACAAATATCCTAATATTTTTTTTCGAATGTTATTAAATGCAAAAACCGCAATAACAAAATATATGAATGAAAAAAAATTTACAATACTTTTGAAATTGTTCATGTTTTGTTAATTAAAAAAAATTATAATAAACAAAATAAACCACTTTAAAAAACTTTTTATAACGTGATCTTGTTTAGTATACCTATATAAAAAGGGATCCAAGGGGCGAAAAATATGTAGAGCTATTATTCAAACATTTATGCCTAGGTCCGAAAAATGAGAAGGTGTGTTAAAAACACATCAAAATTCATTAAAATTTCTAAATTGATATTCAATACTATGAAAAGAATATTTTCAGAGGTGTACTATCTTTAGAGACGGCGCGCGCATGCCGTAGCGGTCGCGCGGAGCCCTAATTTCAGCATTAAATTGAAATTATAAATAATGGAGATAGAGTTCCAGTAGTCGACAATTTTTCATTGTAAATTTTGTCTCCTTTAAGAATCTTCTCTCCGATTTCCGCTATTTCTCATAGTTCTTGAGTTATCCCCAAAAATCGGAACTTTTTTTTTTTGTTTTTATTTTTTGGTCAGCAGAAAAAAATGTCTACCTCAGAATTGCATCCCGAATCGAATGGGCTATGACTCATATTTCTTGGAGACTCGGAACTATTTTCTGCAGGAAACTCACTTCTCGATTAGACTATAGAATATGTGACGTCCCATTCCAAGTGATTGATCATGTTTATGAAAGTACATATACATATCTGTTTGCTTCACTTCGTAGGAGAAAGTGGTCCAACAATAGAACATCCTGTATCCATCAGTTGTGTGGAATAAGAATCATTGAATCAGGTAATTTTGATCCATTCAATTGTTAATGTAATAGTTCGTGCCATAACATCAAATGATGAATGTTTTTTACAAATAAAAGTAGTGAAAACTTGTATAGCCTCACTATTGATTTTGATCCATCTAATTGTTAATGTTATAGTTTGCGTTATAACCTCAAAAGATCAATGTAACTTTACTTCAGAATGGTAAAAATGAATTACCAAAAATAATCGGTTTGACAATATGTTATGATCATAAACCCATTACAGAAAAGATTACTTATTGATATAATCAACAGTTTGAATAAATCTAACGACTGAAACAGTGAAACATCCAACGTATAAATTATTACTCACAATACCATTATCCTGTTATGAATAGAAGAGTTTCACAAACATCGAAGAGTCATTTCATTTATTAATGACCAACGATATGTTCGAAGTGTTGCTCATTTTCTCTAACACATAAATTAGTGATATTTGTTGTACACCTCATCACATTTATCAGTTCGTGAAATGAAATGCGCTCTCAACTCTATCTCCCATGTCCTCCAAAGAAGTTGCTCTCCTCGAGTAAAGTAAGTATTTTATGTGACCACATTATTAAAAATCCATAGGGGTGAAATCGGGCGATCTGGCTGGTCATCTGATTGGACTATTTGTTCCAATCCATCTCTGCCCATAGGTATCACTAAGATATTGCAGAACAATATTGGCAATATGTGGTCCTGCACCATCCCGCTAAAAAAACATATTTTCCCTGATGTTCTCAGGTAAATCGTTGATATCATTTTGAATATCGTTCCCTACGAATTGAAGATATCTTTGGCCCGTCGAAGGCCTGTCGGAAAGAATTGATCCAATGATTATTGTTCCTATAATTCGTACCCAGACGTAGAATCCAAATATTTTTTCAACATTACCATCTTTCAGTAACCTAGGATTTTCTTGAGCCCAATACCTTGTATCATTCCTATTGAACCCTAGACTCATCTATAAACAGATCTTCGAGACAAAACCATTATCAAAATCATGATGACGCGAAAGCCAATTACAATTAGTTAGTCTCCGTTCTGGGTCATTTTCATATAGATGATGATGCAAACTATATTTATAGGAGCGATATTTATGATTTTTCAATACTTTTCTTGCACTTTCCCTGCTGATCCCATATTCAATTTCCAATTATCGCACTGAGGCAGATGGAGAAAAATTAACATATGCTAAGACATTAGTTTCTGCTTCTTCAGTGACGATGAAGTGGATGTGGTTTGATCAGCTGGTTTTTCCTTAGCATCATTTCCAATTTCCTGAAATAGGTCCTCGATGGGTGCCGTCTTGACGGATAACGAACAACGGATAGCATACTAGCATTGACAGCATTCTTCTGACATTCTCCGTATATCAATATCATATCGATTTGTTCGTTTCGAGAATAACGATTATGATTTTCTATTTCAAAAAAAACTTTTTACAAACGAAACGAGATTACAAGTAAAACTGGTATTTCACTTTTGACATGACATTAATCACCTACTGTTTTCCATGATTCCCCGGCTACCTTCCATTTCATCAAACCTAAGCGGATAACTCATTGGAATTTGTAGGCATCGTAAAAAATATTGTTCAAATTCAATAATTGATCGTTTTTAGTTTTGAACAAAAAGAAAGTGGTACATAATGTATATCGTTGAATTTGTAATCTTCTAGCGAATGGTAAGATGGCCCTCGGTAGGTACCATTGAAAAAAAAACATTTTTTCGTCAAAAAGGCGTTCAGAAAATTTTAATTTCTGCTGAAGGATTTGTTATTGATCTTATCGATGAAATGACTAAGATTTTAACCTGATCAAGACTTCCTGGGCTAAAAAAAAAATTAGTTTTGTTTTAAATTGTAAAATAAAAATTTGGCAACAATGTGGTATGTAATTTGAGCCGTAGAATCCGTAAAACATCAAACATATAGGGTGTTCCATTTGAAAAATCGAAGTTGGTGACTATTGTGGCGAAACCGGAAGTCGGCCATTTTGTTTTCATCTGTCTGTCAATCTGAAATAATGTCTCATATTCATACGAAATTTCATTCAAATCGGTTGATAAGTGAAGGAGATATAGGCATAGCCCTAGTCCCATTGTCACCCGGTAAACCATACCATATTTCCTATATATTTTCTCTAATTTGCAAAATGGAAGTCATCTTGAAAATCTGCCACAGTTCTCATCACAACGACTGTGACAAGGATTTACGATCTTTTTTACGTATCTACGTCCTAATTTGTGCGAGCTCATTGCGTTCTTTGCCGAGCCAAACAACTTCTCTGTGCCCTTCTCGTGGAAATTCGGTATAGAAACGGGCAGTCAGCCCCACTTTCCATGCGCGCCAAATCGACGTTCCACGTGCTTCCAAGGGCCCATCAAATTCACCCCAATGTATTTTCGGCTGTCGCTAACACTCGCCGTACGGGAGTTTTCTCGGAAAAGTGAAAAATATGACGCCGGTATCGGGATTTCGACGTGAAAAATGACTTATATGTGAGTGGATATTGTGGTATTGAATTTGTAGTTTGAGAGAATACTGGAAAAGTGTTATTGTTCGACAGGCGGATAGTTAATGTGAGCTCTTATTTATTGGTAGGTCGATGTCATTACGATAGTTGGAAAATATGGATTAAAAAGCTGATCTGAGAACCTTTGCCCAGTACGTGTGTTGTTCGATACAGAGTGCGGAAAGTGATATCGTTTCAGAGATATACATTGAGTTCATGTTGAAAGACTCATTGCAGCTATTTTTCGAGGAATAATTGGAGTTTACGAAACAATCTTCCAATCTTCATCTGAATCTTTCCAGTAATAATAAGGTATTGTTACTCTTTGATCAATTATATTCCATTTGAGCCATCAGTAATTACTTTCGATACTAGTTCAAGAAGAGTCGAATCGATGGACTAGTATTGAACAAGAGCAGCCAGATACCCCAAGATATTGTTATACATGTAGATCGACAAGTCAGTGTCAATTTTTTCATGTGAATTATAAATTCACTCTTTCGAATACGGCTGCATATCGGATTAAACAAGTTTTCATGCAGATTCTGATAACAAACAGTGAATAGGTTGATATGAATAAGAAATAAAGGCTTGTTCATTACAGCTGGGGATTTTAATTTGAATTTTATGGTAGAATCTTAAGATAAATCTGAATTCTCAGATATCTTGAACTCCTTTGACGCTGTCCTAACTATTAACAATATTATAATCAGAAAGGGACTAAACTATATCTCAAATGTTATAGACTCATGCCTCTCAGACCATCGAGCTCAACTCATAACTATAAATAGCATGTATGTACCAAATACTCCAATTTTATCTATAAAAGAACATTCTCAGAAAGAACCAATTACAATTTCATATCCGGGTTAGGACGACTTACCTGGTATCAGATTTTCAGTAAAGCTGATTCCAACTCAAAATGGAATACTTTCTTGAATAAATTTTGTGATCTTTCCAATTCTTCTTTTCCAATTGAAATTATCAAAAAGATGCCAATGAAAAACAAAGAGTGGATGTTAAAAGAAGAAATCAGAAGAATGAAAGAAAAAGTAAGCACCTTACAGATAATGGCTCTTGGTAATGAACAATTTACAAATAACTACAATGAATAGAGTGAATCCTACAGAGTACTTCTTAATAAATCAAAAAGCGACTATTTCAAAACTATGATAAAAGAAAGTGACAATAATTCAAAAACCACCTGAAATGTGATAAATATTCTCAACTGTAAGATAGAAAATAGTACCACTGTTTCACCCCATACTCATGGGGTCGGGGTAAAAATGATTTTATCATTTTGTGAATTCTGCACCTGCCATCACGAGTCAAGTAATATATTACAGTGGAAATCTTACTACTAGTAGAACAAATCAAACCTCAATATTTCTTCGTCCAGTGAGTGGAGAGTAAATAATTCAAGCTAGCTGCAAACCCAGAAATGAAATGAGCAGTGGTATAGACAATGTACCATCAAAAATTGTGAATAAGTGTACTTATTATCAATTCTATGCCACATTTTCAATGATTTCCTAGTATCCGGTACCTTTCCAGCTCAAATGGAACTGGCCATAGTTATACCCATATATAAAATGGAGAACAAAATGACATGACTAACTACAGAACATTATGTTTGCTAACAACTGTTTTTGAATCATTTGATTGATTATTTCAATGAGAATTATGAATTTCTTTGAGGCACATGGTTCGTACAATAATTTCCAGCATGGTTTTCTCAAAGGAAAACGTACTGAAACAGTTTTGTTCAAGTTTGTGGATGAAATTCAACACTCAGTCGAACAAATCTCTTGTGCCTGTGGTGTTTTTCTGGATCTCAGTAAATCGTTTGACTGTGTTGATCATCCCATTTCGCGTCGTAAGCTTTTCAATTATTGAATCAGAGGAAATGCCTCGAATCTCTTGAAATCTTATTTCAGTAACAGGAAGCAAAAAGTATAAATTAGGCAACAAAATACTGATTTTTTCCTCGGCCGTTACTGAAATAGAAAAAGGCGTACCACAGGGAAGTGTGCTGGGTCCTTTGCTATTTATTGTATACATGAATGATTTCTCATAGAAAGCTATGCTGATGATTCCAATCTCATTGTACCAGTAAACAGGGAAACTCAATTTTAAATAACATTTCTATATCATCCACATATTTTAACATCAACAAGTTATTTTCAAACACCTCCAGAACAGACTGCATTATATTCCAAACTGCTCACAAAAATGTAACTATTCCAGAGTATTCTCGGCTCAGTAGTGCAAGACCAGCAATTTCAATAAGAAGAAAACAATTGGGAATCTATATAGATGAGAAACTTAATTATTAGGTACTGATTGACTAGCTCGCAAAAAAACTGGCAATTAACTGTTACGTAATCAGAGTTTTGAGAAGTCACTTGAGAATTGATG
The DNA here is from genome assembly GCA_018342105.1 of Gonioctena quinquepunctata. Classification (NCBI taxonomy): domain Eukaryota; kingdom Metazoa; phylum Arthropoda; class Insecta; order Coleoptera; family Chrysomelidae; genus Gonioctena; species Gonioctena quinquepunctata. Next base: position 422,448 of record JAFIRS010000369.1, on the reverse strand, counting down.
AATTGAAACGGCATATTATGGGACTGTCTGTTTATCCTCTATTGAAATATGGTATATTAGCATGGTTAGGGTATACACAATTGGAACGTATTTTCATCATGCAAAAATGTATCTTGAAAGCAATTTTAAATATCAGAAAAAGGCGAACCAAAGGAAAGTGTGCTGGGGCCTTTGCTATTTATTGTATACATGAATGATTTCTCTGAGATTTTCAAACAATCAAATACGAATATACCAAGAAATTGAAACGTATTTTCATCATGGAAAGACGTATTTCGAAAACAATGTTAAATATCAAATACACAGATACCTGACGTGGTACCTTCAAGGGTAACAAAATGCTCACCTTATATGTTTATGTGTTTGTGTACTTTTTGTATATGAGAATAAATCAAATTTTGAAGAAGACAAATAGAGACATGAGTATTTCACCAGACAGAAATCCAATTATATTGTACCTAGGAATAGATTGAACAATACAGAACATGGGCCACATTACGTATCCATTAAATTCTACAAGCATTTACCCTAGAATATCTTAGAAGCTTGGACAAGACAAACTTTCAGAAAACATGTTTCTAATCTGTTGTGTAACATTGAGCCATATTCATCACAAGAATTCATGGACTTATAACCTTTCTCAATCTGGATTATTAAATTTTAAATTTCCTTGCTACTTCAATATTACATAGTACTCATCGATCTGTGTCTGGGATATACTTATATTCGTTCTTCGCCTTTTATATTTTAGAATTCAGATGAGTGATGAGGGCCCATGTATTATGAGTATGAATCTTATGAATTTACTAATTCTTGCAGGTTTCTATAGACTCACTAACAAGAATAATGTGACCTCTTCAATATTTTCAATGTTTATTTATTTTCTATCTAGATTGAGAGTCATGAGAATATATGTTTATGAATATTCTACGAATGAGTCCAAATAATACACTGTGTGAATTCACATTCGGTCTTACGACTCCTGTTTTCTAGATGATCCTTGGGTGTGTCAGTTTTGCTATCAATTTTTCCATTTGTAATGAACTAAATGATTTGCGATTGCATACTAGATATTGAAATTCTCAAGTGAACTGAAAATATATAATTTTTGGCAGGGAAAAATTCCATCCGAATTCATATTTATAATGATAATAATAATATATAATTTGATGTTTTCGATACAACAGGTATATATGGTATGCAAGGTGAACAGTTCAATATTTGTGGATGAATAGAAACTATACGAGTATGTAAGCATGTGAAATATGAAATTAGAATACTAGGAAACAAGTAAAATTATAACCTAAAATAAAATAAATAAAATCATGAATAGTACGGTTCAAATAAGTTTGAAAGATTGTTGGTTGAGAACTCTTGGTAACTATAGTAGCATTTATCTAGAAGGAAAGTTTCTGTTAGCGAAAAATTTTTCACTTCTGACTTCATTGGGTAACTTGGAGGAAATTTTTGAAATTAGACATCCGATGTTGTGGTATTCGTAAAAACTATTCATGTTGGTATGCTCATATTCTGATCCAGTTTTCACAAATATTTTTTCTGGCAAAAATTATACACCCGAGGATTAAAATTGGAGATGCAGCTGGTATTTCATTTCATATGAAATACTTGGCGAGTGGTAACAGCGGAATTAAACGAGAGAAACGTAGCTGCCAGAGTATCAAGGAGCTATCCACAGGGAGGAGTTATATCACCCATATTAAGGTGCCCAGTAGTTAACGAGCTTCTCACAGAACTAAATGAGTAAGGACTGCATTCACAAGCGTAGGCAGATGACTTAGTCATGCTGGTTCAAGATTAACCGGTAAACCTGCTAGGAGAATTCACTATGACAGCTCTTGGCAGAGTAGAACAGTGGTATTCTGCCGGTGGGCTGAGGATCAACCCGGACTTGGTTCTGTTCACCAAGAAACGCAAAATAGTAACTCAGGAAGCGTCGACCAAACACATTGGAGTCTTCAAAGACCTGGAACGAGGAGATTGAAAATCGAACCAAGAAGGCTACCTGCTCCTGTTGGGCATGCCAAAGAGTCTCCGATACCCAAAACCCCACACTGAATATATACGGCGATTATTCGCCCGAAACTAACGTACGGATTCTTCATTTGATGGACCGGTGTCACAAATGGCAAGTCCAGAATCGAACTTGATAAGGTACAACGACTGGCTTGTCTAGAAATAACTGGTGCTATGAGGACGACGCTTGCTAGAGCTCTAGAAGTTCGAGTAGGACTACCACTCCTGCACCTTGTCTTTGAGCATGAAGCCATGCGTACTGCATACATACTCAAGGCGCAAGCCAATGGATCGATACTGAGGTAGACCATGGACACTCAGCTATTTGGAACAAGGCAAAGAAAGGATGTTCAATCCTATTGATGAAAAGATACAGTACCCCGCATGTTCTGGATTCCAGGAAAGGAACCAATATACCCATCCCCACAAGGAAACGATGGAAAGACAATGCGCTTGGCAAACCCCAAAATATGAATCAACCTGGTACACATATGGATCCAGATTTGGAAAAATGTCAAGTGCAGGGGACTACGGAGAAAGAACAAAGAGGTAAATCTCAGTTTCCTCAGGCGAATATGCCATATTGTTCCAGGCTGAAGTACATGCCATACTCACCAAATAGGATTGTATTCAACCTGGTGTCCAAGTGCAGGAATGTCATAGACATTTCAACAATAACAAGCAAAGTCAGCCTCGTATGAGTCCCAGAAAATATAGGTGTCTCCGGGAACGAATAGGCAAACATATTATCCAAGATAGGTTCGGAAAAGACCCCAGTCAGACCGAAACCTATCTTGAAAATACCTAGCAGCATGGAAATCTCTAACATGGAGGAACTGTTACAAAAGCAGTGTAACATTCATTGATCAAAAGAACGCATCATTACAGGATAGGACCATTCCTCTATTCATCATGTAGGACAAAATCCAATCTATCATATTATGGAAGAGACCAAAGTTTGTTGATTTTTTTACCTATAATTCAGGGCACAGTATGTGGAAAGCTTTTGATAGATAAAAGAAATGTGAAAACACGTATTTGTTGTTATCAATCTCAGTATATATGTGATTGAGTAGGTGATAAGAAGCTGTTTAAAGTTATTTAAAGTCGCATCTGTAGGATCTCTACTCAGCTGGAATGAATTGTAGACATGCACAAACAATTTTGTAATCATATCAGCTCTTTTAGGCCATCTATATTAAAGTCCCCACATTAAATAATGAAGTGAGAATAGTGAGATGCTAGGTTGAGTGCCTGTATTGAACAATCTTTATATACATATATATATATATATATATATATATATATATATATATATATATATATATATATATATATATATATATATATAAATGTAAAAAGCATCAAATTATAGATAGTGACACCTATAATCTGTGCGGTGAAGCTTAGACCCAATATCGTGGAATTTTAATGGCACGAAATTTCGTGCACATCAACAGGTCATCAACAGATGTCAGCATATGCCAACCCACGACACCAATAGTCGTACTCCTAGTGCATTCAGAGTAACGCAAAACAAATAACTAGATGAGAAGAAATACGTTACGAATCCAAGAGAGCATCACCATCCGCCAACAGCTGTTTCATGGTTACCCAATCATCAGGACGGCTTGTGGTCTCTCTCAAATTCGAATCAAACATCTCGTAGTGCTAATACCAACCGGCATGTACGAAAATGTGAGAAGCATCAAATTATAGATAGTGACACCTATAATCTGTGCGGTGAAGCTTAGACCTAATATCGTGGAATTTTAATGGCATGAAATTCCGTGCACATTAACAGGTCACCACCAGATGTCAGCATAGGCCAACCCACGACACCAATAGTCGTACTCCTAGTGCGTTCAGAGTAACGCAAAACAAATAACTAGATGAACAGAAATCTGTTACGAATCCAAGAGAGCATCACCATCCGCCAACAGCTGTTTCATGGTTGCCCAATCATTGGGACGGCTATGCTGACATCTGTTGGTGACCTGTTAATGTGTACGAAATTTCGTTTTCACATTTTTGTACTTGCCGGTGGGTATTAGCACTACGAGATGTTTGATACGGATTTGAGAGAGACCACAAGCCGTCCTGATGATTGGGAAACCATGAAACATGAGTCAAGTTTCCGAAATAAAAGCAAGTTTCTATAAAAATTAGATTATTTTGCCATATTTTGTATTATGTAGCTATGAAATGTCATCAATAATAAAACGTTTGCGCGTTCATTAACGTAAATTTGATAAGAAATGAATCAAAATGGAAATTGTTTATTCTCCATGGTCAATGTGATCAAATTATAGCAAGACTATCATTTTCAATTCCCAGAATAACGAATCAAAATAGGTCATATTTCCCAATTGAAATGATCTGTAGTGTGCCGTGACCAGAAAAAAGCAAAACAAACTTCAAGTTTACAAGCAGTGATTTTCATAGTGTTTCTGTCAGAAGAAAGTATTAAAAATGGATTATAATGCATATTCAAATGCAGATATTTTAAATTCGTTTTATATTCACGGTGAGTGCCAAAGAATTGTTTCGAGAACATGCAGAAAGTTCAATGAACTTTATCCAAATTTACCGCATATGAATAGAAAAAAAATTCAGAAGAATTGAACGGAATTATGCTGTGTTTGGGAATGTTGAAGCACCAATAAATCAAATCAAGCCGATAACTGAAGACGAAGTAAATGAAATTACCGTCTTGGGGTATTTCCACGCCTACCCTCTGTAACATCAAGAAGAGCCGCGTGGATTTAGGTATGATCCGGACTTCAACATGGAGAATTTAAAGAACACATAAAATGCATGATTATAAATTCATCAAAGCTCATGCCCTACATAGAGGTGATCCTCCAAAACGTGTTGATTTCTGTGAATGGATTTTAACATGGACTTATGAAGATCCAAATTTCCTTCAGAAAATTATATGGACGGATGAATCTAAATTTTCGGGAGAGGGAATATTTAATCGCAAAACCAATCATTTCTGGGCCGCCAAAAATCCCCATTTTACAAAAAAAAGGGTATTTCAAGTAAAATTCAGTTTAAATGTGTTTTGTTTACTAATGAATGATAAATTATCATATTGTATTTATGATGAACACTTGAATTCTGGAAAATATTTTAATATTTTGAGAACAACAGTTCGCGACTTTATGCAAATATTTGCCGCTTCATGTATATCGGAGTTGTTGGTATCAGTTGGACGGTGTCCCCCTCACTGTACACAAGAAGTGAGCAGAGAACTGACTACAACCTTTGAAGATCGGTGGATAAGACGCTTGGGTCCACAGCCTTGGCCACCGTGATCCCAAGATCTAACTACTCTAGATTTTTACCTTTGGGGAAAAATCAAACAGATGACCTTCATTTGTTTTTTTATTGAAATAAAATTGAGTTCTACTTAAGGTGAATCATGATTTCTCAACAGGCACAGGTAAATAAAGCAATGGCCGTTTTTCCTTATCGCCTACAAGAACGTGTTTTTCAGACACCCTGTATGAAATATGGTCAAAACATTCGATAATACTGAAATTAATCAAATTTTTCTGGATGAAAGTTGAATTTGAGTCCTGTGTGGGCATCAGATAAGGAAGTATTTGATATTGCTTGAACGTCATTTTTTGTGGAGGAAAATAAATTTTTTACTTGAGGTTTTTTGGGTTCGTAACCTTCCAAAACCTAAAAAATAATAGAATTAATATAGAAAATCTATACAAGTGTAGAAGGGCAACTTGTATAGATTTTCTATATCGAATCTATAATTTTTTAGGTTGTGGAAGGTTACAAACCCAAAAAAACTTATTTGAATTGAAGTTGGTCCCATCTTGGAAGCAAAACAATTAAAAAATAATCCATATTCGATAAAAAGGGGAGATAGGTATACGACATGTTCAGTAAAAGTTATTTGTATTTATCAGTAAAATTCAAATACGGAATAAAATACTGGGTGTTCCCAATTGAAATTAGGAAGTCGATATTAGTTACAAGCAGATGTGGCAACACTGCAACCGTGAAAATATTTTGAAGAGGTAGATCGCAATCACTTATCGTGGAATACAAGATTTCAAGTATTTATGTCCCACATCTCCAAAAACGTCTAATAGGCCATCGAGTTTATAATACTCTGTATATTAATCATTCTTTGTACAATCAGTGCGTCATCTAAACAGTCACACACTTCAATATACTACAGAACATTTTGCATGTTCTTGCTATAATTTGATCACATTGACCATGAAGAATAAACAATTTCCATTTTGATTCTTTTCTAATCAAATTTACGTTAATGAACGCGCAAACGTTTTATTATTGATGACATTTCATAGCTACCTAATACAAAATATGGCAAAATAATCCAATTTTTATAGAAACTTGCTTTTATTCCGGAAACTTGACTATTTAGGTATGGGAACATGAAACATGATTTGAAAGGAACTTCAATTGTCTTTCAGGATTTTCGATAATATACAGGATGTTCCATTTGAAAAAATGCAATTTTCACCACTTTTGTATGTATCTGTAAAATCACAAATTTTGGACGACCTTGTATAATGGAGAAATAATTCCCTTAGACACAACTAATACACAGGACATTGTCAAACTACATTCAAAATTTCAGCTGTCTTCGAATCCAAATACCGCAGTAATAAGCATTCGATTAAAGCTATGTTCCGCACAAAAAATAAGGAAATCATTGGATTTCTCAAAAACCACTGGAGATAGGTATGGGGAAGTTTCATACAAAAATAATCGAAAAGCAATAGCAAAGCGAGAAATCCAATAACATATAGGCTGTCCCATTCAAAATATCAAACTTGTTGCTACTTTTCAATATAAGCAACAACGTCGCAGCGCTGAAAATATTTTAGATCGATAGAACTGAACTAATTACCTGAGAAACCGAATTTTCAAAATAATCCTATGTCCCGTTTTCCAGAAATGTCTAATAGGCCATCGAGTTTGGGACACTCTTTGAGGCATTCAACGAATCACAATTACAAAAAAATATGTTATAAGAACACAAAGACAAGAACATTATTCAAATTTAAATGATATCGATGACTATTGTGACCTAGTGATCCAGAATGATAGTTGAGCAGTGTTGCCATGTTGTGTTCTCAAGATTATCGCACGTTCCCTCTTGTTGAGAAAATATGTCATATTCGACAACTGTAACTACGTAAAATGGTAAATGTGGCAGTTTTTCCATTTTTTTTCGCACAATCGAAAAAAGTTATCTGATGTAACAGCATTTAATTCACATGCCATAAGGCGATAGAACGAGTAATGAAGTTGTACAAAATAACTCATACCTCAACTCACTACCTCTGAAGTCTATTTTCGAGCCTGCAGAATGGGTAGATAATTTTCAGTTGTAATATCACAAGAGAGAGAGAATAAAGTGAAAATAATTCGACAGATTTTTGAAAACTTGTTGCCAGGGAAAAGACATGAGAGCCCAACGGGCTCGATTGGCTATTGCCAAATGGCAACAAGTCTGAGAAATGAATTTGGAGAATTATTTTCAACTTTATCGAACTCTCGTGTGGTATTATATAGATTATTTGTTTATGTTACAATCATAAACTGATTTCCTCGCAGAATGGTACAATGTACTAAACCGATTTGTTGAAAATATAAACAGGATGTTCATAAAATCAGATGTGGAATCATCAAGATAAACTTTAGTCACTATCTTCCATCGTCAAGATAACCGGTTTTGATACATTTATTACTTTCCATGCGAATTGATGAAAGACGTCAAAGTACAAATATACCTTGTCAGACAATAAAAATAAAATACGTCAAATTATTCCCGCGGTAATTTTCTAGGTAGGATATTCTCACTATGATAATGTTTTGATTGGTCGGAACGTATATGAATGATTCGAATTGAAAGTTTCCATTGGTTTCTAGAAATGTCAAAAAATATTTTGATCAATAATTTCATGCATATCAACTGCAAATAACTTCTTCAGTTATTGTCATAGTAATGAACATTATTGAAAATGGTTTGTGGGATTGAAATATATCAGAATGATATGTGCTTATGTATATCCATGATGAATGATGAATTATTATCTTGATGATTAGTGTCACATGTTAACCATATTCCTACAAATATAGGGAATGTGAAACGGCATATCATCAAAGAGAAATAGTTTTTTGTGGAAATTTCAAATTGATAATCAATTATGAAAGATTCATCAGATTTACAACTCAACTTGTGAAAAACTAGACGGTGAATAAATTACTCTATCATTATTTCTGGAATCCAGGAAATATATTCCTACCATAAATATAATTTTAAACCTCCCAAAATTATTAGATATTCCATCACTGTAGTTTTGTGTTGATGCAACTCCAAAGTACCTTGAGAACACGAACTGTACACAGATAGGCAACACAAATGTTTGCCAACACGTCTAAGATTCTGGCCATCATAAACTGTAAAACTTTCGAGAATATTATGCGAGTAAGACAAATAAGGTTCCCTTCCTTATTTGTCTTTGAGGAGAAAATTCAACTTCCTGAAGATAAATGGAATGGATTTTGATATGTACAGTTATTACCCAGTAGCATTTCACTAGATATTCCGAGAAGAAAATAATGAAATTGGAATTGTGGTTAGGAGAGAAATGAAGACAGATAGACGAGAGAATCATATTATATTCTTGAGATGGACATGGTGAGTTTAGATACAGACAAACGCGACTGTCCAAAATCCCTGCATGTCTCCATGTTAATTTAATTGATTGGTATCGTACCACAATCAAAAAAAAAATCTCCATAATAATATTTGCAGAATTTCGAATAATGTTCCCAATTGAATATTGAATAACCAAAATCCATGTAGCTAACGCATACTAGTCAGAATCTCAGAAACGATTTGGAATGACGTCTAGAAAATGTCTCAAATTATAGTGATTCTACCCCCAGTCCCATTCATTTCGCTTCAGCAGTGTATTGAATGGTTCATCGTATGGGTTTGGAGGGATCATATAGTCACATGTCATCTCTTGTCCGACAATATACTCAGCATGAGTGAATCTGGTATGCTCAAATTGTGATTGGGTTCTCCAGTTGACTGTTTATTTCAATACTCGCCTCTCAAGTAGTAAAAGGTTCAGAATAATTTACATGGCAGCGATTGATGTGTTTTCCATAGCACTTCTAATACACAGACAGGCAAGCCGCTGGATTTTCCCAAGGTTATTTTTTGCCCACATCTGGTTTGTTTTTGGCAACCACATGACTGAGCCATATATGATTATGTGTCTTATGATGTATCTCAATGATAATGAGACGCTATAAAACTCGAGTATGCGGCGTATTGAAAAGTTTCTCTAATTGCTGTATGACGTGTTTATTTTCCAAACTCTGTCAATTATTTTCGGTCAGTCAAAGGAACTGAATAAAAACTTCAATCCAGTATTATCATTGTTATCATAACATAACAAACTCCACATTACTTTCATAGTGGTCGTTGGAAATGTTATTCTTTCATGTGAATGATCCCATAGAACTGCAGGGATCGTATGTGTTACTGTTGCTCATAAGAGCAGCTGGCATCAATCGAAATAATTTTTATGCCTTGATTTCTCAGCGCCTTTTGGTACTATTTCGTTAACACGCAAAAAATTTCCACTGCAGAGCAAGAATACTTTTACTACTATTTGAATATCAATTAATATTGAATTTTCAGTTGACCACTAAAAGAACTCAATGAGAACGAAGAACGAATATAATTGAATGCCAAACCGTATTCCGTATTCTGGAGGATACACGATGATAAAAAGTAACTATCACACCCCCACAAACATTTCCGAAATTAGGATGAATACAAATGGCACGAAAGATGTCTCACAACATCGGCGTGGAGATATGTTGAAATAATTGTCAAGGACCAGGCTAACCAAATGCATTCATTTTGGTCAGCGAAGTCTAAAGAATAATTCCAAGTCCGCTCTATCACAAGCATGCATATTTCGTTATGGTTACCTTAACCCATAATGCGGGACAGTTCTTTGAAAATGTTATTTGAAATGATTTGTTGTATCTCTATACTCGCAATATATTCTTAGCTTTCGCAGTAACAGAAATAAATTTTCCATGGATGTTTTCAGCAATATATTCGAAACTATCATCCACAAAATTGTGAAAAGCCTGTTTTTGAATACTCATAACTGGTCCTTTGTAATACCTGACAGAATGACTTATCAACTACAAGAACAGTCCATGTACCAAACTGATCTCCTCTGAAAATTAAGATAGATTTCATAGAAATATGGTATATAACTGATGAAATGGCACAAGAAGTTCAAAGATGGTCCATATCGGTATGGCGGCTGTCGAATAATCAACAAATATCACAATATTTAATTTTCAATTTGTGAAAAAAGTGCATGTTATCTCAAAGTGGAGTGGAATGGAATATTCCAAGAAAACTCTAAATCATACCCGACAATGTTAATTATCCTCTTAAATAGGGATGGTACATGTTCCGGACCTATAATGGTCCATCATCAGCCAAAAACGAAGACAAAATTCTGAAAAAAGGGGTTACATCAATGTATGGATTCAATATAAAGAAAATATAATAATTTACTCACATGAGATTTGAACATGGAAATTTTTTCAACACATTAAAACATTTTTAAAAACTTTGAAGGACAATCATGTTTGGTGTGAGAGGTCACAATAGAAATGAAAACAAGTATCAGAATAAAAACCAAACACAAAGACATCGTGTCGTTCACTAGTTACATGAACCAATCCATCAGCAAGGAACTGTATAATGACAAAAGGAATATTGATAACAAGGTGATTGGTTGTGGATAAATATACAAAGAGTTCAGGTTATGTATATTTATCCACAACAAATCACCTTGTTATCAATATTCCTTTTGTCATTATACAGTTCCTTGCTGATGGATCGGATCATGTATTTAGTGAACGTCACGATGTCTTTGTGTTTGGATTTTATTCTGATACTTGTTTTTATTTCTATTGTGACCCCTCACACCAAACATGATTGTCCTTCAACGTTTTTGAAAATGTTTCAATGTGTTAAAAAAATTCCATGTTCAAATCTCATGTGAGTAAATTATCATTACTTTTTTTATATTGAATCCATACATTTATGTAACCCCTTTTTGCAGAATTTTGTTTTCGTTTTTAGCTGATGATGGACCTTTATAGGTCCGAAACATGTACCATCCCTATTTGAGAGGGTAATAAACATTGTGGGGTATGATTAAGAGTTTTCTTGGAATATTTAATTTTCATATAAATATTGGAAACCCTTACGTCATTTGATAGAGTTCTCAAACTCTCAATCATAGCTTTCATCTATACGATTCACACTCGAATAGAAAATCGTTGTAAATTCCCATCGACAGTTTTCAATGAATTAATATTTTGTATCCATCATGTATGGTCTTTCTATAAAAGGTTTTCTCGTGCCTGTAGATGCCACTCAACAAAAATTGATCTACCTTCGACACACAAAACTCATCAGTATTTCTCAATGGTCTACTATATTGGCGAAGCTGACAGAAATCCTTTATCAGCAAGCATAATCTACCATCGAAAATATCCAGAAGCAAGAACTACACGAGTGTCTCCATTCCAAAGGTTGAGATTGGTTTGAACTCACTGATAGTGTGTCTTGTTGGCGGTCGGATAAATGAGGAAAATGAGTCACAGGAGAATCCTCATTAGGCACTAGGGAAATAGCAGCGAAAACGGATATTTCACAAAGTAGTGTGGACAGTATAATGTTCCAACGTATCACCTGAACCTACATCAATAATTGTATTGTAATGAGTTTGCACAAAGGAGGTTGCGCTTTGTATTCGAATGAATGGCATCATTGACGAGGGTTATTTCACTTCAAACCAAATTTTGTTTTCTGATGATGTAACGTGTGAGAACAACGCTTCGTTCAGCAGACATGATATGCATTTCTATGCAATCGAGAATCCTCACTGGTTGACGACTGTTGATCACTGGAAGCGATGGTCGCTTAAAGTTTTGGGAGGAATTTTTGGAAATCACATTATTATACTCTACTTTCACGACAATGTACTGAATGGTGGAACCCATTCACATTTTATCCGCGAACATCTTTCCAGAATGTTGGAAGAATTGGATTTGAACTCCAGAAGGACCATGTGGTTATAACACTATGATGCTGAAGTGCATAACCATAAAATAGTGCGATCATTTTAAGATAAATCCTATCCTGATCGTTGTATGGGCAGATGAGGTACTATTCCTTAGCCCCCGCGATTCCCAGATCTCACTCCTATAGCATTATTTCCTCAGAGGTGTGTGAAAAAATATTTTCCTGAGATCGTCCAACAACTGCGGATGATATGAAAAACAGGATCACAGAAGCCTTGCGTTCAACTGATGGAGAAATGCTCGCATGAGTTCGGTGCTTATTTACTGGAAGAATAGCTCGTGTTGAACATAACGATGACCTATCTGACCATTTATGAGTAATTTTTCCTCAAAATTTGTACATTGTTTCCTGTTAATCATCCTTTCCTGGTAATCATACTTTCCTGTTCTCATTAAAATTACTAGAATTGTTTCCTTTGTGATACTCCTGTTATTCCTCCTGTTCTCTATTACAATTTCATCATGATGAAACTAATTTTTTCCAGAATTGTATGGATGTGTCTAATTTTACGATAGCACCCTACTCGATTTCTCAATTTTTTTTATCGTCAGCATTTCTTACTCTGCAACAAATCACGTAAATTTTACAAAGTAGAGCCCACTAAATTCATCTCAGCAAAAAGCTCGCAATGCAATGATGCAATAAAATGCATTTGAAAAAGAAAAAGCGTATTGTCATTTGTGATTAATATTTTTATTAAATGCTAGTAGGCGATGGAATATCGACTTCCAGTTCGACAGCACTTTAGAAGATGCGCTAAAGCCTAAGGAATCGACTGAGACAAAATGGTTGAGTTACCTCGAATGGTTCAGAAGTTATGATTTTTTCTGTAAGTCTATGCACGTACGCTATTTTGACACATCAATCGACATAACTCAAAAACTATTGCAGATAAGTCTGAGAAACCTGGGTTCGTTATATTGACAATTCAGTGGCGAATCAAAACTGGAACGAAACGAGGGGGAGTTGTCACTTAGAAAAAAAAACATAACTCAGTTATGTATTTTATTTTCGGACATTTAATATATATAAAGAGGAATATTTTCAGAATGAGCCTCATTGTCGTACCTATCTAGAAAAAACACATGGTGCTTAAACGCAACCCTGGGTCACTCAGTACGTCTGTCAGGTCAAAAAAAAAAGTGATATAACGGTCAGTGATGATATTCATAGAAAATGGAAGAAATGGATTGAAAATCTGTGCAACTACATATTTTTTGTGATGCTGGTAGTGAAGCCTTCTGCTCAGTAGCATATGTCAGATCGAAATAAAATGATCGCATTGAAGTTTCCATGGTTTCTTCAAAATGCAAACTTGGTTCGCTGAACAAAATTGTGAGCATACCCAGAATGGAATTGCAAGGCGCAGTCATGGCAACTCGTTTGGGAAAGCTGATTGAAAAGGAAAGTACTCTCAATATTAATGATATCTACTGGTGGACTGATTCAGAAATAGTTCTGACATGGATTCGTTCGGAAACAAATCGACTGAGATCTTTTGGTACCCCACCGAAGACAAGAAATAGTTAATTCCACAGAAATGAAAAAATGGAGATGGGTTCCATCTTCGAGGAATTCTGCCGACTTAGGAACCAAGGAAAATTATGATTTCAATTTTTCGATGGATTCATTCTGGATGAAGGGTGCTCCCTCCTTGAAACGAGATATTTATTGGCCCCAAGAAATGAAGTTTAAAATTGACAACGAACAAGTTGATTTGATAATGCATTCTGAAGAATGGTCTTTGCCAGATGAACAGAGATTCTCAAAATGGTCCAGACTGCTGAGAGCTACAGGTTGGATTTTAACATTTGTTAGAAACATGAAAGACAAGGATAGAAGAACAGGGGAATTACAGCCAGAAGAATTGGAGAAAGCTGAGAACATATGGTGGAGAAAAATACAAGCTCTTCACTTCAAGGAGGAGATTGGGTTATTAGAAAAAGGACAGTATCCACGAAAAGGCTCGAAACTCTTCAATATTTCACCATTCATTGATGAAAACGGAATGTTGAGGATGGATAGCCGAATAAAATATGCAGATGTTCCACATGATTGCAAATATCCAATTATTCTACTTTCTGTTGAAAATAATTCGGTTGTTAGATTGTTAATTCTATACTTCCATGAAAAGATACATCATACAGGTCGGAAAACTTTGATAAATGATTTGAGGATGAAATTTTGGATTATAACAAGGCAAGAGACAGTTAGAAACGTTTTGAGAAATTGCCAATTTTGTAAAATAATGAGAAGAAAACCTATACAGCCAGAAATGGCTACATTACCGGAATGTAGACTGAAAAGCCATTCAAGACCATTCAGTCACTGTGGAATTGATTACTTCGGCCCTTTACTTTTGAAAGTCAAGAGATCAGTGGTTGAAAGATACGGTGTAATTTTTACTTGCATGAAAACCAGAGCTGTGCATATCGAACCCTCCAACTCACTCTCTACGGACTCTGCTCTTGTGGCAATCGGAAGATTATCTGCTAGAAGAAGATACCCGCTGGGAATTCATTCGGATAATGGCACCAATTTTGTAGGAGCAGAAAAAGGGAAATAAAGAAAAGCTTGGAGGAATTGGATCAAAATAAAATCAATGCTAAACTCAGAAAACAGAATAAAATAGATTTTCAATTCACCAGTTGCCCCACACATGGGTTGAGTATGGGAGAGGTTGATTCAGTCTATCAAAAAAGTTCTTTATGTCATTCTCAAAGAACAACATCCATCGGAAAAACTACTGAACACATCACTCATTGAAACAGAGAGTATTGTAAATTCCAGGCCAATCACATATATTTCTGATAACCTCAATGACAAAATTGAGGCCCTAACACCAATGTATTTTTTGATTGGGACTTGCAATAAAAACAATATTCAAGGGGTATTCAAAGCAAGTGATTTATATGGTCGGTGACAATGGAGAAGTGTTTGAAGGTTGTAGACGATGTGGTAGCCTGGTTACTCTCGTTTCAGACGTCCATCGTCTTAATGGATTTAAAAGGTTTTCACGACGTTTCGAATGCTTGTATCTGCAATCGTCTTCAGGTGAATACTGCGTGTATTCACCTGAAGACGATTGTAGATACAAGCATTCGAAACGTCGTGAAAACCTTTTGAATCCATTAAGACGATGGACGTCCGAAACGAGAGTAATTAAATGGAGGATTGCTCAATTTTTTGCGGATAGATTCTGGCGTTGGTGGACGAGTGGCTATCTACCAAATCTACTGAAGCGAAGCACATTGCACGAAAAATACGGAAACATAGAAGTTGGCCATATCGTAGCTGTAGCGGATAACAATTCTCAAAATAATTGGAAAATGGGAAGGATCATTGAGACTTATCCAGGTTGAGATGGTCAAGTGAGAACTGTAAAACTCCAAACTAAAAATGGGATGATAGTACGTCCTGTACACAATTTAGTCAAACTGGAGGTTGGAGAAGGTTGAGAATAATTTCCATTGCAGAATTTGATTTCATTATACATAATTTCACACTGTATATACCGGAGAGCTTGTCAATAGTTTTTTTGAAAAATAAATAATGATAGATTGTAATCTTGAATTTAAATGATAATTTTTGGAAAACTAGAATAATTCACTCATAAAGAAGTCAACAACACTGAACCTTCATTAGACGAGTCGAAGTTTATGCTACTGAACAGGGTAAATCCAATTAAGTTCAATCATTTATCTCTTACATACAAAGCTTTATGCTCGACTGCTGAAATTGTCTGATTATTCTAGCAAGTATTTTTTTTTTGTAAATCAAATACCTTAAAATACAGAGCGGCAACAAAGTTTGGGCCATACACGTCTCCGAGAGCAAATGAAGGTATTCGCGCGTTGCTAGGCGACGACCGTAATTCTTTAAAGATTGTAGAATGAAACATACATAAAATAATTCATATTTCCTCATTAATGTCCATTTATTTTTGTAAATGATCGATGGTAATTTTAATTTGAGGTATCTCTGTATAAACACGTATCCGCCAAAAGTTTCAGCCGTTGCGTACAGTAAAATCCAATGCTTATATGATGCTGCCAGTCCCAAACTTTCGACAGAGCTTGTATACTCACATAATTACACCTTGTGGTCAAGTACATGTATAGAAAGCAGCGCTGTAATCGTGACAACGCCGCACATTCAGCGTTTATCTCCATCTTATGAGCCGATTGATATTTATGCTTTCATTTGAGATTCCCAGAATTCACCACGACTCCCATCAGTTCGCTGTTGCCATTTCGTCTTTGTCTTTGTTTCGTGTCGAGTAAAATTCATATTTTCCATCAGTCGATATCATCGAAACAAAACGGCCAAAAATTACCTTTTTTACAAGCTTCAATTCTTAATTATTTCTACGATGGTACGGCATACACTAGTGGTTAAAAAAAAACTTGAGATCAGTTCAGCGTCTATATCCGACAAACTGGACGGTGGATCGATTTAAAAATTTGTGAGTCTGTTCAGGAAGGTACTGTCCACACCATGCTGGAATTTCAGGCGATTCCTGAGATGTGAACAACACTACAGATTTACCTTAATTGTATGTTTGTTTACTCATTGGACCCTACTGGTGTTGCTGATATTGACAGAACAATGACAGTTGAGTACGTTTCACTTTATCATTATTAGACTAGTATTCTGAAGTGCACTCTTATATACTCTAAACAGTGTCATACTTCGGAAGTTTATGGTTTAGAAGAACAAAAATGTAATTATGAGTTTTTTATTAATAAACAGATTGAAAACCCAGTAAGTCTACATCCATATGCGCTTTTGTTCAATAGATGAACGGAATTTTGTATTTTCAGCAGTGTTATGGATCTCAATTTCAAACTTTTGAGTATCTTCATGGAAATGAAACGGAAATGGAAAACATTTATACTTTTTACTTCCGATATCAGATAGGATTGGGGAAATTTGAAACATACCACTTTCGAAGGCTGAGTTTAATGGTCATCTACACAAACATTCAAATGCTGTTTGTGCTTTCTGATATAAAAATATGCCCACCCTTCCGACTAGCTGCGCAATCCAAATTTCAAATTTCTACGGTGAACACTCGATAGATAACAGATATATTGTCTGACAGATAGGTTAATGATCTTATTGGAGTATTATTCATTTATATTCGATGAACCTCCAGAGTAAATCACGATCCCAGTTTTTTTGTGAGCGTATTCATTCAATATCTATCAGATGTAGTTCAATGTCCAGTGTGGCTCTAGCCGGAAAGTGGTTGTTTTCTGTTAGGTATTACAAAAAATAACTTCGTTGTTGTCGTAGATTTTTTAGTTTTCAGGAAAATCTTTCTATTCAATTTTCAATTGAGAATATTTTCCTTTTCAACATGAGTACCTCCCAAGAGTTTATCTTGAACGATGGAAAGTAGTGACTGAAGTTCTTTCAGTCGCAGATGATTCCACATCTGATTTTATGAACATCCTGTTCATTTTATCAAACAAATCAACGTATTCATTCAGTTTTCCTGATGAATAATTATTGATGCAATGTGAACTGATAAATTTCTAAGATACACTTGTAGGTACCATGCAGGTCAGTGAACATTTACTTTCATAGTTATTCCCATTCATCCCAGAATCGAATTGATGAAAAAGCCTTTACTGACTTGGTATTATAATGATGTACCAAACCAATTTATTTCTCACGAGCTGTTGACCTCAATTATCCCATCCAATTTGTAAATATCGCTCAATTCATTTATATCGATGGAATACTACTGAAAAATTACTCCCAAATTCCTCATTGATATGGAATGAGTAAAGAAAAATGAAAAGTCTTGGTACTCAGAAATACTTGATTAATTTCCATGAAGATATTAGCATTTGGATTGTTACTTTGGATAATTTTAAAATTCATAATAATGAGTTCGTTAGATGCCTAATCTGATCGACAAATAATATTTTGTCAAAATTTATTAAATTAAAATGGCGGCTCCAAGATGGCCGACGATCTCTGTGATTATGGTCCACTTCTATTCAGAATTGATATGTGGAGGTTTTCGGGGTCGGAGATTATGAATTTTCATTCAGAATGCACAAACAAAGATAACGGACGAGTTATTTTATTATGGTCCGATTGGATTCAAAATTGGTATGTGGGGGTTTTCGGGGTCGAAGATTATGAATTTTTTGTTAAAATTCATAAAGTAAAAATGGCGGCGGCTACAAGATAGCGGACGATCTCTTTGATTATGGTCCTATTCTATTCAAAATTGGTACGTGGATGTATTCGGATTCGGATATTATGAATCCAAGATGGTGGACAATTTTGTGATAACGAAGATTATTAATTTAGTCAAAGATTATTGTTTTTTTTTCAGAATTCATGAATTGAAGATGGCAGTTCCAGGATGGCGCACGAGTTAATCTTCAGAAAATTAAGTTCCTGAGAAAGTCTTAACTTGTTGAAAGTTAAAATGTGGGAGATATCAGTGTGATACTGGGGGTCACCTATATGGGGTAATTAATTGAAGCACATATGAGACATAAGATATTCATAGAATGGCAAGAATACATTATATTGAATTACATCGTGTTCTCAGCTTGAGCATTAGGTAGTTGATGAGGGATGATGCCAAAATAAAAATTAAGAAATTTACATTGTTGAAAATATATTTTTGTACAAGTGTCATTGGAAATGACGTTTTGACTTTATGAGTATGTGGAATAAAAGCTTACGTTTTCACATAATGTGTCAGAATCACTTTCAAAACTAGTGTTGAAAATATTTCTAACACTAGTGTTGAGTGAAATTATGGTGGATACTCAATTATATGAGTCTGTTCAATGAAAATATTCTTGTGAAATGTTATAAGGATGATCAGGACAAGAAAACCTACTTATGAAGAATTATTTATAAACATTATTCATTGTCTGCTTGACCTACCCTGTATTGATGAGGGGCAAATACCCCGAAAACGGTTAATATTTATCCATTTCGCAACAAACATTTGCAAAGTACCTTGTGTAATGGAGCAGTAATTACAAAAAGTACATCTAACTATAGACTTCAGCTGACCGGCAAATGTATCCACAATTTTGGAATTATGAGTAGACAGATATCTTGTCCAAGAAATGGAAGCTTCCTGATTATCATTCGTGATAACAAAATCGTTTGGTGATGGATGAATCTCTGCACTCGCCTTGTTTAAATCTTCATGTAAACCTACCAGAAGGTATCTTAGAAATTCTTCCGAATCTGCTGGGACGTTATGATCGAAGGAAGGAGCAAAATTTCTGAATAGACGGACGAAATGTGAAGTATCCACCATTTTTCGAGAAGAATCAGGACTCCAGATATTTTCCATCAAAGATATAAAAGATTTCACTAAATTTCCTTTCATTCTTGATGTAGTAGTATTTAAATCCTCCATAAAAAACCATTCTTGAAAAATTCCAACAAAACCTTGGTGTTCGAGAGACACTGGATCATGCTATTCATAAAACAGGTATTTCCTACATTCTTCAATCCTCTTAGGCCAAATGTAGAAATGGAGTCGCATGTCATTCTACTTCCGTCGAGGCATTAGCCAGGGGGGTAGTTGTTTTTTTCATGGATATTCGACCGACATACACCTTTTGTATAGGTTTTTGTCTTGGGGAATAAGGAGTTTTTTATTTTTGATGAAATATGTAGTCAAATTTGCTAAGGAAGATGCCGAAGATTTTCGAAAACATTGGCCGGGTATACTGCTGGGGATCTGGAAATATCAGAAATTTTACAATGGTGGTAGGCATCTTCCAAAAAGTGGTTGAACAGTCATTTGTTGTTAGAATAATTCAGGAAAAACTGACGATGAGTTATGGAAGTTGGGAGCATATTAATGGTGAAGATTCAAAAATCTGTGAAATTGTTTTCTTGTAAGATTTGTTTCAAACGGTATCCGACACTCTCTCGTTTCGAAAATGATATGAATTCATGTTGACTGCTCATATCCTTTGTTGTTATATCAGTTTCTCTTGATTTTCAATCCAGCTTTTATCATAGAGAATTCATACCACATCATTGATGATTTCCATAACATCGATTTTTCTTCGAAATAAACCGATGCATCCATCATAAGCAATTTCATATTGTTAATGTGGTTTCACAGGCAACACGAATTAGCTCTATCTTCAGCTTCTTGGATATCTGGTGGAAGAGAGCAATCTGAATTCCAAATTCTACTTCCACTCTATTTATATTTGCAGTAGTTATAGGTACGCTCACAAAGAAAATAGGCAATATTATTGATTTTTGGTCACTAATGAATCATTTTCAATTGTTGTTACTTGACATATCATCACGATTATCGGAAATAATATTGATTGAAAATATTCAAACCCTCCAAAAACCTTTTTTTTGTGTTTAATTTTCAATTTCTAGTGAATATCACTGGAAATGCACAATACCAGAATTTATTATCAAGTGCTTTGTCAGCTCAAGTGGTTGGAGCAATTGCCTTGTAGTCCAGAGATCGTAGGTTCGAATCCTACCATTAATTAGTTTTTTTTTTCTTTTTTTCACTATTAGTAACAGTTGAACAAAAATATCGTATGATACATTCGTTAAAAGTGTTTATATTCCCCAATGACAAAATGAAATTAAAAGCATTTTTTCAATTTAGTTTTGAATCTGTGGTTTTTCAGTAGCTGAAATTCTGTGGGTGGATGAAAATAATAATTTTTTATACCATATATCCATATATGATTGGCACAAATAGCGATGTTCAGCCAGAGAGGCTATTTATCTCAACTGATTGACCCAATCTTGAACTTAATATTCTTCCATTCAAATGCATGTATTAAAAAAAATATATTGTCAATCGTTCAAAATCAATTATGATTTCATGTTTGCCTGATCCGTGAATTATATAAGTTGATAAAATTATATATAAATATATGAATGCTGAAACGAGCACCGTCAAAGAATCAAATAATAATGATGATAATGGGAAATATTCTCAATTGAATATTGATAGAAATATTTTTCTGTGAATTGAAAAATCCACGATTAAAAAGTCCTGTTTATATTTTCAACAAATCAATGATAATAATAATAAGAAAAACGTTTAATTCACAGAATATAAATGTTATACAATGAAATAAATAAAGGGTGAATAAATGTTTGGTCAGGATAGCATCGCTTGTACGTGACAGATATAGTTTTCAAAATCAAAGTTCAATAATAATAGAAATCAATCTCAATAATATTAAGCAATAAATATAAAGATATGTGATTATAATAATCTTAAATGATAATGGTAATACATATAATATTCCCAATATTTGTAATGAATATACCCATATTATATGAAATAACTGAACAACTCAATGAATGAATACACACTTAGTAATGTGATCATATCTCCTAAGAACGAATATCAACCAACAATAAAAATTTGATTCAATGGATGTTATGTGACGTTGTTGAACTAATTTTCGAACTGATACAGTGCTTCAGCGAAATATCTAGGTGGAATGACAGCAATTGTGTGTCAGCATAACGAGTAACGATGGAAGTGATTATTTCATTCACTAAGTCAAAAGTGTTGATGAAAAAACATGGTCCCAGAACTGAACCCTCAGATTCTCTAGATATTATATTTTGCATGCTGGATAGTATGACGTTGTTGTCTGCCTTCCAAATACTCAAAGTATAGCACACTACAAATCATGACTTATTGTGTTAAATGCCTCGCTGAAATCAATTACAGATGCCAGGGTCCTGTCTTGATTAAATTATATATCATCAATCACATTATTCAATGTTGTTACTGTAACAGTGCCACGCCCTTTCCGGAATCGTTACTCCGGAATTGTTACTCCGGAATAATATTGTTGAATATTTGATTGTGAACCACTTTTCCGAAATTTCAGATATTATAGATGGACGACGGGTAGTTCTAAGATGGCTGAAGTGTTCAGGATTACTGAGTTTGGGAACGGGCACAACCAGACACATGTTACGCGTATTTGGAAAGAATCCCACCTCGATAGTGTAGTTTACAATATGTAATGTGAAGTCAGAAATTGCAGGAAGACAAAGCTTCACTATCCACAGTGTAATTCGTTACAACCCTTTAGCATCAGAATTAACCTCGTTTCGCCTGTAAGAAAACTTTGCACGTTTATCTATGGGATGTCATTCAATGTCCGTCGAAGCGTTGGCCAGAGGAGTATTGATTTTTTTATGGATATCTGACCGACATACACCTACTGTATAGGTATTTGTTGTCAACAGTCTTGAAGAATAAGACGGTTTTCATTTTTAATGGGACTTTCTCATATTATTGTCAATAAAATACTTTCCGAAGGTTGTATCACCGATGAATTCAAAATAGCTGTAGTTATTCCACACCATAAAAACTGTGATATGAGAAACATTGGAAATTTCCAGCAAATATCATTCTCGAACTCACTG
This sequence comes from Gonioctena quinquepunctata, assembly GCA_018342105.1. Lineage (NCBI taxonomy): Eukaryota > Metazoa > Arthropoda > Insecta > Coleoptera > Chrysomelidae > Gonioctena > Gonioctena quinquepunctata. The sequence continues at coordinate 399,773 of JAFIRS010000369.1, read as the reverse complement.
GACAAAGATCTCTGGAGAAATTGTTGCAAGTAGACTAATTCAACATCTGAATCTCAATGATTTGCTGTGTAAAAAACTACATGGTTTCAGAGAGGAGAGGTCTTCCAAAACAGCTTCTGATGATCTTCTTCATTATGTTCATCAACAATTCTCCAATAATGCGACCTATCGAAAGCAATTCATGTGGTGTGTCCGACATTGTTGCCATCGGATGTTAATCGCTTGGATTTCCTCAGAACATTGTTGTTTGGTGATAGATCCAATGCATATATGGTACATTTAGGTGTTCTACAAGAATCAGTTCATATATGTGTTCTACGTGAACGATCTACCGCAATGTATCACAATTACCCATGTAACAATGTATGCTGACGACTCGACGGAAACAATTTCAGGACAACGTAAAAGAACTGGAATTTTTTTTTAAGTTCGGCTGCTGGTGCCAACGTAATCGACTGTTTCTCAATGTATCAAAAACAATGACCATCAATTTACAGATTTGATGAGACATAACAATCAACTGAAGCTTGTGACAAACTCCTTATGACTCTACAGAAGAAGTCAAGTTTCTCGGTCTTCATCCAGGTAATAAACTCGGTTGGGACACCCAACTAGACAGTGTTTGTTGGAAACTGAGCAAAGCTTATTTCGCCTTCAAGCAAATGCATATGCAATATCATGAACTGGGGTAGAGCGGAAACGTTCCCAGAATCATTGTATTGCAGGAATAGATAATCAGACAAAGAAGACAAGGAATTGAAAGAATAATGAGCATACCATTCATCCACATGTTACATGCAAGCGAAAAAAATATGAATAGCTCATTTGATACGAGCTCGAACTCACACAATTATCATTATCACACTAGACATGGTAAAATTCAAATTGGATTTCGGAAAATAACTTTTTTAAAAACAATTTCATTTCAGTAGGAACTTTCAGTACATGAAATACAAGTTAATTTTTCAAAGTCTTGTAATAAAATGCTCGAGAAAATGCTTTTCTCTTGGTTTCATTGAAGTCGGTGAGGTGTCTAATTCCTGCTGACTCCTGCTGGAATCGTGGGATCCTATATGGCGGCTCTTTCTATAATTCCTTATCAGTTCTGGTGAAATTAAGATCAATTTGCCCCCTTCGATCTCCTGTATTTTCAATTTGCTAATTTCGGTTGGAATAGCCCTGCAGTTGTAAACACTGTTGGAGAATCTCAACAATTGTACTTGGGGCATCGTCTTCCATCAATCGGATTGGGGTAGTTTCATGGCATTCAGAGTGGAGTGGCTTATCATTTTGCTCATTGAGGATGAGGAATTCTGATTGTGGTGAAGTAGTTCGGAATATTTTTTTCCCGGAGGATTGGTAAGAGATGAAGGGTGAAATAGTCCCACCTTTCTCTTTCCACAATTGGTACTTCAATGACAAATATTATTTATTTCCTTTTGAAAAACTTTCGATTTCTATAATGTTTTCGAAATTAAGTATATTTTTTTTCATTTTGGTTCAGAAGGTAGTTTGTTTTTCGATAAGCTGGTACTTACTGAATTGACTTCTTCGAATAGTTTATTTGGTTCAACTATAAAATTGTGAGTTTGGAAAATGTGATGTGAGTTTGGAAAATGTGATGACAGTTTCGATTTTTTTAAGAATATTGGACATCGTTTGAAAGGCTACAATCATTTGATTCATCGAAAAATGTATCCATATTCCATATTTTGGAATTCTCTTGATTCCAGTATATCTTAGAACTTCAAAATCCTGAGTTGGAGAGCTAATTTGTTGTGATCGAGAGTTTGAGTGGTTTTATTGAAAATATCCATATAATTTTGAAGAAGAGTTATCTGCTCATTTATTATAGTTTTATTCTGAATTGATTATTTGAGAGTCTATTGAATTGCTTCATTATACTTTCTCAGCATCTTCCTCATCAAGATTTCCAGTGATTGTTTCAATGATAGATCCAAATTCGGTCAGGGCTGATTATTTGCAGGGTTCAGTTGATTTATTTGAAGTGATATTTTGTGTTCAAGATTCTTTGCTAAATGTTATGGATTGTAATATTCCATTTTGAGGAGGTGTTCAGTTCTGTTCTGAACATTGTTCTCCAGTAGAGTTATAAAATTGTGAAATTTTATTGGAAATATCGAAACTTTGTACGAAAGACCAGTAATCAAGTTTATTTTGGGCATTGCCAAGTTTGAGAGTAAGTATACCAGGGTTGTTGGTAAGGTCATGGAATTGAGGGTAGGTCAGTTTACTACTTGCGTAGACGAAGCACAGTAATGAGATGATTTTCACTCCGTTTTCTCATCCTACTTCAATGAGATTAGAGCGAGCCGGTCCGTGGTCCTAAGAATTTTCGAAATTACGGCTGGTTTTGGCGACTTAGTCCTCTACCAGGTTGTCCTTGGTCGCAGAATACTTCTGAATTGTTTTTGCTGGTCACTTTCACGAAATGTCCGTTTTCGTCCACAAACTGTAGAAACAGACTGGTCCAACGAGATTTTTGTCGTCAAAACCATCAGAAGAATCCTACAACGCCTGCGTCAAAAATAAGTTCGATTTCGGAAAATGACTTTTGAAAAATAATTTTATTTCAGAAGGACCTTCTAGAACATGGAATACAAGTTAATTTTCCAAAGTCCAGTTACAAAAAGCTCGAGAGAATGCTCTTCTCTTGGTTATATTGAAGTCGGTGAGGTGTCTAATCCCTGCTGACTCCTGCTGTATAACGGCTCTTCCAATAACTCGATAATATTACTCGAAACACACTTTGAACGCTCATCCCCATATAATGCCATCATACTTTATGATGGACTGCCAAAGGATATATAAGAAAAGGCGTTCAAAAACAAAGTTAAATATCTCCTATTGGAAAAATATCATCACGCCTACAACCGTCGCATCGTCTTATATCCAGTTCAGCCTCCCAGAATCATGATTCCAGCCGCGCCACTGCTATTGAATAGCATGAAAACTTACCCCAGAGCTGAGACTAATTTGAGTTACGAGTAATATCCCACCTCAAGAAATCCGCATTATACTCTACCCTGCGTTCCTGTATACGAAGAAGAGTTTTCCCTTTGCAAACCGTTAAAATGTCACCATCTAAGACTGGTTGCGTGTTTTATTACAAAAATAAATTCAGATCTAACGTGTTCGTAGTCACAGAGCTTTTCTTTCTACCCCAGAAAGCGGTTTTTGTTCGGAGGTAAAATTCCGCAAGCTCCACAGAACAAAGCATGCGAGGTTTTCCTTTATACTGTCCCAGACTTCTTTTTGTTCGCCATTCCGGGTGAGAACCAAAATCATTCTTGAGACAAAATGTGATATTGAGTTTCTCGTAGATTATAACGGGAAAAACTTCGACGCTGAAGGCTTTGTGAAAAAGCTGGGGAGTATGATGTTACATTGCGTCAATTGAAACGTGAACTTGGATTCAACGTTGGGATGATATTTCATAGATTTATTTGGGGATATATTTTGATATGGATCAGAATCACCAATGGAAATATAAGTTGGCATAATAAAAATTAAATATTCACTGCTCGGTTGAATACCACTGCCCCTCTGTCATTCAAATACGAATCACAATCATTTATACGTATAGGTACATAAAAATAATAATTGATTTTATTCAGTTGGCAAAATTCTGCTTAGAGCTACTCCTTCGCTACCAAATTATGACTACACATCCACAAAAGGGACTCACGTTGAGTATTATATATATATATATATATATATATATATATATATATATATATATATATATAGTTGGTGATTTCTTGAACCTGAGGGTATATTTTTGGCTTGTTTTTCTTGGGTTTTAGGTTCGTGGATCTGACTTTCATAAATTATTAAGTTAATTACTACTTTGTTCTGGTATAACAACTGTAATTCAGTTTCTACGTTTCGACGGGTGTATCCTCGTCTTCATCAGGATTAAAAACATTACAACTCTTCAAACATAGTATTCGTTTGGACCTTCTTGGTTTGTTATGGTTTTTTGTTTTATATCCATAATAAGGTGGATATAAAACGAAAAACCATAAGAAACCAAGAAGGTCCAAACGAATACTATGTTTGAAGAGTTGTAATGTTTTTAATCCTGATGAAGACGAGGATACACCCGTCGAAACGTAGAAACTGAATTACAGATGTTATACCAGAACAAAGTTGTAGTTAATTTATGAAAGTCAGATCCACGAACCTAAAACCCAAGAAAAACAAGCCAAATATATATATATTTATATATATATATATATATATATGTATATATATATAAATATATATATATATATGTATATATATATACATATATATATATAAATATATATATATATATATATATATTTTTTGGGGAGTTTCTTGGGTTATTGGATTCGTGTAGTAATAAAAGTCTAATTGATAATAAAATACGTTTCGTTCCCGGCCTTTTTGCATTCCATATTTTACTTTTGACAGAAAAATTTATTTGAACAACACCCAAAAAACCTTTGTTAAAAACATCAGAAAACAAAAACCTTCCTAAGAAACAACCCATAATTAATAGTAATCGAACCCGATAAAAGTATTGAAACTGTCATTATGAACAAAAAAGATAACGAACAGAAAATGAAAAACCTATTAAGTGACACTAATACCTATAAGAAATTGAGACATAACCCAACAAACATCTATCAAAATAAAAAAAAAATTATCTAATAAAAAAAAGGCACAATCAAAACCTTATAACAACAGAAATAGAACAACAATTTCGCATTCGAAGAATTCATTGACCAACTAACACCAGATAATTACTAACTGATATCTTTGGACGTCATCTCTATATACCAATTTCCCTATGAACCAAATTGAACACACATTCAAGAAAAAATGGCACTTATCAAAAGACCACGCCCATTTACCGTTCGACGAATTCACAAAAGCAGTGAACTTAACATTAAAAAACATTTTTTTTCAATATAGATCAATTTGCAATGGGATCCCCTATATCAAGTTCAATTGCCCAACTAATTATGGAAACACTAGAAGAATCTGTCAAAGAAAAGTTAAATTGTCATATACCGTTTTCCAAGAGATACGTTGAAGACTGAATAAGGGCTATCCCTAAAGATAAAAAAGATGAAGTACTGAAGCGTTTAACGCTTTCAACACAAAACTACAATTCACATTAGGAGACGAAAAAACAAAGGAATAAACTTCCTAAACATGACCCTCATCAGAAAAAATAAATAAATCCTCACAAAATGGTACACAAAATCTACCTGGTTGGAAAAATACTTGAATTTTAACTCATGTCACCCCTACCACCCCAAAAAAAAGTGACATAACTGGCCGAGCATTCATATCAACTCACCCTAGTATGCGAAAAGAAACCCTAAAGAAGTAGGACAAATATTAATGAATAACAACTCTCCAATCAAACTAATAAACCAAATTATAAAACAAAGAGCCCATAAATCATACAACCAAACAAAACCACAATTAAACACGAAAAAGGATACTAACTATATCCCCTCCCATACGTACCATTTCTCTCAGAAAACATCACAAAAAAAATCGATTACAAAATTTGTCATAAATCAAACAACACTTTAAAAAACCTTTTCACACCCCTAAAAAGTACAACCCCAACTATGAAAAAATCCAATGTGATTTGCAGTATTCCATGTAATCACTGTGAAGAAGTCTTTATACGTATGAAGTCACAATTACTAGAAAATAGACTAAAAGGGCCTAAATATATGAAAAAGTCAAGCACGGTACTGAAGAAACACATCATATATGAAGACCACAACCCTAATTTCTATAAAACCAGCATTTTAGGCATATGAACCAACCCAAGAAAAATCAACATCAAATACATAACAAAAAAACAACAACGCAATAAACGACAGAATGGTCATTGATAACCTAAGTAAACTTTACCACACCATTTTGTAATCACCATAAGCAATAATAACAAAAAAATAAAAAAGCATCTCACCTAACTACATCAAACAGAAATTCACAAAAAAAAAACACCCACCCCTAACGTTACCATCAAGCACACAACTGAACAATAACAGTTTGTAAACTTGACTTCTCCTCCGAATATCTCCGATCCATATACAAGCAAACGTCACATCCACCCGCACCAAAACATTCCATTCAAAGCAATACACTCGTTTCCAAAATAATAAAAGAAGCATGGTGTCACACTATTCGTATTTTTCTCTAGCTAAAACTGTTTCCTACTTGAAACATTTCTGCCAAGGTATGTGACCTGTTGAGTGTTGAGTTATTAATTCACAAAATATTATTATACATTCTTTTCAGAAATAAATTCCCAACAGAATGTCAGCCATGATGAATAACAAAATATAAAATTGAAAATGTCTCCGGCCGGGGACGAAACGTATTTTATTATCAAATAGACTTTTATCACTACACGAATCCAATAACTTCCCAAAATTGATACAAAAGGATTCAACAAAAAAAAAATATATATATATATATATATATATATATTGTTATGTTAGGAAAGGTGTATAAAATAATGAAATTGATAATTCATTATTATTATTAGGTATTTAAGTTATCGTGGTTCATGCTATGTTTGTTTTACAATTTTTCTATACTTTTTGCTATTCTAGAATCTTATACCATGTTCTAGTCAATGCATTTGTATCAAAAAGTCAGTCCTGAAGTATCTCTATTGTCATAAGTTTTTGACCAACAATACATTCAATTTGCACAAACAATAAAAATAATATGGAAATTAAAATTCATGAAAAAACTTTGGATCTCAAGAAGATGAAATGATATACAAGTTGGAACATCCTGTATGGTAAATCATATCAGGAGGAAACCCAACAGCGAATGTCAAAAACAATGTGAGGAAAATAATGAAATATAAAAATTATGAAATCAGGAAAATGTCAAATATGCATTTTATCGAAATTTGTACATATAATAGGAGGTCTAGAATTAGATATTGTGAATAAAATCATTAGAATAAAAAAAGTAAGACAAAAGAGGCAATAAATTTCAGATTTTGTGAAAATAAACAAAATGTGTGTGTTGCCAAGAGAAAATGTAACAAGCTTAGAGATATGACAAATTGATGAAAAAGAACCACAAGAAAAATAAAAAAAAAATATAATCAAATTATATAGGTAACCAATTCAGATACCAATGGAAAAATAAACAAATAAGAAAAATCCACTCACCCTATTAACAGAACAAAAATCCAGTCCGTGATTTTGTCAGGAACAAAGAGGGGCATTTTGCAGTGTAGCTGTATTTCCAGTGAGCACGAATACTTCCAAGAGGCAGGAGAACGCCACAAAAGGAAGAATTACAAGGTATTTCATAAGGAGAACCAACTAAAGTGCAACGTATCAGGTCCAGAAACTCATATTGGTTATCTGATCCCTTGTGTCCATTCTTTTGAACATTTAATGATTATACTCACAGACTTTGCATAACATTTAAACGTTTATTCAACTAGTATTTATCACACATAAACAAGTTTTCACCATTTTATATGATTGTTTTAGTAAGGTGGGTTAGATTTCGCAGAGTAGGTTAATTTTAAGAATTTATTTCAATAAAAACAACTATTTGACGATTTTTCTGCATTCTTTGTTCATCTATTGAACATCTAACCATAACCTCACAAAATTGCACATTTTGACATCAAGCAGCGCACCAAGTTGGCACTACTGAACCTTGCCATGAGAATAGAGATGACTCATACTCCATAGGCGTACCGACTGAGCTGGGATAAGGTAAAAAAAGTGTTGAAAAAGGGTAAGACAACATAACCGGAGTTTCATTACTGTTATGATTGGTATTTATTTTTCAAAATCATTAAATAAATGAGGAAATATATATATATATTCATATCTTTCGAACTTCTAATCATAATCTTCTCACAAAATAGCCCATTCTGACATCAAGCTGCGCACCAAGTTGGCACTACTGAACCTTGCCTTGAGAATAGAGATGAATCATACTCCATAGGCGTACCGACTGAGCTGGAATAAGGTAAAAAGAGTGTTGAAAAAGGGTAAGACAACATAGCCGGAGTTTCATTACTGTTATGATATGTATTTATTTTTCAGAATTATTAAATAAATAAGGAAATCAACTGAAACAAACCTACCATAATATGAATATAAATAAAGAGCCTATCACAACAATATATATATAAATATATATATATATATATATATATATATATATATATATATATATATATATTTATTTATTTATTGAAGAGAAAATACAAACAGGCCCATAGTCTTTATTACATGATTTCTTACACGAAAAATAATTAATTATTAAATACAAAAGGAATCTTTTCGTAGCTACTATACGCTATACTCAAATTATTTTCATAGTAGAAGGTGTGCGAACAGATGTTTCATGAAGGTGTAGTATCAATCTAGGGAGCTTATTTTCAAGGGTTGGTGAGGTTACAGTAAATATATCAACATTAGTGACTTTTGGTAGGAATTTGTTGACATAGATACACATTTTATTAACCGACGAAACCAAAAAGGAGGAGGTTCTCTAGCCGACTCGTATACTTTTTTTTCCATCATTTTTTTTTATGTATGATCACGCATAACTTTTTACTGAGGCGTCCGATTCCGATAATTCTTTCTTGAGTGGATAGGGTGTACTCCGAAGGTGGTCCCATTTGAATTTATAAGATGAAATCCACCTCTAAGGGTAGCAACATGAAGGATATTGATCACTCACCCTCTGAATTCTGGTCCGTTAACCGATTCTATCAGGCATAACTTTGTACTGGGTTCTTAGATTTGGATGGTTCTTTTTTTATTAGATAGGGTATACCTTATATTTAGATTTCGAATGGAATTATATACCCTTACGGGTGGAAAAATAGGGGAGAATTGATTTTTCACGTATGAACGTAGTTGACAATGACAGATCACTACTGACATTATTTCTGTTCCACATCCGTCAAAACCATTATATTCTATGAGAGGATGGAATGATATACAAAGTAATGAAATAAACTAACCAGAACAACAAAAATAATTTATATTACAACAAATAGTAAAAGTAGATAATCATATTATTTAACTGGTAATAGTTGAAGTAAAGTGGGTAAGTAAGTATTTTGGAAGTAATAAAAAAACAAGTAGGTAGTAATTAGTATATTTTAGCCATAGGAAATTTAAAAATAAAAACTTTTTAACAATAAATTAAACCGACGAAATACGGAACTGAAAAGTAAAAAATAAAATAAACCTTCTTAGTCTCAGTAACTAAGCTCTCAAACTAATGTAAGTAACTAATTTTGAGTCGGCGCCAAACAAACAATCAACGAACATCATTAAATTACTTCAAAAAAATTATCAGAATGTCACCGCGCAACTCGATGCCATCATTTTACGCCTTACCTAATTCATTTGCTTGTTTGTTTGGCGCCAACTCAAAATTGGTTACTTACATCAGTTTTGGTGCCTTGTTACTGAGACTGAGAAGGTTTATTTTATTTTTTACTTTTCAGTTCCGTATTTCGTCGGTTTAATTTTTTGTTAAAAAGTTTTTATGTATTAGCAGAGGATATTCTTCAGGTCGCAATCTTGGTACATACAGTTTAAGATGGAATAACCAATATTCACAGTCGATTTTATAGGTCAACAGTTTATGGGCAAAGACTATGTCCTGAATGACTCGTCTATTTTCCAGTTTCAATATGTCAAATTCAAGTCATAGGATTAGTAATCCGAGAACTAGCCATATTTCTTATTATGTCATAAAAACTTTTTAACAAAAATTTAAACCGACGAAAAAATCAAATGAAAAGCATAAAATAAAACAAACCTTCTTAGTCTTAATGATATTTGAGTTCATGAACTAATGCGAGTAACTAATTTTGATTCGGCGCCAAACAAACAATTATCGAAGATCATTACATTACTTAAGTAATTTCACGCTTCACCTCATTCAATTGCTAGTTTGTTTGGCGCCGACTCAAAATTAGTTACTCACATTAGTTTATGAGCTCAATTATCATTGAGACTAAGATGGTTCATTTAATTTTTGGCTTTTCAGTTGATTTTGTTGTCGGTTTAATTTTTTGTTAACAAAATTTCATTTTTCAATTTTTTGTAGCTGAAATCTACTAATTACTACCTATCTAATTTTGGTATAATTCCAAAATACTTACTTACGTAGCCTACTTCAACTATTAACTGTTGAATAATATGATTATCTACTTTAACTATTCATTGTTATATAATATAAATCATTTTTGAGTGTTCTGGTTAGTTGACTCAAAGGGGTGATTCCAAGGAGAGAAGGTCATATAAACAAAGGTCCGGTAATGCTTCGTTTTCAAGATACAGGGTGTCAACATTTTTAAAAGAAATAGTTTTTTCCTAAATATCTCAATAATCCTTCGGTCAATTTTGTTGAAATTTGGCAGTGTTATTTGGAGTAGCAAGGGGCCAATTTAGCCCTAACTGGATTGAAAATATCATGTCCAGTGGCGTCCCGGAAGGCATCTCAACCAATATTTTTGACAAAAAAAACTGTGCGCTACTGATTTTTTTTGCAATGTTTGTATCATTTCCACATTAAGCTACTAAAACTACAACTTTTTCATTTTTTGCATTTCCTCGTACCTTGCTTTGTTTCCGAAAAAAAAAACATTTCATTGTTAAATCAGCCCCTTACTACCCCAAAAAACACTACAGAATTTCAAAAAAATCGGCTAAAGGATTATTAAGATATTTGGGAAAAAATAATTTTTTTCAAAAATGTTGACACTGTAAACTAAGCCTTACCGGACCTTTGGTTATATGAACTTTCAAATGTGTTTATTCTTTAATATTTTAAATTTTATGTATTAGTTTAAGTTATGAAGAAAAAAAGAAAAATGGTGTATATAAAACAAGCGATATTTTATATCAAGTGTTCAGAATGGTGCCCAACAGACACTGAACCCAAACGTATCCCCTTTCTAAAACCTTGAGCAACATTTGCCCGCAATCGCGGGCTTGCATCAAGAAAAGCTCCTCTGATGCGCTGTTTCATATTGTCTGGTATTGTTTGAGGTGAATTATGAATGAAACCTTCAATGTATCCTTCTGAGACGTCAGGTCGGGTGACCTTGGGGCCAATTTTGGAATCCATTCCTTCCAATCCATAGATATCGGAAATGAACATTCAAATATTCACGGACCTCACGATGGAAATGTGCGGAAGCTCCTTCCATTTGAAGCCACATCGTTCTTCTAATGTCTAGAGGGATGTCTTATAATAGGACTGAAAAATGATTTGTTAAGAATAAGGACCAATTGAATATCGACCCATTCTTCTGCTTCATACATTCACTGACCATCTGTGTTGATTATGACTGATTCTAAATTGATGTGGATTGGAATCAGAATAATAGTGGAAGTTATGTCTATTGACATTCATTGTTATGAAAGGTGCACCCATCACTAAACAGAACTGAATTGAGAAAGTTTTTATCATCTGCAACTTTATCTAATACCCACATACAAAATTCAACTCGTTTCCCATAATCGTTTTCGGAAAGTTCTTGGTGAAGCTGGATTTTATAAGGAAAATATTTTTCAAGAACTCATGATACAGTTGCTTGACTAATGCCGATATTTTCTGCAAGTATGTTTTGACTTGTATGGAGATTTTTGATTACAGAGGCAATCACAGCAAATTAAATGTTTTTGTTTTCTGTCACAGGTTTCCTTTTAATGAGTTTTCGATACTGAACGCTTCCAGTTCGTCTGAATAGTGTCAACTATATTTCGAATGCTGCTTTATTTGGATGATTTCTGTTGGGAAATCTTTCAGCGTAAATTCGTGATGCCAGAAAATAATTTTGAAGACATTCTCCGAGTATAAAAATCATGTCTATTCTTTCCTCTTTCGGATAAACCAGCATTTTATATAACAAAATGATGATATCAAGATCACCAACTACTGCTATCACGAATAGAACGATTTGGAATTGAACAGTTTTATCTACTCCTATCAAATTATATATTGATTATTCAACTTCTTTTGAGTAATTAATAGTATCTATAAACAAACAACGTGAGTTGTAATAACTCACTATAATAAATCGGAAAAGATTCTTGGAATTATTCACGAACCGAATATCAAGGTGGCTCTGTTCTTTCGTACAAGCCGTTTGGCCGAAAAGGAACAGTCCATTATTGTTAATGAGGGGAGTAATGTCACTTGAATAATTTTGACGTTTTTAAATTAAGTTAATACCTAATCATTCTGAATTTTGTGCTGAAAAAGATGAATTCAGTTAGTGAAGATGAATTATTATGTACATCTCCAGAAATAAGACAAGTAGCTAACATTACCATAAAGAATGTATTGCCCGAAAAATATCAAAACAAATATAAAAGGTGTATAAAAAAATTTTCAAGGTTGGTGTAGCAGGAAGAACATTAAGTCATCGTTCACAGAAAATGTACTTTTGGCATATTTTAGTGAACTTAGCACTAAATATGAAGCATCGTCCATGCTAAGAAGCACACTCAACATAAATAATGGAATCAATATAGAGAATTATTTGAAATTACGCGCGTTTCTTAAACGTCAATCAGAGAAACATGTAGCTAAAGAGGCAAAAACTTTTAGGCCAGAACAACTTAATAATTTCATAAATGAAGCTCCTGATGGGAAATATCTTGCAACAAAGGTAGGTAGTAGATCTCACAATATTCAATCGCTTTTATCATCTAGTCAATTACATAATTTATTTTAGGTTGCTTTAATAATGGGCATTATGGGTGCTTGTCGTGCAGCAGAATTGCACTACATGCAAATTACAGATTTATAAGATCATGGATCTATTTTTATGGTCAGTGTACCAAATACAAAAACAAAAATTACCAGAAATATCACTGTTACGGGAAATTTTTATACCATAGTTGAGAAATATTTAAATCTTCGTCCAACTGATATATCGCAAACGATATTATTCTTCAAATTTCAAAATGGAAAATATCACTCACAGAGAATTGGCCTTAATAAAATTGGAGCAATGGGGAAAGACATTGGTACATTTTTCAAATTACCACACTGTAATTTATATACAGGGCATTGTTTACGCCGCTCGTCGGCAACTTTATTAGTAGATGCTGGAGGGGATATAACGGCACTGAAACGCCATGGCGGTTGGCGATCAATCACTGTGGCTGAGGGGTACGTTGATGATTTCGAAAAGAATAAGACAGATAGTGCAAATAAAATATACAGTTCTATAACACCTCAACCAGTTAGTACATCAACAACATATATGCAACAAACCCCAAATGAAACGATAAACTTGCATAATTCAGTCCCACATATTCAGTTAACTTGTTGTTGATTTTATTAATAAAAAAATGAATAATTACAATTGAAATTTTTATAGCATTGTTACTATTGAGATTTGTGAATAAAGTTCTTTCTCTGTACTTGTATCTTAGTATTTACTGTTATAGTCGTAGATAAAGTATAGTATTTAACTTGCGGTAATGGTCATAACTCACTTGATAAATTACAACACTCGCCTGCGGCTCGTGCTGCAAACTTCATCTGCGTGAGTTATGCTCTACATTACCGCTCGTTAAATAATATTCTAATAAATAACTGACAACCATAAGTTAATGACAATACAACTTGTCAAAGCGCCATAGGCGACTTGATGAATGATAAATTTCTCAAAATCAGTTTGCAAAATGAAAATGTGCATTTTACTTGAAAAGGTGAAGAGTTAGGAATGTATACAAGTATTCGATAGACAATTAAATTTGACATCTGCTGTTGACATAAAATACTGGGCGTTCCAGTTGAATTAAACAAGTTAGTGCCGTTCAAACATTGTTATTATTTTGTCTTAATTTTTACAGACCTTTTATAAGTTAGTAAATATTTCACAAGTACGATATGAAAGTTGTTCAGTTAGTAGATTAATTTGATTAAAAAACACAAAACACCAGTTGAGAATTTTAGCATTGAAACTGATACCACATTTTCACAAAATAGGAGATATTTCGAAAACCATAAGGTTCAGGTGAATTGAACTTCAATTAAACTTGGCTTTATTTTGAGAGTTAAATCTAAAAATGAAATAATATACAGGGTATTCCATTTGAAAAATAACAACTTTGATACGTTTCGTGTTTCTGGCACACCCTGTACAACATAAAAATATTTTATAAATGTAGCGCTAATAGGTCCCTATCCATCCTAAGGGAAAAACTTTTTTTAAATCAAATGCCTTAGCCATAATGCTTCGTGTCAAATAACGTGAAAAACCCGGTATGTATCATTCATCTTATGTTTTATTTCACCTTTAATGTGTATGAATGTATTTCAATGTATTTGATGTATTGAGAGATTTAAAATTTAAGCAATGAATTACAGACAATGAATCTATTGTAAAATCCGTATCCTTTATCCGTACGTTAATAAGGAAAACGGTTTCAACCGATTCAAAGAGTCAACGTTATATATCGCACATACCATATTACACGCAATTTTTCAAAAGTTTCATGTTTCTTTGTAAGCCAACAAATGTTGAAGCGGAAATAAAAAAATCCAACTTCCTCTGTGCGAAGTTATATATCTTTCTGTCATAAGTTGCGACACTTGAGAACTACCTAGATTTGAACGCTCAGTTTACACGCATGAAAGTATTCGCAAACAGACGCAGTTTGTTCCAACCAGAGGGCATGTTTTGTAGGGAGAATTGTATGGAATGTTCTGCGAGGAGAGAGCTTTCGCTCGCTGCGTGTGCGATTCAATAAAAGGCGTTAACACTTGGGTTGGAATTGTGTAGGGAAATATTCAGAAATTCAAATTTCGTAGAAACAGGAAGAAAATGGTTTCTACATTAGGCCTGGGAGACCCTCCTGCTGATGTATTCAATATTTCATTAATCGTGCACTCTCTTCTTTATAACCAAAACAATGGAGTATTTGATTGAAATGGAATTTCTCAAAAGAGGTATTCTAACTAAAATTTGATCCCTGTTAATTTCAGACAATCTATGAAAATAACCTATTTTTTTCGGAAATCACCGTACCCATAAGCATCTAGCTGGCCCCTTGAAGTCCAACCTCAACTTCACGTGGTATGGGGTGAACGGGCCGCGGCCGTGCCTAGAATAGGGCAGCTTGCGGACATTCGCTTTGGCACATGCGCAGCCGCGACTTGACTAACGAGGCTCTGGCAAACAGACCTGAATCCAAGCAGGAGATTTTAGTGAGTAAACCTGTGTCAGTACCGTAAGGTGTTGTTCGTAATGGATTTTCCTCCACCTCCCTGGCTTATCAGCTGTAATAAAAGCAGTGGTATGAAATATTTTCGATAGATATTTCGTTTTAACTTAAACGTTATTCATCGACAACATCGGTTATAAATTTCAAATGAGGAACTCCTTTTCCAGCCATTTTTTTCTCAATGGCGAGTAAAGTGAGGAACTGTTAATTTTCTTTACTAAATGTCTATGCTTTATGAAATAAAATATATTCTTCGACACCGTTTTGTGTTTTTTTCACACTGGATTTATGGGTAAAATATGGAATCCTTTCACGGGGAATGTGGCTCATTATCCTTAAACAGATCTTCTTGTTCAGAAATCAGGCCAGAGTTGTTCACCAAATACGTTATTTCACATCTTTAGAATAAACAAATATTGTAAGTATTTCAATTCATTTTATTATTTGATATTTAATTAGCTCTGCTTTTAATGATACCCAAACGTCAACAAGGCGATTAAATACAAGAAGATTGTCTCTCTACAGTCAACTTTGATGTATTATTTTAAAGCGTGAAATTATCTTTAATTTTTTGTATGCGTTATTATCCAATTATTTTGATAATTTTCCGTTGTTTCTGGTAGGATAAAATTATGGAATGTATAAAGAATGATATTTATTTCAGATTATTATGTAAACCTTGTTTGGCACAGGGAAAGAAAAAGAAATGCAATTGAAAGTGCTTATGATTTATCAATATGGTGCACACTATCAATTACAACACACGTTTTTGTTGTTTTATCTTTTTTCTAGTACTATGAAGTAAACCTTATTCTACTAGAGCATGGGGCAATTAAAATAGTTGGCATCAAAACCGCGATTAAAGAATTAATGTGCCACAAATATAAATTCAGTGGCGTTCGATGAAAGGACGCCTAAATTTTTTCTTTTTTCTCTAGCACTATGAAATTTTGTGATATGAATAGAATATTATCCACTTCATTCAATTATTTGAACCTCATTTTAGTAGAGCATGAGAAAATTGAAATATTTGGCATCAAAACCGCGATTAATGAATAGATGTGCAACCGATATGAACTCATTAGCGTTCGATAGAAGCAGGGCTAAAGTTTAAAACGTCAAAATAGCCATCATGGCCATTTTAGTTTACCCTTTCTATGCATTACTAACAACGGCATATTATGATGTCCCTTACATGGGTCACCAATTTGATTTTATTTTCGAATGGTTTTGGCATTCAATTTTCGTGCCGAATCTCCCGCGAAATTAAATAAAAAGTCTGAATTTGTTTTGCTGCCGGCTGGCGTATCTGGTGAATTTTCAAATAATTCGCACATCGTAAAGGATTTCCGAAAATAATTCATGCTCTAGGGAGACTTCAAGTGGAAACTCCATATTCTAGTCGTTAATTTTTTTCGAGCTACCAGACAGTGAAGACGGCTATCGAGTGGATAGTTTTTGTGTATCTTGAAAAAAAACAATCTAGTAATTCAACAGATAAAAGGGCACTTCACACTGGTGTGAAAAATTGGCTTTCAATAAATCAAAATAGGTAAGTTCATTATTCATATTCAAATACAAATTTTCATAACACATAATGTTGATAGCTCAAATATTCGCAAACTCCTTATAAAATACTGGAATCTTTGCAGAATCCTTGAGTAATGTCGTTATTTCACTATTTAATGATGAAATTTTCTGCAGAACAAGTTTTTAGTGGAAATTCGGCTTCGTTGCAATACACACTCCCATGTCGAATCAATTATCAATGTGGAAATTATATTGGGGTAATATATATGTATTATTCTGATTGAAGTTTTGGTGAAATTTTAGATTGACAAACCCTAGATATATTTTTAGCTGTAATAATGCAGCAATAATAATCAAAGTTTATTAGAATTAACGAATATAAAGAAAACATATCTGTAAATAATGCATGAAATTCCCTCACCAACATCAGAAAATTGAAGAAGGTTAAAACTGTTTTCAGAATAGAATATCAATATTGACATTTCATTATTTCCAATTCATTTAGAAAGTGGAAATATTGAACTACCATTACAGTAGTTCATTGGTAGATTTAGCATTACCTGAAAACATCAATTGATTTACGACTTCAATCATAAAATCAAATATTCAAATTAAATTGATTCGTTTGAAAATATGAACAAGGTGTTCATGGAATCAAATGTGGAACTAAAATATACTTTAGCACTATCTTCCATCGTTCGAAATAACATCTTGGGAAGTCTAAGAAAATCAATACGGTTTCCAAATCAACTGAAGATGCAATAACACTACTCAGTAACAAAATTAGTAAATATATTGACGAAACACTTTCATCATTATGTATATTCGTGGATCTTAAAAAAGCATTCGATACTGTCAGTCACGATCAGCTCCTAGAAGTCCTTGAAAGTATTGGATTCAGAGGTGTATCCTACCATTTATTGCACAGTTACCTTTACGAAAGAACACAATGCGTAAAAATAAATGACATCCCCAGTGAATTCCGAACAGTTAAATACGGAGTACTTCAAGGTACTGTTTTGGGTCCGATGCTCTTCATCATTTATTTGAACGACCTTCTCACATCAAATGTAGAAGGGAGCATTATTAGTTCCGCTGATGACAGCAGTTGTTCATCATTCAGAATCATGGGACTCACTAAAACAAAAAGCTGAAAAAAACTTCGAAACGATAATTCAATGGTTCGAAGGTCAATAGCTTACTATTAATATGACCAAAACCATCTTTATTACATTTACGTCATATTCCAAAAACCTACCAAACCTCAATTCACCCTGGATCGAATACAATGACGTGAACTTCACCATCACACAAGTAAACAAAATTGAATACCTTGGTGTATATATAGACGCCCATCTGGAATAAAATACACACATTGAATATTTGGTAAAAAAATTACGCATTGTTACATATATAATTAAATACGTCGGGCCTTACTTGCAAGTTGTACAGATGCGCATGCTATACTATACTTTGTTTGAATCACACCATTCATATGGAATAGTTGCTTGAGGCGCAGCAAACACTACTCAAATGAATAAACAGATACCAAAATTGGTACTGAAAATAACTCACCACAAAAAAAGGCTCACCCTTACAAAACCATATTTAAACAACATAAAAAAAAAATGAACTTAAAAAAATTAACATCATTATGCAACTCTTCACAAAATAAATGTCTCCTATGTAATGAAATCGCAGAGCAACAACCTACGAAGGTCCTATTCATACTCAGCACTTTGGCTGTACAATCTCATTCCATTGGATATCAAAACAATCAGTGGCATTAACTTATTTAAAAAAAATATTAAATACTGGATATTGAGTCTACCAAGAATGCAGATACAAAATGTCCATGTAGTTCAATAAATATGTAGATTTGTATATATATATATGTGTGTGTGTAGGTATATACATGTGTATGTGTGTGTGTGTGTGGGTGTGTATGTAAGTGTATATATATATATATATATATATATATATATATATTAATATATATATATATATATATGTATATGTATGAGTTTTATTAAAATATTTTAATTTTATCCCACGCACAGGTTCATCCTTCTGTGGAATTTCTATATTTATTTACCCTCATAATCTAAATGTAATTAAATATTATTATTATTATCATTCATGTTGGGATGAGAAACAATCTCAATTGAATATTAAACAGGAAAATACACATCTTTTGAATTTATATTTTTTTCGAACATAAAGGTTGATAATCCTTATGGAACAGGAGGGGAATTTAACTACTACAGCTCTTCACAAAGCAACTGGACCTTAAAGAAAATCAAGTGCGCATATATGCAACATAGGGTTCCTTGAGAGTTAAGAATAAATTCAGATGTATTCATGTATCATATTCCATAGTTATTCAACTGAAAGAGCTATTCACGAATATAACTGAAAAAAAAATACATTGATTGTTTGGCATTGTGAAAAATGAGTCGGAAATAATACAGAGAGAAAAACATTCTTTGATAAATAGTGAAGAAAGAGTATGGAATATTACTCAAATTTTGTAGCACATTCCAAAATAAAAAAATCTCATTCGACCGATAGGAGGCAAAGTTCGAGCCCTATAAGTTGATATGGATTTTATTTGAATTCATTATTGTGATAATTGGGTGAAAAGTCTCTTGGAAGGCCAATAATTCAAGGAATATTATATAAGAGAAAAATCCCAATAAACATCCTTGTTCCATGCATGGGACTTGGAAGAAATTCGAAAAAAAGATGGAAAGTGATTTAAAAGGTACGAGAGGAACCGAAAGAGGTAGTTGATGAATACTTTCATATTACTTTTTCCATAAGGTTCAGATAGTGTCAAGTAACAAAGAGGATGTGTGAAGATATGAGATTGGAAGAATATCAGGAACACCTTGATAAGTTCATGGATATTTCCATGAAACTTCTTTTGAGTGGATAGTTATCATCTATTTTCTTGAACCATCAAAGTTGAATTACGGAATCCCATTCAGAATCCAAAGTTAGGCAAGGCACTCAATGAGAATCTGGAGAATCCGTGATGCACACAAGAAATCTTGCCAGACTCCTCGATGTTTTCAGGAGAACTATGAAGGAGGCAAAGATCAGGGAGGGATATGAATAAATAAAGTGACAGAGAACTCCAGTCACCTTTCTGAACTAACAGAAAGGTTGAGGTACTACTTTTTGTCCAGACATCTCACTGCTCTTGCTCGAATATTAACCTTTTTATAGTAGCAGATCTATTCCCAAATCTTCAAATCTTTATAACAGTGAACTTTAGTTTTATTGGAACTTTCCACATATCGAAAAAAGAGTTTGAAATCAATATTTAAGTGAAAACGGTTCGAAGTTGACAAATGTTAATTTTCATTGGAATTTCGAAATGACACTTTCAAGCACTAGTGCCTAACAGTGAAAATTAAACATTAAAAACAAAAACAAAAATTAACTTTCAGGAACTAGTACCTGGAAGAGTGTCATTTCGAAATTATAATAAATATAAAAATTTATCATTTTTGAAACGCTTTCACAAAAAATATTGTATGAAATACGTTGCGAAATCGATGTGTCATTGCAACTTGTTACGTAAATAGCTATTTTCTCCAACCAGAAAACTTTCGTAGCAAAAAACCTCACTAGAGTTTCATAGACGTGGAAGAAATTCGATTAATCATCAGAGATACTTGGAACACCATACCAAGATCCATTCAGTCCTGAGTATATTGATCAATGTACTTCAATTGAATATCAAAGGATCATTCGTCAGTTTTTGTTTTGATGGGTCTGAATGTTCTACCTATGTAGGCAACTTGGCAATTGTAATAGCCTAGTAAATAAATACTATTTTTAATTTGGATATTTTTGTCCTAATCCATTGATGATCCTCTTGAATACTCACTCAATCTTTTGATCTGTCAGTCACGACCAGCTATAAGAAATTCTTGAGAGCCACGGATTCAGAGACACATCTTACCAACTACTGTACAGCCATCTAAACGAAAAAAACAAAATGTGAAAATCAGATATACATATAGCGACTTTGAAATAATAGAATATATAGTACCACAGGCACTCGTCGTGGGACCGATCCTCTTCAACATTTACCTGAACGACCCTTTCTCGTTAGATGTGGAAGGAGACATAATAAGCAGAATCATGGAACTTCCTGAGAGGAAAGGTTGAAAAAAAATCAAAGCTATCATTCAATGGTCTAAAAGTAGATTACTGAGTATACATTCAAGTGATACTGTATAAAAAAGATGACTTTCACATCCTATACCAAAAAGCTGCCAATCTTTGGTTCAATTTCAATAAAATATGATGATGTTAGTCTAGCCGTCTCACCTGTGAATGAAATGAAATATTTTTGTATACTTATAAACTCCGACCTAAAATGGGACGCAAATGTCGATAACTTGGTCAAAAAATTATGTAATGTCACTTATAGACAAAAACACATGAGATCTTACCTACAAAATGCTATACTTTGCCTTATTTGAAACCCACCTCTCATTAATATTAAAAATAATCTATTCCAAACAAAGAACTTACTTAGCTACTTGGCTTTATAAATAATAATTTTTTCTTTGGATTTTTCTACTTGCTCATTGTTTACCTCTACTTTTTTGTATACTATCTTGTATGTTCAGATTCGCTGTACGTCTACATTTTGTACCACCAACTTGCTACTAATGAATCCTTGTATACCGTAGTCAATGATGTGCTGCATTATTTTTCCAGTTCCAATTCTAGTATTCCATTATATGTACAATATATCTACTTTAACTCTAGTATTTTATTATAAGTATAACCCATCCCATGTGAGAGTTTTATATTTAATTATTTTCATCACTTTGTGAATGTATTCATCTCTATAACTACTAAGAGTTATATATAATCCTTTTCACGAACAGGTTTGTCCTCCTGCGGGAATCCCATATTTATTGGTTACAGTTATTTTGTAGAATTGTTATATTGACGACGAATTATTATTATTATTTGATTCCCCATTCATATTTCATATTAATATATCTACATATCATTTTCCACTACCGATTAATCTCTCATTATCATGGAATAATTCAATTATCCACTAGGATAACTATTTCACAGAACTAGTTTCAACAAATCGAAGTGGGTAGAGACTGTAGGCGTTCCACAAAACCCAATAAATTCCCATTAATATCAACACGTGCGAAATAAAATGAAAATTCATCCGAGATTAAGCACATACCTTTGAAATACGAGGAGAATGTTAATAAAAGCGAGAAAGTCTCATTATATTTCCTTCTTCGATTGTTATTCAGCACAAGCATTCCAGCGATACGTGTAATTGATCGGGTGCGGCTCCTATTCGTTAGAAGAAAAGAAACGATCGAGGTATCTGCTTGATCGTTCCCAAGAAAATGCCATATATTAGTATTGAGAGATAAAGGTTTTCATCGTTTTTCCTAGCGCTAACGAACAGGTGCTTTGTCGTCCATGAACTCAGACATATACAGGGTGATTCAAAAGTACTTTGACAAACTTCAGGAGGTGATTCCTCATAATATTCTGATATGAATTGTCCAAATAAATATTATGTCCGGAAACGCTTCGTTTCCAAGATACAGTGTGTTAAAGTTTTATTTTTATTTTCGTTTTTTTTAAATGACTTTTGAAATACTGACCTGATGTTATTTTAGCTCTTACTCGTAGGGGGCGCCACCTACACGTCTTTTCTTTTTTGAAGATTCATAACTTTTTTGAGCGTACTTCTAGCACATTTTTCAGTGAAAAAATCAATTCCTCTATCATATCTACGTATAAAAGCTACCTGGACTTCAAAATTTCAAGTCGATTATTTGATAATCGATGCGTGTTGAAGTTATTACCCTTGATGAAAGAGGGAATTTTGTGGCATAGTGGACAAATTATTAATTTAAAGAAAAAAAAAAGGATCCTCAAGTGGGAGTCAAACCTACGACCTTATGATTTCTAGCCACGCTCTACCATCTACCATCGATGACATAGGAATCGACACACACTCGTGAATCCTTTCCTTCCATAATTTAATTCTCATGTTATAAATGAATCGAAAATCAAACGTACTTATCACTGTTCGTCGAGATCCATTACCTGTCACTCAACTTCATCGTCATTCGAAGATTTCAGTAGCAGATTCAAGCAGATGATCTCTAAACACTGATAAGATTTAGACAAATATAAAGTGAAAGTGAAAATAGTGTGTCCGAAATACATATAATGAAAGAGGGAATTTTGTGGCATAGTGGACAAATTATTGAATTAAAGAAAAAAAGCATCCTCAAGTGGGAGTCGAACCCACGACCTTGTAATTTCTAGCCATACGCTTTATCATCTGAGTCATTCGAAGACATAGGAATCGACACACACTCGTGAATCCTTTCCTTCCATAATTTGATATTCATGTTAGAAATGAATCGATAATCAAACGTACTTATCACTGGCCGTCGGAATCCATTACCAACTTCATCGTCATCCGATGATTTCAGTAGCAGATTCAAGCAGATGATCTCTAACCACTGATATGATTTAGCCAAATATATAAAGTGAAAGTGGCCACTAGACTTTCCCCAACCCATTACTATGTGTCAGTAGTTTTTGAGAAAATTTGCTGGAAATCCTCAATTTTTAAGATATGTATCATGTTTGGGCTCTGGAAAATCCGCACGCAGTTAGTGAAAGACATTATCAGTATCAATTTTCTGTGAATGTATGGACAGCAATAACTGATAATTACTTGATAGGTCCTTTCTTTCTTTCGTTCCGACTGAATGGCGCAACTTACAGATTCTTTTTAGAAAGTAAATTGCCGAGACTACTTCAGAACGTACCATTAGGAATTCGAATCCGCATGTGGTTTATGCATGATGGGGCTCCGGCCCATTTCAGTGTTGTAGCCAGGGAATTCCTTAACAGTGTCTATCCAAATCTGTGGATCGGTGGGGGTGTAGAAGAACCTAACCAGGCGTGGGCACCAAGGTCTAATCCCGCTAGATTTTTATTTTTGGGGACATTTGAAGTCACTTGTTTATAAAACTCCAGTAGCGAACGAGGAAGATCTATGAAACCAAATAGTAGACGCTTGCGAAACAATGAGAAACACACCAATGACTAGAAGACTGAATGCCTGTATCTTCACTGAAGGTGGACACTTTGAACAATTTCTTTCAATAGAATTTTTTTTTTTTTTATTTTATTCTACATTTTCAAAATTTTTCGAAATAAAATGTTGATATTTCTAGCAAATTTTATTAAAACAAATACAGATTTTGGACCCTTGATAAAAAAATAACTATTTCAATCGAGTTGAAATAAATAGAGTAGGTGGCTTCCCCTAGAAGAAAACAAAACTACTTACTTAAACGTCAAACTCATTTCCCAAGCATTCTTGTAAAAAATGCAAAATAATGGTAATAACTTCAACACGCATCGATTATCAAACAATCGACATGAAATTTTCAAGTCCAAATATCTAGAAAACCAATAGCGACTTACAACAAGGGTATCCTTTTTACGTAGATATGATAGGGAAATTGAGTTTTTTACTGAAAAATGTGCTAGAAGTAAGCTCAAAAAAGTTATGTATCTTCAAAAAAGAAAAAGACGTGTAGGTGGCGCTCCCTACGAGTAAGAGCAATGAAAACACCAGGTTCGAATTCGACACCTCAAAAACCCTCTCAATACCAATTTTAGTTCAATAGAGGTCAGTATTTCGAAAGTTATTTGAAAAAAAATTAAATAAAAAAAATAAAAATGAAACTTCAACTTGGAAACGAAGCGTTTCCGTAAATATATTCATTCGGACAATTCACATTAGAATATTGTGAGAAATCACCTCCTCAAGTTTGTCAAAGTACTTTTGAATCATCCTACATCGGTGAAAATAAAGTAGGAATACTGGTTCGGATAAGGCGACAAACTCGATTTTGGGGAAATTATGTTTTTCCACTTGGAAGTCAATAATGAACTTGAATGACCTATTTGCTTCGTTTCCGAAATACATTGTCGAAGGTTTAAGAAAAAAATATTTTTTTATCAATTACTCAAAAACTTTTTGGCAGATTTTGATAGAATTTAGCCTGCTCATATGCGGTAATAAAGGGCTTTTCCAATGTAATTAAAATAAAATTATTGATTCCAGTGGTGTCCCACAAAGAAATCAAACAGATATCAGGACAAATCATTGCATGCCATTGTTTTTTGTAGGTTATTTTTTTTCAGATTGAGCAATCAAGAATACATTATTTTGTGTCTTCAATTTTATTTGAATTCCGCTCTGTTTCTGGAAAACAATTATTGAAAATGCTACAAATTTTTTTTCCAAATTGGTGAATAATATGGTGAATAATTGATAACTCCGTCCACTTTATCGTTCCGCAATATCCTACTCGTTGACTTGTCGTGAACAATTATTTCACACAACAATGGCCAACACAAATTATTATTTGAACTCTTCTCATCATCATTGTTTCAAAAACTACAACTCCATACCAAATTTGATCGACATAAATATATTTCTTAATTCATTCACCACCTCTGTATATAAAACCAAACCATTTTTTGTATCCTCTGAATAGTATCATAATTATGTACATATTCATGTTCTCACGTGCCCTTTAGATTGTGTATAATATAACAAATTCAAACAATAAAAGTAAATCAACCTGGGATCTGGTCAATCACAAAAAACAAGCAAAACGAATGTGAAAAGTTTGAGCATCAACAAGAACGATCTATTGATTGAGTATCAACTAGAGATCTCAGGAGAATTAAATTTTTTTTTAATTTTTTAGCTCCTATAAATCTAAATACTGATGATATGGAATCTTTGAAAACTATCAATCTGACATGTTCTTTTGAGTCACCTTCCACAGTCTGAAAATGAAAATATAATTCAACTTCAGACTTTGGAAGGTTTCCCAAAAAAACATGTCAAAAAACGTGGTTCCTCCACAAAAAATCACATTCATTCAATATTAATCTGAATTTTGTATAGTGATTTTTCTTTTTACCAATAACGGAGGTTGATGTGAGACACTCTATTCTTCCGCAGAAACCAAAAAAATCTACTGGCACCAACGATATTCCAATGACTCTCATTAAAAATAACATCAAGTACTTGATCAAGTCTTTGGCCTTTTTATTCAATCCATTACTTTCTACGTATACATTTCCCGAATTATACATAACTGCAATTGTCATTTCCGTTTTGAAAAAAATGGATAAATCAGACCTCGACAATTACAGGGACATCTCACTTCTACCAAGTTTTTCAAAACTCTTAGATTGGCACGTTAACCAACAACTCCCGTCTTATCTTAGGGAACAGAATATTTTGACCAATTCTCGAATTGGTTTCTGACCAAATATGAATATAGCCGATGCAGCTTTTGCTTTACCTCGACACCTTGAAACAATCGAAAATGGCCAACACCCATTGGGTATTTTCTGCGACCAATTCAAGGCCTCCGATTCTGTCGACCACGACTTTCTTTTGGATATGCTCGAAAATTATGGTATCGCCAAGAAATGGTTCGAAACGTACCTCTGTCATGGACAAATGCTAGTGAAAGTGGTAGTCAATAGAAATAACAATCTCACCAACTTCTACTCAGAAACGACAGATATAAAAAAGGTGTTCCCCAGGGCTTCATACTCGGACCCACATTATTCCTTGTCTATGTCAATGACATTGTCTGTAGCTAACTACGCGTAACATTTCCACTGTTTGCTGAGCACACTGATCACTCGGAAATCCAATCGATGTTAGCCCAAATACAAGAGACTAGTTTACTGCTAACAAACAATCCCTGAACGTGAAGAAAACCCAGAGTGTCTTATTCAACCCATACACAAATCTTCAGAACTGGACGTTGACGTAGAAGATGGCTCAATAAATTCTTCCGACACTTCGAAATTCCTAGGCTTCACCAAATATGGTAATCTGAACTGGTCTGAACACATAAACAAATTGAATGTGAAACTAAGTATAGCCATATTCGCCATGAGAACAGTCAGAACAAACACCAATATAAAAATATCCAAAACAGTCTGTTACGCACACTTTCACAGTCACCTGAACTTTGAGTCACCATCCACATTTGTAATACAATAAAGAGCAATCAGAACGGTTTTTGGCTTGAGCTATAGAGAATAAAGAATGTCACTGGGTCTGTTAAATGACTTGAAACTTCATGACCGTGTAGCCTAAATGTTTAGAAATGCAAATGTTTTTGTTTCGTTTCAATCAAGCGAGTAGTGTTGAAGTTACGACAATTATAGTTTCCATTCTATTCAAATATTTCGGGTGAGCGCGCCATGCTCGAGTGACGTCATTCCACAACACAACGTTCTCACCGTACACTCAATCATTGCTTTGCTATCGGATGTTCGACCACAATAACGTTTTCAACTTTAGTTTTTATGTGAATTAGTGTTACAATAGTGTTATAAGTATAATATTAGATATGGATGACGGTTTTGAAAAAGGACAATCTGATATCTTGCCTGAAATAGACGGGTTAATGGTTGCCCACTATTTTTCAAGTAACTCCGATTCCTTGGCCGCCGAGATGCGAGGAGTAAAAATGCAAAAGTAAGTATTACTTATTAACATTTAACTTTATATCATAAATCTTCTGATCCCTATAAGTAAATATTTCTCATTACTAGTATTTCATGAATGTACGTCATACGTCATATTGATACTATGAACATCTTACTTGACATTAAGTTTCTGAGAAGGAAGAATGCCTACATAGTTTCATGACTTACATTCTGTTTTTTTTTAATATGTAATGTAACAAAAAATTAACATAGTAAACCTAACCTGAACATTATATACCAGAGGTACAAAACTTTTTAAAATTTGATCACATGAAATATTTTTTTTAAAAGTAGGTTATTATTAGGATGCACGCGACTACGCCTATCAAATATTATTAAGCTAGGGTGAAAAACCTCTCATATTAATTTCCCTTTCAATGTGATCGTGGATAAGTGCATTCTATGTATTTTAGGTGAATATAAAGTTACTCTACACATGCACTCCGAATATAGGGAAAAAAAATTCTTACGTGTTTTTGCCTCCTGAACACGAATCCGGAAGAAGAATGTGGCAGTCTCATACCGTTCCCGAGTTAGAGAAATTTAAAAATAAAATAACCTCATTTTCAAGCACCGTTTTCCCGCACAAAAATCACTCAAAATGCCTCCTTCCTCATAACAGCATAAACAATACACCCCAAATCACTTATTTTCGGCACAACTTTGCACAAAATATCGTCGTTTTTATCGGAAAAATCCTCCTTCTTACACAGTTTCAAATTAAGAAATGTTACACATCGACAGTTGAAATTTAGTAACTTTGCCTTATTTTTCATGTTAAATAAATGATTCACCGCCGACAACAATTGCACATATAAATGAAGGGGAAACTATTGCTCACATTTGAATTCGAAAAGTTAGCGGGTATTCATTTATCACCAACATGAAAAATAAGGCAAAGTTACTAAATTCCATTTGTCGAAGTATGACATTTCTTCATTTGGAACTGTGTAAGAAGAAGGATCTTTTCGATAAAAACGACAATATGTTGTGTGAAGTTTTGCCGAAAATAAGTGATTTAGGGTGTATTGTTAATGCTGGTGAAACAAAGGGGCATTTTGAGTGATTTTTGTGCGAGAAAATAGTGCTTGAAAATGGGGTGATCTTTTTCTTAAAGTTTTCTAACTTGGGAACGGTATGAGACCGCCGCATTTATCTTCTGGATTCGTGTTCAGGAGGCAAAAACACGTAAGAAAAGTTTTTTCCCAATATTCAGAGTACATGTGTAGAGTAACTTTATATTTACCGTATTTTATTTTTTATATATTAGATCAACTTACGTTTATTCCATT
This sequence comes from Gonioctena quinquepunctata, assembly GCA_018342105.1. Taxonomy (NCBI): domain Eukaryota; kingdom Metazoa; phylum Arthropoda; class Insecta; order Coleoptera; family Chrysomelidae; genus Gonioctena; species Gonioctena quinquepunctata. Next base: position 371,044 of record JAFIRS010000369.1, on the reverse strand, counting down.
TTGGATTGGCTAGAAACAGCTTCGACGACGAAGCTATTGGATATGTAGAAGTTAAAAGAGATATTTGTACAGTGAAATGCCGAATCACCCCAGAACATCATGATTTGCATCCATTTCTTTCGAATTTTAGGTTCGAAAGCAACAATAAAAAACAACTTTTCGGGTGCATTAGTAGTTTTATTTAAAAACTTTGGCACATTACACGATTTTCTAGTTTCTGGATTCGACATTTTTATCAAATTTCGACGCAAACTCCATACACACAGTTCGGAAGCAGAGCACGCACTGACCGACCGTTGTACAGTAACGTCACAGCGGCCAATGCTCCGCGTCGTCGCACGCCTAGCTAAACAATTGAATATCTCGAAAACTATAAGCGTATCAAAAAAATATTTTTACAATATTTTTTTATTTTCAATAGAGTTTATTGTAAGGTAAAAATCAAAAAACGGTGATATTCTTCATTATGTAGGGATCATTTCGCAAATCAAAACATATTCACACTTACTAACATCTACAAAGTTCCACTTCTTATACACAAAAACGTGGTTCTCTCTTACGTCCGGCCGATAGACATTCATAGCCTACCTGGAATCATTCAGTAATCTTATCAAATCACAAATATAATGTAACTCCTTTCACATGGGAATCAAGGTTTACAATCACCTTCCTAACGCACTGAAATTGCGAAAATTCATAATACAACTCAAAAATGTATTGCAAAATCAGGTTCTATAACTTTGATGAGTTCTTCGAATGAAATATTCAATACATACATTCACTTATGTTACAATATTTTGAACTGATGGTAACTATTATCTGAAGTCGCTATCCACAGCAGGTCATTATTTCAATATAATATGTAAACTAGACACCTTCCCTACGCCACTGGCAGTAAGTTGGTACAAATTGATTTGAGTTCTTCTCTATATTATTGTACATTCAACGTGGATCTTCTGGGTAATAAATGTCTGTCTGTCTAAATGTATCAATAACCCACTGAATTTTTTATTTCAGTATTTATTATTATACCATGATATATCTTCCTGTGAATACCGCTTTGGTTTCGTCCTGTAATTAAATATAATAGTATAGATATTAGGGTGCTTCATTTTTGGGCAACATTTTTTTTTCTTCAAGCCCCGCCTGAAAATCTTGTAATTTATGGAAAAACAAAATTTTTGAGCATATTGCGAACCTTTAATTCGAATTTCAACCCATTGCTAGAGAATTCTGAATTTTATCCATTAAAATAACATTAAAAAATTATTTTTTATGCGTTTTTCCTTCCGCTCACCAGGTACAAATTTTTTTTGGGAATTTTGACTCATGGATTATTGTTATAGGTATAATTTCCTACAAAAAAGCCCATTGCGTCGAGTTTGTAACTCCAACGGGTTCGACGAAAAATGTCATTTAAGCTGAATTTTCATAAAAATAGCAGTAAATCGCGTTTATTTGAACATAGAAAGGAAATGTAAATGACAAATTTGTAGGGGGTTTATGCCCTACAACTTCAAAATATTTTCACGTAGCTCTCATAGTTTAGCTGTTAAAGCCACTTAAAACTTAAAATTAACGAAAAAATCTATTTTTCTCAATAAAAACTAATTTATGAAATCCAAGTTAGAAAATTTAATGAAAAATTTGTTTGTCGTATTTTTTGGAATTTTATGGCAGCAAAAATGTTTGAAATCGGTAATTTCACAACGATTACTACTTTTTGGGGTTTATAATATTTTTAAAAAAATTATACGATTTTCACAGATAGATTATTTATGTCAGACTTCAAAGTTATGCACAATATGTACGGTTTCGTTAGTTTGCCAGTAGTTTTCTTCCATTTGTATTTATGAAATTTTTGCACACCTAATTTATTTCTCATTATCAACGTCAAAAATAGTTTAGCAAATAAACGCGATTTACTGGTATTTTTATGAAAATTCAGCTTAAATGACATTTTTCGTCGAACCCCTTGGAGTTACAAACTCGACGCAATGGGCGTTTTTGTAGAAAATTATACCTATAACAAGAATCCATCAGTCAAAATTCCCAAATATTTTTTCTTTCTGGTGAGCGGATAAAACGGATAAAAAATCATTTTTTAATGTTATTTTAATGGATAAAATTCAAAATTCTCTAGCAATGGGTTAAAATTCGAATTAAGGGTTCGTAATATGCTCAAAAATTTTGTTTTTCTATGAATTACAAGATTTTCAGGCGGGACTTGAAGAAAAATAAAGTTGCCCCAAAATGAAGCACCCTAATAGATATTCATGTATACCGGGTGTCAACGAATCTATAAGACGACAAGTCATAACTTCTAGAATATCAGGTGTATCAAAATGAGATTTGGTATAGGTAGATGGTAAGTGAAGAGGGGAGTTTTCGCATATTTTTCACCTTCCGGTCACATCCGGTTTCACCGGAAATGGCTCCCGTTTTGAATTTTCGAATAGAACACCCTGTATATTGTAACATTTTTGGATTTCTGAGACAATTCTGGATCGGCATGTGACTATTTGAAGAGTTTTGACGCCTTCATAGTATTTTTAGAGTGATTTTTAATATTGCATCTAGGTGACCATGATTGGACGTGATCTAATCTGGGGACCTCAGGTGATGCCAGAAAATTACAATCGCACCTCTCCAATAACTAGTATGATAGATAGGAATAAGACAAGATGGCAAAATTACATTTTTGTGTCAAACTATTATTTTTCAAAAGGCGACAATTTTTTTACAAGCACTTACCAAAAAATTGGTTTTTTGACGAATCTAACGATACTAACTCATTTGCGATCGAATTAAAATAAAATATTACCTAGAATAAATAATAGTTTAAAAAAACTAAAAAACACGCTTCTATAGAAAACCAGACTAAAAAAATTTAAAATAAGAAAAAAATATATTTTATTTAAAAAAAGCGTAGGGTGCATGGTATCGCCTCGGTGTGTAATGTACTATATAATTATTGATACCATGCACCCCACGCTTTTTTTCAAATATATTTTTATTTTTCTAATTTTGAATTTTTTTAGTCTGGTTTTCTATAGAAGCGTGTTTTTTAGTTTTTTTTAAACTATTATTTTTATTATTTTTCGAAAATCAAAAATTTTTATAATCTTATCAAATTAGGTAATCCTAATCTCCGCCCCCAAAAACCCCCACATACCAATTTTGAATAGAATCAGACCATAATCACAAAACTCGGCCGCCATTTCGAAGTCGCCATCTTGAATTTTCCAATTTTCACAGAAGAATCATAATATTCGACCCCAAAAACCCCCACATATCAATTTTGAATAGAATCAGACCATAATTACAAAACTCGGCCACCATTTTAAAGCCGCCATCTTGAATTTTCCAATTTTTACAAAAGAATCATAAGATTCGACCCCAAAAACCCCCACATACCAATTTTGAATAGAATCGGACCATAATCACAAAACTTGTCCACCATTTTGGAGCCGCCATCCTGAATTTTCCAATTTTGACAATAGAATCATAATCTCCGACTACGAAAACCCTCGGATACCAAATTTGAAGCGAATCGGAACATAATCACAAAACTCGGCCGCCATTTCGAATTCTTCAATTTTCACAAAAGAGTCATAATATTCGACCCCAAAAATCCCCACATACCAATTTTGAATAGAATCAGACCATAATCACAAAATCGTCCACCATTTTGGAGCCGCCATCTTGAATTTTTCAATTTTGACAGAGGAATCATGATCTCCGACCACGAAAACTCTCAGATACCAATTTTGAAGCGAATCGGACCATAATCACAAAACTCGTACGCCATATTGAAGCCGCCATTTTGTTTTTTCCTCACACAAAAATTTCTTAATGCATTCTCACCGGAATTATGTACATCTGCCAAATTTCAAATCATTCGGACGTCTGGAAGTGGGTCAAAATCGCGCCCAAAGGAGTCGGTTACAAACAAACAAACGAACAAACAAACATACAAGTGAGGCTAATATAAAGCGTGTAAAAATACAGGATGATAATTCATTCACTTTTGTCAAGTGTACCATGGATAGCCATGATACATAATATTTTGTAGTTATTTTTATCAAGTCCTCTTTGGAAAACAAAACACTCACTTAGGTAATGAAAGTGACATAAGCTCCATGATCAGACAGTAGAAGTTTCTCAATTTCCGTTGAATTCCAGTTTAATTTTTTTCAAAATAATGTATACTCAAAGTGAAAAAGTGGAAATTGTATTCATATTTTGAGAATGTCATGGAAATGCAAGGAATGCTACTGAGTTGTATGCTCAGAGATATCCCAATCGGCAACATCCCGCTCATCAGTATTTTCCGTATGGTGAGAATCGTTATAGACAAGAAGGAAATCGAGAGGCGGAACAGAGGTTTATCATAAATGAAGAGACTGACAAAAACGTTCTTGCTAGGCGTTGAGGTTGATAAAACGGTTTTTTCAAAAATAAATTGAAATGCAGATTAATTCACGAATCAGCAAGAAAAATACTGAAAAAGCACGGACATCGAGCATTTGAATTTGATAATAATAATAAAGGCTTTATTTTTTTCAAGCAATATACATAGAAGCTATAATATTTTAATAGTAAAAAAAAAACAAATTTCTGGAAATAAAGGGCGAAATTTCTTTTCTGCAGAGAAAATAGTAGCTTCCCTACGAAAATGTTCTTCCATTTAACCCTGATACAGTGTGCAATATGTATCCTTTTGATTGACAATAGACAATGAGAGAAAAGTGATGATTATCTTTATACCTATCAGTTTTTTTGGGCAGCGAGGTAGAAGAATATCTAGACTTGTTTTTTGAATAGTTCGTTTTTATAATCAGATCTGAAGCAAGTAATGCTGAGGTTCTTTATAATTTCTGGAACGGAGTTATACAACTGGTACTGAATATTTCAGTTTTGAATTTAGGTGATGATAATGAATCTTCAAATCGTAGATTTGAGTTATGTATATCTGTCCTTGAAGATATTTTATGGAGCGAATATGTAGGAGTTTTAATAAAACAATTTTTTGGTATAAAGTGACTGCGTGATGAATTCTTCTATTTTGCATATTCAACCCCCCAATCTGTATTAATTTATGTGATATTCTCTGGCAGTTACATCAAAATTTGTATGCTGACGATGGCGATAGACAAGAAGTGTTTTGTGATTGGCTGCTTCAAAATCATAGAGTTAACCCAAATTTTATCAACTTCATTCCATTTCCCGAGAATCACGATTGACAAATAATGGTATGTTCAATAAGCAGAATTCTCGGTACTAGGCCCAACAAAATCAACATGCAATGAGAGAGGGCAATTATCAAGAAAGGTTTGGCGTCAATGTCTGGGATGGTATCGTTGGAAACAGAATAATTGGGCCAATATTGTTTCGAAGTCAGTTAACTGGGGTTAGGTACTTAGGTTTTCTTCAAAATGAAATCGAGAATCATCTCAATAGTCTACCTTCAGCAGTTTTACGGCAAATTTACTTCCAACAAGATGGAGCACCCTCTCATAATACCAGAGAAGTTCTTAATTACTCAATAGAGCAATTTAATATTCAAGTTATTGCAACCAATGGTCCAGTACGGTGGCCTGCCCGCTCACCGGATCTCACTGTGCTCCATTTCTTTATTTGGAGATATGTGAAAGAAAAGGTTTTTACGGGCATTAAGAAGGATAAAGCCTCAAATGTTACGAAACGTGTTGAGAGAAACAATTGAACGAGCTGAAATGTGTCTTGAACAAGGAGGAATGCACTTCGAGAATTTACTACAGTGGAAACAAATAAATTATCATCCATGGCACACTTGACAAAAGTGAATGAATCATTATCCAGTATTTTCCTTGGTAATATTTAATTTATGTTCTTATTTTAAATCCAATCGCAAATAAATTAGTTTCGTTAGATCGTCAAAAAAATTTTTTTTTCAGAAAATGCTTGTGAAACAATTTTCGCCATTTGAAGAATAATAGTTAGACACGGAAATTGAATTTTGCCAACTTGTCTCATTTCTATCTCATAGCAGTCACTGAAACTTTGCGACTGTAATTTTCTGACATCACCTGAGGTCATCGGATCAGTTTACGTCCAATCATGGCCACCTGGATGCAATATTAAAAGTTACTCTGAAAAATGAAGCAGACGTAAAAACTTTTTGAAACATCACATCCTGACCCAGAATTGTCTCAGAAATCCAAAAATATTACAATATACAGGGTGTTTCATTCAAAAATTCAAAACCGGAGCCATTTCCGGTTAAATCGGAAGTGCGTGGAGTGAGAAATGAGCGAAAACTCTCCTCTTCACATACCATTTCCCTCTACCAAATCTTATTTTGATACATCTAATATTCTAGAAGGTACTACTTGTATAATAGATTCGTAGATATGTATTTTAACGTCTTGCGCAACTGCTGCTGACGCAAAATTCAATATTCAAATTTGATTTTGAAATTTCATTCATCAAGCCCAATGAAGTTTCACTTCAAAAATATTTATGCATCAATTAAAAAAAAATAAGAAACACGAGGACTTAGTTGCCGACCAAAAATTTTTAAATATCGTAGTGGAATATAGCGCACCCATCTAATACTAAACTTTTCACTAGTTTACTTCACATACTCGTTGCTTGAATAACTATATCCACACTTTCTCGTATGTGACTTTCCCGCCGCTGTATATCGACTTCATCAACAATCGAATGATTCAATTCCAAATTGATTCAACAACTTTTCTGTATAACGTTATATTCGAATGAACCGTATTCATAATTCAAATGTATGTCACGTTTTCAGTGAAACCATTTATCTCCGAATGCCGGTTTGATAAAGTATGATACACTTCTCGATAAAGTAAGGTGACAAGATGAATGATGGTTTCAAGATGACAAACGTTGGATGCTGCACGAATACACACAAAATTGACGGAAGAGCCATCGCCAGGCTGAAAGTCCTCAACCGTTTTGATTGAATGAAAATTGCGCATCTTGTGTGAAATGACATCCGTCATTTTGAGGAAGTGTCGAAATTCTTTCATTTATGAAAAAATAATTATCGTTGAGAGATCTAGAGTATTATGAAACATTGAATGGAAATTTTAATTGTCATTAGACGAATATGTAACCTAAATATTTGTGGAATAACCATTTGTCGAAAAATTAATTATGAAAACACGATTTAGTCTTATCAATAGGTGTAGTCATGCCCTGTATATTGATGCACATGAGCTTATTCAATATTCTCAACCCGTGAATGAAATTTAACCCAACTAATATTTGTAATTAAAACTTAATAATACATTATTTATCCTAATTGAATTGAGTATTGTTAAGGTGGATGAGGACGAATGAAAAAAACTCAATTAAAGCTGTTTCCAGATAAAACAAGAATGTATAATGTTTCTTAGTAAGGGTAGAGGAATAAAATAGTATTTTTGTTTTTGTTTCAATCTGCTTCAAAATTGGTCATTTTTCAGAACCACAGACACTTTTTTTGAAATTCCCGCCAAATCTGAGGCCACGTGATATAAGTCGCAACGGAATTTTCAGTTTTCAGACATGCAGAAACGAACCGCCACTAGAGTTTTTCAGGAATTTCAATAACAATTTTTTTTCCCATATGTAGCCAGCTTTATGACGGACACTGTGTATATATATATATATATATATATATATATATTTATATATATATATATATATATATATATATATATATATATATATATATATATATATATATTGTTATGTTATGAAAACCAGTTAGATATTTTAAAAAGAAAAAACCCACAAAAAAGAATAATTATTGATTAGATATTAGTTTCAAGAGATTGTTTTTTACATAATTTTAGAAGTTCTATTTCCTTTATAAGCCTATGTATGATATGAATAGATAAAAATGTCCAAATTATATAACACAATCAATTTCATACACTGTCAGAATGATTACAACCCATAATTCTTCAAAATACAACAAAAAGTCTAGATTTACAAAATTTTCCTGAATAAAATGTGATCTACAGATGTATAAATTTGAAACATACAGTATATGGAATTGTAGCTAACTAAAAGTAGCCAATGGTAGAACAGCAAACTTCTTGATGACAATAGCCAATCAGGGAATATATGGTCACATGTAGAATTTGAAATTGTAAGAGAATAAGAGCGGGAAGGTGTCAGAGGCAATTATTATTGAAATTTGTACATAGTTAATAAGAATGGAAAAATAGTTCTATGTATAAGTTATGACACATAACCATAGACAGTAAAAATGTTACAATATAGTGCGCGAATTCAAAAATTCGAATCGGAGAGAAGGAGCAAAAATGGTATCCAGGTGACAACAAACAAAGCCACAAAAGGGAGATCGAAAATAGATTCAAAAGGAATGCCACGTTATATTTTTGGGAGAAAGGAAAATGGAATAATTTCCACATTATAAGTGGAAACCAAGATTACCTTATTTTTACACCGTATACAAGTATCCAAGGCTGATTGCTGAATTTGTATGGTCCTTTTCTATTTGGTATTGGAGTTCCTGATAGCATTGGAGTGAAAGGGAATCCAAATCCTGGTTTTATTGAACAGCGACAGTTCCAGACAGGTATAAACCTTCCATAGTGCACATTCCAAACTGAACAATTTCACTAATAACGCATATTCCATCGGCAGAACTTTATTTCAATTGATTTCGAACTATTGAAGAAATTTTCACTTTCAAGGTAAAAGTGAGGTTGTGTATATTTGACCAATGAACTTTTCTCATGATTATCCATGAATATTTGTAGATTCACCTCAGAGTAAGTTATCTTTCGTAGGCCAGGTGAAATTAAGTTTTCCTGAATAAAGGAAATAATTGCTTTTTGATACTTTGTCGTTTGTTTTCTACAATGATCAACAATCATACTTATGACCATTGAATGAATTGAAATTTGACATATGAAGCAGTGGCTAGTGACTCAATTGCCTGAACCGGCTATCTGAGACAAGGGGCGTACCAACTGAGCTTAGCTGTGGTAAGGAAAATGATAACAATTGGCAGCAACGTGACGAGAGAACAGTGATGTAGCTAGCAATTATTATTACATTGCAAAATATATTATACAGGACACAAATAATCATCTATATCATAACAATTTGGCTCACAAAGAAGAGCGAAAACTATCAGCTATCTTCATTTTATAGAAACAATTTATATTTACAATTTATCATTCCATAACAATATATATATATAAATATATATAGATATATATATATTATATATATATATATATATATATATATATATATATATATATATATATATATGAATGAGAGTAATATCGAGGGGACTGTTAAAAACAAAATGGAAGGGATTTGATGGACATAGCCCTCAGAGGAAAGTGCTAACCGTAGACACGTGTTTCAGGCTCTCGGCCCTCATCGTTATGGTGGAGAAGTGCAAGGATGAAACACTTGGTAGAAAACGACAAATGAGCGGCTGGCTTATGGTTGCTGACTCCGTTGATTTGTCGTTTTCTACCAAGTGTTGTTCATCCTTGCACTTCTCCACCGTACTGATGAGGGCCGAGAGCCTGAAACACGTGTCTACGGTTAGCACTTTTCTCTGAGGGCTATGTCCATCAAATCCCTTCCATTTTATATATATATATATATATATATATACACAGTGGTTCAATAAAATGAACAACCAACTATATTTATATATATATATATATATATATATATATATATATATATATATATATATATAAATATATATATATATATATATATATATATATATAATATATATATATATATATATATACCTATATGATAAAATAATAATAAATATGTTTATTCACCCACAATGATTCACAGAATAGACAATATGTGCCAATCGCTACATGAATAAACACAGATAATCGGTGAAGCTGTTAGTCACAGCTTGTGCGCGATAAGGAAACTCAATTGTTCTACAATATAAAGTATAAAAACACAACATTTTGAAATACAACATTTGAGTATATAATATTAAACATCTCACAAACATACTTCTCAAATACTCCTCCCTGGCATATACCCACACTGCATAATGCCAGATCCCCATGTCACTTCCACAAAACAGAAACCCTTTCCAAAATGATGGTTCAAGCTTTAAGAGCCCTTCTCTCCCGATCAGAAGACAAGGTAGGGGTAGCTTCCGTCTTTCAGGAAGAAATAAAAAGATACCCCCTACCATCAAGCACCAGTGTGTGAAGTCGGGAAATATCAAGCCGTCAAATACATCACATGCCATGGAATACAAAAGGCAACTCTCATTACCGACTCACTCAGCGCCGTCAAAACCCTAGAATAAGTATATTGCAGCAATCCTAACGCCAGGTCATAAGAGAAAAACTTTATCACCACACGAACAACCCCAACAGCGAAATAAACCTGGTATGGGTACACTCGCATATCGGCCAACTAAAGGAACCTACAAACCAAAGAATGCAGAGAAGAGATACAAAGAGCTACATTGAATACCTGATATGGAAACAATGGCAGAATGGGAACAATGGCAGAAAGATACCAAACTCAACGAAATAAAAAAATCAGTAGAACCATAGACCGCAACTCCTCAGAAAAAAAGACACCAAGTCATCCTGTCACGACTATCACATATATCTTCAAAAGGAAACCACTGAAAACTTGCGATTTATGTTTAGTGCCGGTTAGTGTCAAGTAGATTTCAGAAATGTAATCCCTCCAACTGCGCGGAAGTGGCACTCCTCGCGCCAAAGTTGCCAGTTCACGCGCCGTCGGATAGGGCAGGCTTGGCGATCTACGGTCGGCGCGGTGAGTCGGTAAATGAACACGGTTCAAAGAAGCTCGGACGATGGCGTTCAACACGTGTATACCGATCCAACGACGCGGCTAGGAGCGTGGTACTGTCAGTGCCGTGGTATATAGCTTTCACCATGGAGTGGTCGAACGAAGTGGAATTTTTATCCTTCCATGAAGCCGAGCCGATTATTTGGAACCCACGGGATCCAAACCATAAAAAAAGGAATTCAATTCATGATGTCTGGAAGCGAATTGTAGAGCAAAGGAGTGATTGCAATTAAACCAAATTATTTAAATTTTTAACGCCTAAAACAGACCACAACCGTTGCGTGTCCACGTCTGGAACCGCGAACTTACGTGCGCCGTGAAACGGCCCGACACATTTCGACGCGCCAACCTTGACACTCAACCCTCAATCCAGGATTGCCACTCCACGCGCCGTTGGATCCCGGCTTTAGATATCTGTGATATCTCTAACCTTCTATACTTTTCAAACGACCTGCACATAACTGACATAATCTAATTCCAGACTAATAATGTGAACAAAATGTAAATACGAGTTATCATGAAAAAGTAACTGTACCACCGTGGTCGATGCAACTCTTTTCTTTCCCAGAATGAGAAAAATAAAAAAATTACGATATAAAGAAATTGAGTATAGAATATTCAGTATCAATGACATGTTTTTTGGGTAACCTTCCACAATCTGAAAATGAAAATATAATCAGGAAAATCTATACAAGTGTAGAAAGGGCAAACTAACTAGTTCACCCCGATAAGTTATTGCGTTCACCAAATAATATTTCCTATAGAAAAATGATTCAATTAGTCAATAACTTGTCGTTTTTTGAATTTGCTTAACAAAAAATTTTTTCAAAATTCAAAAGATACTTCTCTATATAGTTTTTGATTGACGTTTTGGGGACTATATCTGCCCCCGTTCTCAAAATCTCCCAAATCTCCTTTGATTGTTTTAATAATTTGGATTTTTTCTTGTAGAGTATTTTTCGCTTTTTCAACTGACGGATGTCAATTGAGATCTGCCAAAAAAGTTTGAGAGTGACGTATTGCTCATTTGATATATGGGGTGTTGTTGAGATCAGTTAATTAGCATTCTACCATATCTCACTTCCTCTCTGAGTAGAGGTAACCATGTATGATCCATTTCAACAGAATTTGTTGAAAAGCAGTTGTTATTGGGAAGAAACGTTGTTCCTCCACAAAAAACCACATTCATTCAATACATATAGTATCAAATCGCAAAATATAATTGTAGTAATATAAAAGTTAATGGTCAAGATAAGGAGTGTGAAAATCAGGAGCAAAGTGAATGAGTCAGGAATGAGAATGTATATAAGTTGTGAAAAATCAAGAAAAGAAAAATTCAAAATAAAAATAATGGAGTATTTATTACAGATATTCAATCAGCTCATGTATCTCTTTCCTTGATATACTCCTGATGTGTTCTTTTATATTGATCTTGAATTTGTTCAGTGTTTTTGTTAGTTTAATGTTTTCAGGTGGGCTATTAAATGATTTTGTCCCCAAGTACATTCACCTCCTCTAACCGATGTATTTGTTAATTGCTGGTGTAACATATTTCCTTTTATTTTTTGTTCGATAGTCATGTGTGTGACTTTTTAATTCATCCGTATTTGAGTATTGTTCGATATTCACTTGTAGATAGAATAACTGCCGAACATCTAGTATATTCGTTTCGGAATGAAGCAGTTCAGTGGGATATCTGTTTATCCAGCATCATTTTTAGAAATTTGCTTTGTGACACCTGCAATGCATTTAGTTTGTTTTGCAAACACCTCCCTAACCAATGATTCCATAGTTTATATGAGATTCCTCTTGCCTTCAATATACGATGATTTTCTCTTTCAAATTTAGGGAATCCACTATTTTTATATATTCATAATATGCATTTTAGTTCAAGTATCGAGTAATCTACATGGACATTCAATTTAAAACAACAAAATTCTCGGTTGGGAGCGAAAAAAAATAGTTGTAAATAAAACCCTAATATTCCCAAAATCCCTCATATGTGAAGGATCATTCATCTCATTCTATGAGCAAGAGGACGCCCAATCACACTTTTAGTTCTTTAGTTTTTCATTCTCAACCATTTGTTTTACTAATTAATAAAATATTTAGCAAATATAATATAAAAAAAAAAGTTTTCTTTATCGAAAATAAAATAGGATATTATATATATATATATATATATATATATATATATATATATATATATATATATATATAATATATACATATATATATTTTTTTTTCAAATATAAGTAAGACTTTGAGGAATTCATAGATTTCCTGTATAAGAAAACAAAGATCAACTAACTTGGTCATCTGTATATGTAAGTTCACATTAACAACAAGAAAAGAAGAACAGTTATACCTAAGAAAAAATATCAAATACTTCAATGCTTTAAGTTCACAAAAGCTTTCGAGCATCAAATACCAATCAAGTTAAGAATGTATTCAAATATATAATATCAAAATACTAAATATCAAGTATCAAGTAGCAAATATTAAAATATCGAGGCGTCAAGCTAACAACCAGTAAACACTATAAAAAAATAGTGCCAGCCAAACTCGTCATATTCATACCCATATACTAGGAGCAAAATAGCGAAATGGCGATGAATTACAATTAAGGCACGGTCGCAGAAATTGTGAGGTCATTCAACAACCAATATCCCCAAATAATTCCAATGGGCTTTTGGCTTTCTCAAATCCCGCTTAACAATGGCCGCATCAATAATAAACAATGAATAATCAATAATGAACAATAAATATAGGCCTGCTGGCATATAATCCATACCGCAGGTGGGATAATATCTAAGTATAGCATAGCAACAACGGAAATGATGCAACATCAATCAGAGCACAAAACAACAATAATACGAAATAAATGTAGTGCCTTCTAAGCATGTGAGCACTATCGCATGGGTGATAATATATCAGTTAAACATAACAACAAGTAAGTATAAACAACAAATCATAAACAACCAGCAAGAAAAAACAACATTTCGAAAACAACAATTAACTTGAGTGATCCAATTCAGAGATGAAATCTCATGATGCGTTTCATGCTAATGAAGCACCATCGTCCATCGTCTTGAAAATCCTTGGTGATCATTTCCTTGTGGAATCACCCTGTAGACGAAGGGATTGAATCTTACCAGCAATCGGGATTGGTCACTCTGTAGACTATGAACTGGGCCACCCTGTACTCTCAAGTACTCAAAGGACCATTGATTTTCCATCACAAAATCAGAAACCAAAACCAGGAACCACGATCCGAAACCATGAACCAAAATCCAAGTCAGAATTCGAAAACCCAAAATGATCGTATCATCGGTTGAAAAAATAATGGTTATCCCAATAAAAGAGATTTCGAAGTATTGTTAGGCACAGGCGAAACCAACATATACCTGTTGAGTTTGATGTAACATGTTTCAGGAGTCCGACAACAGATTGGCATGGTGTGGCGTTTCAAACCCTCCGTACAGTGCAAATACAGATAGATATCAAAAAATTCACCCGCAGGCCCGACCAGTCTATCCAGAATTCGCCGAATTTGGTTCGAAAAGTATTTTCAATGAAGCATAATTCGAAGATCAGAAATGTTTCGGATCCAAAGGCGACATGCACACAACCCCCACCTTTGACTCTATCGCAACAAGTGAAAGAAAGTGACATCGAACAAACACTTCACCACATCGAACAGAGTTTGCACACTTGCATGAAGATGCCGCTTCTCCAGAGATTCCACGAGGGTCTAGAACCTCCTTTCGAGTATTTTCCGTGTTTCATCTCGTGAAATATGCAAGATATGCACTTCAACATGATGAACCATTGATGAACACTAACGATACAATGGGAGACAATTCTGCCCCAACCATTGATCACAGTCTAGAGAAATTACACTTGGTCGCTTGGCAACATTGTATCACTGCCCATCGAGATTCCAAATGTGAAATATAATTGAACGTCAACAAATGATAAATAAACTCGAAATTTTCAACATAACGACATGGCTTGGGCGAAATGAAATCACATATCAAGTTGGGTGATAGCCTATGTATATCACATTCAAATATAGTAGTTTCCAAAAGATTACCAAAGGAGCTTGACTTGAATGCAGAAAAATATTGGCACACCAAATATGCTAATATTTGTCTTTCGCTTCCAGACAGAACCCAGGATCTTAATCGAGTACACGGTACCACTGATCGAAAATCAACCATGGATCTTACCGTTCTACACTATTTTCAAAAGAACGAGAGAGAAATCTACCATATCTACATACTAAACATGGCCAAAAACCTTAGTCTTTACATGATATCTAGGGCCATTCGAAGTAATGTTTGACTACATTTTATTTACCTATTGAATCTCAAATGAGGTCTCCTATGAAAAACTTTTGAACCCATGTTCCTTTGGATCCTACAGAGGAACCCATTGCCTTATCCACATTACAATCATAGATTTTTGTAAGCAATTTTTCTTTGAGATTTTTATATTTGAAAAAATTTCAAAAGTTCGATGAAATTTCCAATTTTTGATATGAAGTGGGGAAATAGAATGTCTAGAGTATTGAAAAAAAAATATTTCAGCTTAAAATGTGTTGTGTTGGCTCGCACCTAATACCTAACTATTCTATTGTTGTTGAGGGTCTTATTTCAAAGGAATCTCTTATGGTTAATACACAGTTTGGAAGAGACGTCCTGAAGCTATCAACTGGTATTGTTTTCTTGAAATTTACCGATAGTAACCTATAAGCTAGTCAAGTTTTCATATCGGCAAAGTCATTCAAGTTGTACCAATTTGTTTCCTTGTATATATCATTACAGTGTCATCAGCAAAACTGATAATTTGACTTTGATTTTCTGATAAAAACAAAGTATTCATATCTACGGTAAATAGCAGAGGCCATAGCACCGTACCCTGTGGCAAGCCACATGTTATTTCTTCTGTATCACTCATTTTATTATTTATTCTAGTCTGTTGTTTACGGTTTTTCAAGTAACTCTCGAATAAGCAATGTGCCGTACCCTGCACTCCCATGTCTTCTACTGTTTTCAGAAGTAGATAATGATCGACGGTGTCGAAGGCCTTCGCTGAGTCAAGAAAGACTCCGATAACTGGTTCACCTTCATCTATTTGCTAATAGCAGCATTGCGTCTTTAGTTCATTTTTTATCCCGAAAACCAAATTGTGAGTTGGAAAGTAGGTTTTGCTTTTCAAATAATGTATTTTTCCAGAAAGTGAAATGGGTCTGTAATTTGTCATATTATGTTCATTTCCTACTTCAAAAATTGGGATTACTATAGTATTTTGGAAAGCTGTCGAAAACTGTCCTGATTTTAGTACATAATTGATTATCACACAAGAGGGTCGGCTAATGATATCCACTATTGTTTTAAATATTTCTGAACTTATTCCATCGTACCCATGGGCTGTTTAGCTTTGAGATTATGTTTCATAATATGTTTGATTTCTGTTCCCGTTGTTGGATATAAAAACACTCAGAGGTTGCTTACAGTCTTTTTCTCTCTATAGTTATGAGGTTTATTGATTTTTTCAGCTATATTTTTTCCCACATTGATGAAATACTCACTGAATATATTTTCTATTTGCTGACTTTCGCTGATCATTTCATTATCGTCTGTGATATATTGTATTTTATTTTTTCCAATGTTGAATATAATTTCATCTACCAATTCCCCTTGCTTCTTTGTTGAGTTTTTCCTTTTCCACCTTTCTATTATGAGAATCCTTCTTCGCGATTTCAATTTGTCTCGAAATACCCTCTTTATATTATTTTTTTTCCATTTAGTTATTCAGTTATTCGTGACTGGACTAGTTGAAAATAACTATGAATTTGAAATAAACTTTGTAGAAAGGATATTCCTTGAGGTTGCAGTCAAAATAATGGCCTATGAGAAAAAGTAAAACTCTTTCTTATTTAGTCAATCTTTCGAAAATGTTTATTTTCATTATCAAGACAAGTAAGGTGAGGTTAAGTGAAGACAGCGAACTAATCACCATTTCGTGATTGAGGACTTTTCAAAATCATATCACTATGACCCACTACTAGTAATATATATAAAAATTAAACAATAGCACTCGCACATATTGTTTTAGATACTTAATTTAAACACTTTAAAATTTGAAACGGCACAATAATTACCACATGGTTGAAGCGTGACTGATTTATATTTATTTTTATTAATACATTAGAGAGGTGCAAGAGTTTTTTTGTATTCCTGGGGGGGTGTCAATAGCCGATCTATAACAATGTTCACTAAGGTTATCTAGATAGGTTTCTGCTTCATTTGTTTCTTTAAATATGTTAATCCTAATATCTCCTGAAAACACCGTGTAATCGGTGATCTCGTTTTCATTTCCTAAAATGTCAGTCAATTCATCTTTAACAGTATTCACATCACTAGCGCAGGTGATCTGTAGGAAGCTTTAATTAAAAAGTATTTTTTCCACATATAGTTTTCAGTCTAATAAGCTTGCTATGAAATAACAAAGTTATCTTCGTCCGAAATTATAAAAAAGTGACAATGATTTTTGATTATTCTGTATAATATTGAGAAACGGGTTTTATCGAAATCAATAGCCCAAAACCTCTTTTATGCTTGGTCAGAATTCGAAGGGATGATTTCTATACATTCCGATGTTATTTAGTTTCCAATTGTACCTAGCATTTTCATAAAAAAATCAATCACTCGAGAACGGTTATAGTTGGGTACATAGTACATCATATGAAATCATATTATTTTTTCCTGACCTATTCAGGAGTGTTACTTTGAAAAAACACAAGTTTGATATGTCACACTTTTTTGAGCCATCCTGTAGACTCCAAAATAATTTCCTTTTGCAGCCCTAATCAATATACATATAATGGAATGGAGAAATTCCCGAAAAAATTAATGGTTTGGTTCACAGAGACCCTGTCGTATGAGGTGCCCCACCCTGCATCTTCGTCAGTATTGAACTAAGCCAAGGTACTTTGGAAGTCGAAAATTGGGATATGAAGACAATATACCCAACAGGGCGACGGCATTGATAAATAAAAAAGACCTATTATTGGCGCTTTCAATCGTTTCACCAGCTCAAATCAGCTATAAGGAATAAAGAAATTGAGGAAGTATTTTTTTTATTCCATCTGCACTAATATAAATCAATTTCAATCATCATCCGTTGAAGAACAAGACATATTAACAAATAATTTTATCTCGCGAATTTCGTACATCGGATCAAGAAACTGTATAAAAAAAATATAACCCCAATGAAATCAACGCCGACAAATCCGCAGACATAAGGTAGTAATATATTCTGGAATCAAAGAGTATATCAGATGAATTTAGTGCGATGTGTTTCTTAAATCAGGTGAGTCGAAAGAATAGGATTTGATACATATGACTCAATCTAGTATCACTTCAAACTTAATAAATAGTTGATTCAAAATCATTTTGAATTAATCGATTTACCCATATGTGTTTAATCGACAATAACATTTCATCAATAAATATACAGAACAAATCTATGATTAAATATTCAATTGTCATTTTCTCAAAACGCATTCGAACCAAAAAATCATCGCAAGTTATCTCCGATAATATGAAAATATTGGCTCATTGCATACGGCAAAACGAAAAAATGAGGATTTTCTAGGGTCGATCTCAAATATGCATCTTGTCGACAAACATATATTATGGAAAAACTTTCATATACTTATGCGAGGTAAAACAGGAAAAGCAGCTTACAATAAGCAGCTTTCCAGACTGACTTATGCAGGGTGTCTGTTCCGAAGAATAAAGTATGAAACATTAAAATGGCCCCATTTGGGATCCCAAATCTTGAAATTTTTATGAGGTGTCGTGGCCTTTATGTCCTCCAATATTATTACTTATTCATGATTCCTACTAATCCCTGATATTTTATGCTCAGGACGGTTGCTTTTATCTTTCTTTCATGTTGCTCAAATCTGGAAAGGATTTCGAACGAGTGGAAAGAAAGAGTTGGGAAAGCAGCAGTGTCCCATATTCCAACATTCGGAATGATCAAGGAAATACTTTCAGTTGGTAGCATGAAAAATATTATTTTTTTCGTGTGTTTCTTGTTGAATGTTCTATTCGAGATATAAGTATGAAGTGATTCAGATGTTCACATAAAAACAATTATCACTTCGCAAAAATAGTTTTTGAAAATAAGGCACAAAAAAGAAGAGAATTATCCGACCGATAAATTATTCAGTGAAACAAATTTTTTTTACCAAAGACAACTCTATCTTTATCACATACTGATACACACCCGAAGAACAAATCTACCCTTGTTCAAACTTTAGATCATACTTACCAAACCAGACAGAAAACACACCTACACACCAAAACAAAAGCACCAAAAAAAAAACATTGGCTAGAGGAACCATACATACCTCTGCCAAAAATCTCATCAATAAAAGAAAACAAATATGTGTACATAGTTCACGAAGAAAATATATACTTATTACTGTCAAGCGACCTTTATTCCCACTTCTAGTTCTCTTATGTAAATCTTTTGAAATAATCTCTATTTATATTATATACCTACTTATGACTGTAAAGTTACCTTCATTTTACATTTCCACTATTCTCATATAAGTTATTTTAAAATTAGTTCTATCACTATTATTCATTACAAGGTATTCATAGTATTTCCGTGCCCAACTACGAGTTTTATGGGATTCTCGTTTGTTGACCTATAGCTTGAAAGCATGACCTACAAATGAATGTAACAAAAATTGATAAATTTACATGTACAAATTGAATGCTACTTCAGAATGTTAAATTTCAATATCAACCCATTTTTGCTACCAAATGAATAATTTTATATTTGTGTAGTACTTCAATTATAATTTTATTGTTCTGTGAATAAACATTATTATTATCATATATTTTTATGTTATCTAATTGAAAACTGTGTTTTCATCAGAAGAGTTTATATCATTTGTAGCTTGGCTGAATATGCTCATTCCACCAAATTGGCATGTTTATTGAAATACAAATGTCCCATTATACAGTACCTGATACAACGAGCATATATTTCAATATGGATTTTACCATGTTCACGAATACATTCATTACCAGTAGTTCCTTTTAAAATAGAATTGCAATTGAAATGTAATAATGTTTGTGGATCCTTATAGAATAAATACTTCACTTTGATTTTCTCCATACTGAGGAAAGGCAAATAAAATGTGAAAATTTTTCAATGTTATTCCATTATTAATCTAGATAATAAAAATGAAGGTCAAATTGTGTTGGTAAGCGCATTATTTCAGAACGGCTGGACCCGGAAAATTCGGGAAGGGGCTTTTTTCAATGGTATTTTTGTTTTAACCTTCCGATTTTTCCAATTTTTTTGACATTTTTTCCAATTTTGCTTTCGCTCAAAACCTGAGTCGGACTATTACGAACATAAAAAAATATTACCCAAATCGGTCCAGCCGTTCTCAAGTGATGCGCTTAGGAACACGACCAGACATTAATTTTTATGAACTCAAGACGATAACTCACGATTCGAACGATGGATATGCGTTATTCTTTTTTGTTTTGTTCGTTATAACAGGATAACGGGAAAACGGGATGAAAGGACAACAGGATAACGGAATAACGGGAAAACGAGATAACGGGATAATTAGAGGGAATGACAACGGCATAATGGGAAAACGGAAGCACATGACAACGGGAAGCGGGCTGGGTCACAGTCATAACCTAGATAGAAACAAACAAAGGAAAACAGGAATAAACAAATTCCACGCGGACGAAAGTTTTCAGGAAAAAATAGGTATGTCGGGTCAGTGATAAAAATTTCAAAAGGAAAAAGTGAATTTTTGACACTTTCGTTATAGTATTGTTACGGAAATGAGTGCAGATTGACCCTGCTTTCTGAATTGATGGCATGATTTGTAAGCTTGATTGATGGTAATTCCAGATTCAATAAAAATATTAAAAAATCTACCTTTCTGACTGCCCGCGCTATCGGTTTTTCTTGTGGTGATGCTATCAAAATAGCTTCCAAAAATATTTGCAACATCTCCTGGAGCTTCATATATCTTACTAGGTTTGTTCTGGTTTCAAGAAATTCGAGTTCTGAAACGTCAGGAGCATGCGCAGTTGATAAAAAGCGTTCTGGTTCGGCTCGGACAAGTTTGGATTTGATTGTATTTTGTTCTGGTTTCGTCATATAAATGATCCAGGACTGTCCAAGACTGTCAGAAACTGTTCTTGCTCTCGAGGCCGAACTGATGTGAACTGTTCTAGTTGCGCATGCGTTTTTATGTGGCAATACTTACGACGGCGTATTGGCGCCATCCTACCAGTATATTTTTTTTCGAAATCTCAAAATTTTGAGATTTTTTCTCAAAATTTCGACTTTTTTTCTCAAAATTTTGACTTTTTTTCTCAAAATTTCGACTTCTTTTCTCAAAATTTTGAGATTTTTTTCTCAAAATTTCGACTTTTTTTCTCAAAATTTTGAGATTTTTTCTCAAAATTTCGACTTTTTTTCTCAAAATTTTGAGATTTTTTCTCAAAATTTTGACTTTTTTTCTCAAAATTTCAAGACTTTTTCTCTCATGCATTGGTTTTATTCAGTGTAATCTCTGCGTTCAACGAATGTGGGTAGAATCATGGATATCACGGATGAACTCATTAAGCGATATTTTTTTCTTGGTTTGAATTACGGAGAAATCATACAATATTTGCAATTGGTACACAACAAGTTCATCAGCAGAAGGACATTGCAGAGACGTTTGAAATCACTGGAGTTATATAGAAGAAAGAACTACACACACGTAGAACACGTAGTCCACATTATATTGGGATCTTTTTGTCAAATGCAACCTAACATAATTTATGCGTTTTCGTTTAGTAGTACATATTGTTGAACACACATAATTTAGCGGCATATTTCATATCAGTCAGATGACAGAAGACATTTCAATAGCAATAGACCTGCGAAGCAATGCTTCTGAAAGTACTAAGAGAAACCTCAAATTGATAGGTGATTCAACTAGATATATTTTTTTATTATAAGAAAATGTATTCATCCAAACATTATAAGTTAACGTGAATTACAGAGAAATAATTCGCGTAACAATATAGGTACATTTGGAAAGAGTTCCTGTACCTAATTACTGAATTACGAACTGCTTACCCTCTGAATACTGGTTTTTTATGTCAGGTTATTTTATTCAGACATATTAATTTTCATAGGATGATCAAATGAAAATGTTTGTGACAAATTTTAGCGGGACCTTGATCAAGTTTGTTTCGAATGGAATACTCATTGCATCACAGGAAAAAAAACGTCTGTTGCCCCTAAAGGAAGACCCTTCATTATGTTCGAGCTGCCGGAGTTGTATGGTACAAGAGACTATTTATTACCAATCTCCCAAGATGATATTCAAATATGTAAAGAAGAATGTAAATATATAGAATATCCTTGTGATGAAGATGTTTATAATTTATGCAAAATCATATTCGAAGAAAAAAGTTTCAGTTTGCAGAATGACCCATTTAAATGTGTTGAATTATACTTAGCATTGAGAGAAGAGATAAACCGCCTATTGTAAACTTATTTGAAGAGTTATTCTAGTTACTTAAGTGTACCTATAATTTGAATTATTCACAGACTTTTTTTTATATATCAATCATGGAATATAAATATTTCTGAAAAGCGAATTTATTGGTCATTTTCCTGTAGCCTTCCTATTTTTGCAAACATAAAAATAGTAAAATACGATATATGATCTAAAAATTCTTATTTCATTTATACCAGATGAACATAAACTTCTCGGTTGAATGTCATTTAGGATCAAAATAACTACATAATTAGCATCAAACGGAAGAATTATGTCATATTCTAACTCCGTAATCGATTCCACGGAAGAATGATAGAAAAAAAAAATTCTTCTCAACAATTTGTGGGCCGTCATTTTCCAATGAAGTGGTTAGAGCACAACTTTAGATCTGTATAATTTTTTTAATCGAATTTATGTTTAATTATCAATTATAGTGATTGTATACAGTTATTTCTAAATACTCAGTTTTCATTCAGAATGGACTTTAAATATATAATTAGAGTCCATTTTAGAAGTAGGAAAAAAAGACAATTTTCGGATGAATACATTTAATGTATTTGTGTAACTATACAAATGTGTATTTTGTAAATAATATACAAGGTCATTTTCTGAATGAATCCGCCCTGAATCCTGAATTTCTCCGAAAATAAAGCTACGTCATTTCCTAGTACAAGGGGCATGATTTGACGTATCATTGAAATATGTATCAATTACCCTATTAACAACCCCTTGGAAATATGAAAAATGAGGAGAATCCTACCTGAGATTGAAGGAGTATTAATGGTGAAAAAGTCAAAATTTTGCATTTTTTTTCGAAATTTTGAGAGAAAAAGTCGAAATTTTGAGAAAAAATCTAAAAATTTTGAGAAAAAAATCGAAATTTTGAGAAAAAATCTCAAAATTTTGAGAAAAAAAGTCAAAATATTGAGAAAAAAAGTCGAAATTTTGAGAAAAAATCTCAAAATTTTGAGAAAAAAAGTCGAAATTTTGAGAAAAAATCTCAAAATTTTGAGAAAAAAAGTCAAAATTTTGAAAAAAAAAGTCGAAATTTTGAGAAAAAATCTCAAAATTTTGAGAAAGAAAGTCGAAATTTTGAGAAAAAATCTCAAAATTTTGAGAAAAAAAGTCAAAATTTTGAGATTTCAATGAAAAAATATATCGGTAGGATGGCGCCAATACGCCGTCGTAAATACTCGATCATAATCATTTCGTTGTTGTAAATAGTGATTTCGTGATTTAGGTTAGGTGTTATTTCGAAATCGAATACTTGAATTTGATTTTCAACTAATTTCCATAATAATATGGATGCGATTGAGAGTATTTTATCGTCATCATCCTCATCTTCTGACGATGATGAACCAATTCTCCAAATTTTAAGTGCTGTGGAACTGTGAAAGTTTACCTGACATGGCTCCAAAAATGTTATGGAAAATGAAAAATTAACAATAATAGAATGATGTACGTTTTAATTAAAATTTAAAACTTTTAATGGTAGCCTGCCTGCTTGTCCAATTGAAAATCTTCGTGTTCTGGTTCAACCAAGTGTCCGAGATCATCTCGGATTGTCTGAGATTTTTTGCTTCCACGCATATGGTCCTGCGCAGGTTCCAAACAGTTCTGGATTTGCGAACCAGAACAAACCTACTATAATAGTAATAAAAATATGTGTTTAATCACATAAAAAATACATTGGTAATATGAACATGAATAAAGCAGCAGAAGCCGATAAGTATGAGATTACTTATTTCAGCATTGGAAGTATGCGATTGAATATTGATTATTTTAATATACAGGGTGAGTCAGAAGTACTTTGACAAACTTCAGGAGGTGATTTCTCACAATATTCTGATATGAATTGTCCAAATAAATATATGTCCAGAAACGCTTCGTTTCCGAAATACAGGGTGTTGAAATTTTATTTTTATCTTCGTTTTTTTAAAATAACTTCTGAAATACTGACCTCAATTGAACGAAAATTATCATTGAGAAGTTTTTTGAGGTGTCGAATTCGAACCTGATGTTATTATTGCTCTTACTCGTAGGAGGCGCCACCTACACGTCTTTGTCTTTTTTGAAGATTCATTACTTTTTTGAGCGTACTTCTAGCACATTTTTCAGAAAAAAATCAATTCCTCCATCATATCTGAGTAAAAAAAGCTACCCCTATTATAAGTCGCTATAAGCAACCGTTTTCTAGATATTTGGACTTGAAATTTTCAAGTCGATTATTTGATAATCGATGCGTGTTGAAGTTATTACCATTATTTTGCATTTTTCACAAGAATACCTAGAAAATGAATATGACTTTAAAGTAGGTAGTTTTGGTTTTTTGTAGGGGGCGCCACCTATTCAATTTATTTTTACTCGTTTAAAATAAATATTTTTGTATCAAGGGTGCAAAATCTGTATTTGTTTCAATAAAATTTGCAAGAAATATCAATATTTTATTTCAAGAAATTTTGAATATGTAGAATAAAATAAAGTAAACTAAATTGTATTCAAATAAATTGTTCAAAGTGTCCACCTTCAGTCTTCTAGTCATTGAATCTCGTACCCGCTCAAAAATTATTGGTGTGTTTCTTATTGTTTCACATGCGTCTACTCTTCGGTTTCTCAGATCTTCCTCGTTCGCTACTGGAGTTTTATGAACTAGTGACTTTAAATGTCCCCAAAAATGAAAATCTAGGGGGTTTAGATCTGGGGACCTTGGTGCCCACGCCTGGTTAGGTTCTTCTACACTCCTACCGATCCATCGATTTGGATAGACACTGTTAAGGAATTCCCTGGCTAGAACGCTTAAATGGGCCGGAGCCCCATCATGCATAAACCACATGCGGATACGAATTTCTAATTGTATATTCTGAAGTAGTCCAGGCAATTCATTTTCTGAAAAGTCTCTGTAAGTTGCGCCACTCAGTCGGAGCGAAAGAAAGAAAGGACCTATCAAGTAATTATCAGTTATTGCTGCCCATACATTTACAGGAAATTGATACTGATAATGTCTTCCACTAACTGCGTGCGGATTTTTCAGAGCCCAAACATGGTTGTTATGAAAGTTTGGCATTTCGGGAAAAGTTTGCCTCGTCCGTGAAGAGTACATAGTTGGTCATATATTCATAACTGAATTCTTGCCTGAGGTCGAACACTCCTGACTCTATGTGAGTTAGTTCTGTTGAGTAGTCCCATTTTTTAAGCAACATCAATTTCAGGAATTTTCGCCGTAGAATTTCTAAAGGTGTTATGTGTTTTCTGAGTGTTGCATCCCACTCTGCACATAGTTTATGTTTTCGTATTTTCTGATTCAACCAAGATCTTGATTAAATAAATTCCATCCAGTATTTGTGGGTTACTGAACTTATGGACTTTTTATCGTATTCAATTCCGCCTCTGGGATAATTTCATTATAGTTATTTTTTGCTACCTTATTATTTTCTCTGAATGTTTCGCTTTCGATGTTGTAACTAAACCAAAATTAGTTTTTTATTTCTTCTCTAGCTTTTCTAATATTGAATGTGACCCAATTTGGTGACTTTCTCGAAAAATTGATGTTGCTTGGTCTCGGAAAGAAGCACGTATCGAAAACAAATTCTATCACAAAAGATTAGCAGTATCCAAATAAATATCATTGTCGTAGATTTGGATGGTGAATTCTGGTATATTTTTTGACAGGTTTCTGTATTGTCCGTTTGATTCAATATTCCAGGTGTTGAACTAACTAGCAGAGTGATGGAAAATCCAAGATAAGCCCATGTGATTATTGAAAGTATTTGAAACTTGCAAAATTAAACCCAATATTAGTTGCAAGTTATGGATGTCGTTAAACCTTCATCTATAATTTGTTGTATTCCACCTTTCTTGCCTTTGATGTATGATACTAGTTTCCCAAGTGATAGAATTGGATTTTCAGGAAGATCTCAGAGCCGTCCTGGCGACTGTGAAACATCTGTGAGAGGGTTGTGTCTTTCTTGATGAGTGTGACGTTTTTCCGATCCCATATTGGATACTATGAGAGATAACGAAACCAAATATTCAGGCCAAATACCAGTTCACTCAGCCCTATACTGGATATATACGGCGATTATTCGCCCGATATTAACGTACGGATTCAGCATTTGGTGGACTGGCACCACTGAGTGCATGTCCAGAAAGAAACTTGATGAAGTACAACGGCTAGCTTGTCTAGGAATGACAGGTGTCATGAGAACGACGCCTACTAGAGCTATAGAGATTCTACTAGGACTACCGAGCCCAAGCACGGAGCCATGCGTACTGGCTACATATTCAAAGGCACAAGCCATTGGACCGGTTCTGAGGCAGACCATGGACACTTCTCTATTTTAAAAACGTTGAAGGAGGGCGCAGGAGTGAACGAAGAAGGCACAAAGAAGAAAAATCTCAGTTCCCCCAGGCAAATATGCCTCAAAGTTCCATGCCAAAGTATATGCTACACTCACATGTGTCAAGGAAAACTTCGACAATAGAAGTCGTTGACCTACTTTCATCTACTCGAAAAGCAAAGGGGAAAAACCAAATTGGCCCGAGTGTAGAAACGCCCTAGAAACTTTATCGAAAGCAAGCGAAGTCAGCCTCACATGGGTTCCAGGACACTCTAAAATGAAAACAAAGAGGCGATCTTATTTTGGTTAATACCAAAATAAGATCGGGAGAGACCCCAGTCAGACCGGAACTTATCTGGGATTACCCAGCATCATGGCCATCTCAAACATGGAAGAACTGCTACGAAAGCAGTTCATAAAAACATGGCAAGAGGCGCCATGCATGGGGCAATCAAAGCTCCATTTGAAGGGGCCATAAAAGAAAATGTCAGTAGAGATTCTGTCACTCAACAGACGGAATATCAAGACTGTTACTGGGCTCCTCACGGGACACAATCACCTGAACATGCACATTGAACCCATCGGGTTCACAAACGATGCCCTAGGCAGATGGTGCCTGGAACATCGCCACTGAGTGTCCCGCTTTGGTGCAGCAGAGAGAGATGAACCTTGGGAGCATAATTCTGAACCCAGAGGACGTCAAGGAGATTCTGCTGAGAAAATTGCTGAATTTCGTCAAAGAAATCGGCATGCCCAGCTAATTCTCACAGCAAGTGGGAACACAATGGGCCTCAATAGGGAGGCCTACGTGAATGGGGTTCTTCGGAACCGGACCACCTTGTGCGAAGAAGAAGACCAGTTTCTATCATGATATTTGATGTATTTTTTTCCATGATTTTTTTCAGTTCCCCACTATTGATGAGATATTACATATATTCGTTTGGCAGTTTTTTGTTGAACAACGAGAGTGGAATATCATAATTGTTTATACCTCGTAGATTGTGATGATGGGAATTATTGATCTCTTTATTATTTTTCGCATGTATTACTTAAATGTGTTTCTCTCAGAGTTTTAAATGAATAAGCAGTTGAACTATTCATATTTATTATAGATACTAAAATTATTGAAGTCAAAAGGTGTTTATTCACCTTTCATTTGAAAAGATCATCACACATTGGATATATCAGAATATTCCACTTGGAATAGAAAAATTGGTATCATAGTAAATTACTTGGCACTTGGTATAGTCCACTGTTACAAACGTACTTTTATCCCCATTCATTTCAGCCCGAAATGAACTTTTTTCAATGTGTAAAAAGATTTCGACTATTCAAATGTTCCGTTCGACCATTTTAATTACTATTCAGAAATAAGAGGCAAATTCCGCTTCGGAAGTAATTTCGTAAAAACTCATTTGTCTGGTGAACGCTGATAGGCAAGCGGTGATTCTTTTTCTTCAGTTTCATTATACAGTACGGAATTTCTCACTCAGAATGCATTCACACAATAGACAGGCTGTTGCCAGCTACTTTTTCCGAAAAATGAATATACCGACGTTAATATTGATTCAATTCCAATTGTAGAACTTTGCGCCTAGTTACTAGCGAATGGAAACTCTTCTTGCGATATACCTTAGGTGAGTTGAAAAAGTCATGAAGTGGAAATAACTTGATCAAACATTGTTACCCCGTTACAATGAGATTATTTACGTACATTCCTTACTTGATGACTACCCCATACAAAATAACACTGGGACTGTTTTCTATATTCAAGAATGATGACATTCATAACGTTAGTGAAATCTGGCCATTCATGAATTAACCTTTATGATACGTTCGTAGCAAAGTATTAAATTTGTCTGACTCAGGTTCAAGTTCTTTTTTTTTTCGAAAAAATACTTTCGAGCACTATATTGAAAGCAAGATTTAGAATGCAGTGTGGGCCTTATGGAGCGCAGGGTTGCCGCCGATGTCAGTTAGTCGAACACGTTAGAAAACGGAAAGTTGAGCACGCTAGGACCGTATCAAGCGGCTTCTGGGTTTCGCTCGAAGCATTGTTCCGCGATTATTTCACTGAACACACCGTGCTGAAGACGGATCTGTTCCGTTGCCGCGCCAAGCTGGCATCGCCGCCGAGCGTTTTTCCATTCAAAATGCATTGGGCTATGCTGCCTTCACTGCATTCCGAATCTGGCTTCAGTATAGCATATATCTAGTTCTGCAAATGGCATGAATGGCACACTATCTTCAAAACATGATAGTCGACATACGCAAATGCGAATACAGCCACATACCATAAAGTATTGTTATCGCATGATGTTTGCCTGAGAATGCATAACTTACAGTTCTTGGGAAATTTGATAGTGAAAAATATTTATAAGCAGCTGATCTCATGAAAAATAGGAAAATAGCATGACAACCCAGTAATAATTACATATTGATTCCAGTTATAATAATTCAAAGTATCAGGTTTGTTCATTGATTTTATTCATGTTTGTGGACAGTCATAATATCGCCAGTACTTCATTTCCAGAAATTTCAACGAATTACTTGTTTTGATCACGAGCAAGTAGACTATTGAAATAAAAAACTCAGAGTTTAACAATTTCAATGCTGAAGTTTTAAAGAAAACTCTTCCTCAGGGCTGTAATGAAAAAAGTCAACAAAAGATACCATGTTGTGGAGTAGAATTTCAGCTAATGAATTGTGAAGAAGTACGGACAAAAGTACAATACAGCATTAATTTCCCTTTCTATGACATACCCATTTTCTTATCGTGATACGCCGCATATTCCAAAGCCGATGTTGCTCCGGGTGAACGTATTAATGAAATCCCCACTCTCCAGAGAATGCTCTCCCAGTCACTCTTGGATCTTTGACGTCGTATCCTATCTTGCGGTTTACTCTCCAAATTACCAATTATAAATAATATATTTTCATTTCCGTCTTGTTTTGCCCAGACATGATACGAACAAGTAAAATTCGGTATTTCGAGAATTGGAGGGAAATTCTTTTGATATTTGTTCATCGTTACGACAACAGCTCGAGTGTGCTTAGCTTTCCATGAATTTTGTGGATGACATCTTGATATCCGACTGGATGATTGGCAGAAGTGCTCTTGAAATGATTGCCAGAATCGTGAAGACGTGAACTGCGTCGAAGAAATTTACGAGTTGTTGGTTTCGTACATAACCAAAAAAATATTTAGATATATCCATACACAGCAAAAACTGATTCGGATAAACGTTGTTGTTGTGGAAAATCAGATAATAAATTCCATTTTTTATGGAAAAATCGTTGAAAAGTATTATATAAGTTTTCTATCTATTTTCGTGACTGAAATGTGACATATTTCAAATCAAAATAGTGAGAGAAGATGTACTTTTAATCACTAGTGATTTAATTTATTTTTTAACAAGCGATTAAAATTGTAACCTAGGTTACCGATGAAGAACCATCATACACATTGCTCATATCGAATTATCGAGTAGGCTGGTTTCCAAATTGAATGCAACACAAGTAACGCTAGCGCGGATTGTCATCCTTAGTAGGCTGGTTGTAATTTTGTTTCGACGAGTCAATGGCACAATAGTTATTTATCCAACAATTGCAGAATAATTTCTTTCAATTTCTGCGGAAATGGAAAAAACCCGATTCAAAACAATTGAAGTAACTGAATTTCAATGGAATAATGCGTAAAAACTTAGAGAAAGACAAAAATTCATATTTTGACAATGTCACTCTTATAACAACTACAATATATATAAATGAATGGACATATGAACATTTCAGCATTTTTAAGTTTGATCTGCAATACTCCGCCTCAAACTTGAAATTGGTGTTTCCTTGTTCAGGTAACTCCTAATAGCGATCGGAGATACTGAAATCTTGTTTTGGGTATCGATTTCGTTAGAATGTGTGCTATTTGATCGTTGGTAGAAACATACTCCAATAAAAATACTTTTTCTTTCAACTTTTTCCTGATGAAATGGTAGCAAATATCAATATGCTTACCTCTTTTATGGAGTTCGGGATTTTTCACTAATGTTATCGCACACTGATTATCGGCAAATAATATCGGAGGGATATTGACTGTTCACATCAATTCTTCGAAGAGACGTTTCAACCAGATCAATTCTTATGTGGCGAGACTTGAGGCTACGTACTCAGCTTCTGTAGTTGAAAGGGAAACAGAATGTTGTTTCTGGAAATCCCATGAAATTGGAGAATTTCCCAAATGAAAGATGTAACCACTTACAGACCATCTCTTAGAGGTTTCAGTTGCATAATCTGCATCACTGAACCCTTTCAGTATCATTTCTTCATTTGCTTCAAACTGGATGCCAAAATTCATAGATTCCTTCAGATATTTCGTAATTATTTTAACCTATTTCAGTGAATTCTCTGTGGATTTTCCAGGAATTGCCTAATTCATATGCATATATGATAGATATCTGGACGAGTACAAACACATAGATAAATGAGACATCCTACATCTTGTCTATATGGAACTGATTGCAGTTCTTCAGCTTCCTGAGTTGAATTCTGATCAGAGTCACGAATGGAACAGCTACTGTAGCGGAATCTGTCATGTTGAATTTTTCTAAATATTTATCTATATAACTTGTTTGATGAATGGATATTGTCCTATTGGGCTCTTGTAGGACTTCTATACCAATAAAAAATGATAGTTCTGTAGTTCTGACTGAAAATTCATTTTTCAAATGACCTATGAACATATAAATGTCACAGTTACCAGATGCTGCCAGTAATTCTTTATCTACATAGAGAGCCCAAAACAAGATAGATCCATCTGCCCTCTCCACAAATGCACGGGGATCCGAATAGGTAGCAACAAATTCGAAATCCATCAAGAATGTTGTGAATTATGCATTCTATACTCTTGGTGCCTCTGCTTCAATACATAAAAAATTTTCAAAAGTTTACAAACTCTCTCAATTCCATCTGTATAACCTTCAGGTTGTGCCATATATATTTCTTCATCCAACTCACCATAAAGAAATGCCGTTTTTATATCGAATTCCTTCAATTTCGAACCATACTCCGCCGCAAATGTTCTAATGGTGTCAAATCTGGCAACGGGACTGAATGTTTCTTGGTAGTCTATTCCATACTGTTAAGAATATTCTTTCACTACCAGCCGAGCTTTGAAACTTTCAATGGTTCCATCAGGTTTTTTTTTTCAACTGGTACACCCATCGATTGTGTATGATCTTTTTCGTTCTTGGTAATGATACCAACTCTTACGTCTTGTTCTGTAGCAAATAATCCATCTCTCCATCCATTGCCTTCCGCCAGTTATCAACCATTCCTGAATTATTGGCTTCCGTATAACTTCCAGGAATGGAAAATTCAGATACTATTGACATTGCCATGAAATAATTCATATATTTGGATGGTGCATGGATTTCAGAGCTATCTCGTACTGATATCTCATATTTCTGTCATAATTTTTTTTCGTCGAGTTATTCGTATCATTACTACCTTCCTCCGTATGATTTTCACATTCCTGTAGAACATCTCTGTTATTTCCTTCCTCCTTCCATAGGAGCATCTCCATTCGTAGTTATTCTGTTTCCTCATCATCAAATTGTATGATTATTTCTTCTTGGTTAACTCTTACACATTCCTCGGAAACTTGGAAATACATCATTTTGTCCGGAATACTTTGCATTCCTACTTCTGTGAATGAACTTGACATTTTTCTTTGGAAATGATGTCTCGACTGAATTTTTATTTCTACAGGGTACCATATTTTATAACCCTTTACTTTTCCAGACTAGCCAACAAAAATATCCTCCTTACTTTTGGGATCTCATTTGCGACGTTTTTCATTTGGTATATGAGAATAAACGTCAGATCCAAAAATTTTCAAGTAATCTATTTTTGGTGCATTTTTCAGCCACAATTCGTAGGGGTTTCTTTCTGCCTCGGCCCATAACTCCAAACAAAAATATTTGGCATGTAACATGTTTCTGGCAGTTTGTACGATCATTCGCATATCTCTTTCAGCACTTCCATTGTGTTCAGGATTATAAGGAACCGTTCTCTTGTGCTGAATACCATAATTTTCTAATATTTTTCTCACATTCTGATTGGAATATTCTGAACCATTATCTGTTCTCATTTTCCTGACATTGATTCCATATTGCTTTTTAACAGATGTCAAATACTTCTTAAATTCTTCTGCGACTCTATAAGTAGAGAAATCATCTTTGAAGAGCAGACAATAATTGGAGCCACCGATTGATACATTTTGCATGGGACCACATAAGTCAGGTCGTCCACTTTTCGAAGTACTTTATGGAAAAGGGCTTCGATGTTGTTTCCCTAATTGACAAAAATCACAGAATAGATTATGTTCATCAGCACTGAACCTATTTTTTTTCCAGTAGGGATATGTTTAACTTGTCTGTTATTTTCATGCCACAAGCGTAAAGTAGAACACCCAGCAATAGTGGCCACGTGATCCTTTCTAACCACAGCACGAATGACTCTAGACTGCATACAAAATAATCTCACTTGTCTGACCCCAACTTTGGTAAAATCACATTTTTCATCGTCAGAGTACATTTTCAATCCTCTGTCCATCGCAGTTCCGGAAGAAAATAAGTTCATTCTGATGTTGGGAATATACAGGACCTACAGGAATACAAGTTCACCATTACTGATTCGTACCGGTTGAGGCTGAGAAAAAGGTTCATATTCTTGAAACCACTCAAACCTGTTAGTAATATGATCACTCGCGCTGGTATCCATGAACCATTCATCACTATTAATTTTCAATGAACGATTTTGACGAACTGTTAATAGTTCACCAACGAAAGCATTTATGTTCCCTTTCAGCTCTACGGAATTAGCCTTCTTAGTATTTTTATTGGTAGCATCCTTTGTGAACCAGCAATATTTCTTCCAGCGTCCCTGTTCTCCACAAATAAAATATTCACCATATAGTGACTTTGATGCTTCATATTGACATTTATATTGACATTTTTTGAATTTATATTGACCAGACTTTTTCATTGAAAGAGCGGATTTCTCTTCTGTCTGGCATTGCAATGAGATTCTGGATTCTTCCAAGAGTAGTCTTGATGATATACTATTTGAATTTATTTTTCCTTCAGGTGTAGCATTGTAGAAGTGGTTGTGTTCTGGCGGTAATGTCATCAAAATTATCGTGATCATCATGGATTCTGGTACTGGTTCACCTAGCTGTCGTAGTTGCTCAACTATTGATTCAAGTTTGGAAATATTCGTCGCCATATCATCCGTATCCATTTTTGAGAAACTGTTGAACTGTTTTTGTAGTAAATTCAAACTTTCCTCTGATCTTTGCTCGAATATTCTATGGAGTTCATCCCACATGTCCCTCGCAGTATCACAGCTCATCAGGTGTTGCAGAACTTTCTTCTTTACAGACGTTACCAATAGTTTCTGAGTTTTTGCATCATTTCTGTTCCACTTCAGGAGTTTTTTCCGGGGTTCCTCATCTATTTTCTCTTCTTCATTCTTATGTGCTGGTGGTTTTGGTTTACTCATTTCCCCAGTCACAACATCGAGGATCTCAGCGGCTCTCAGGAATACTCGTAGCTGGAACTTCCACTCTGCCCAGTTGTTATCATCTCTCAATTTTTCAATTTTTATTGTTTCACTTTCCATGTTATTTTTGCTCTCTCCTTTTCTCCGAGTTACACTGGGCCAACCAATTGAAGTAACTGAATTTCAATGAGAAAATGCGTGAGAAAGATAAAAATTTATATTTTGACAATGTCACTCTTATAACAACTGAACTCCAATATATATAAATAAATAAACAAATGAACATTTCAGCATTCTCAAGTTTGATCTGTGATGAAAACACTTGAGTAAAGCGCATTTAATCACTCGCCTGGTGATCAAATGCTACGCTTTACTCTCTGGTCCTATAAATAGCTATTGCCTGATGGGTACAGTA
Source organism: Gonioctena quinquepunctata (assembly GCA_018342105.1). Classification (NCBI taxonomy): domain Eukaryota; kingdom Metazoa; phylum Arthropoda; class Insecta; order Coleoptera; family Chrysomelidae; genus Gonioctena; species Gonioctena quinquepunctata. Next base: position 336,255 of record JAFIRS010000369.1, on the reverse strand, counting down.
CCGATGACTAACAAAATCTATAGAAATATCAAGGATGATTGTGATTATGAATCAATAAAGTCATGCGTATTCAATAATGTTTTCTGCGGGGTGTTATTCATGTGAAAGCTACCTGGAGGAACCAGAAAATGCTGCAAAGCTAGAGAATCTCCCAGATTGTACACATCTAAAACAAAATGAAAAGCAGTAGTTTGCAAATTTGAAATGTGCTTTGCTAGGAATGGATCGATCCGTAACACCATTTTCGCATCTTCTTGACACGTTCTTCACACCTCTAATTGAAGTGTTGAAAAAGTAATAATAAATTATAATTTCATTATTTTGAACTCGCTCTACACACCATGCAACATACAGTGGAATAATTTCATACTCAAAAACTACCAATAAGCCACTCTTCTAGTAGTTATTGGAATTATTTCAACAGGAGAGTATATAGGTGTCGCGATAAATTGCACCAATTGATCGTTAGATGAATTGCTAAGAACAATCTCTCAGTTAAATTGTACATGATCTATCAATGCAAATTTTCATTGAACTAATATTTCTGGTCGAATATATCGGTCCATTTTATTTGTACGTATGTGTTCTTCAGAACAATTTTTAGGTCAAATGTAATCAACTTATCTGTGAGATTTCGTCATTTCAAAGAATTTGACCGATTAAACGTCGACATTGAAGAGGTACGTGACGAAGTTTAGGCGTTTAGTGGTGTTAGAGGGTTTGAATTTGTGCGCTGTAAAAGGTGAACACGGATGACCCTGCTGCGTTACTTATTTTGAGAAATGGAATAAAGAAGAAGAATAAGGAATCGTTCAAAATGGGTCAAAACATGGTTACTGAAAGAAGAGTTGAATAATCACGAGAAGATGACTCTGATGATTGAAAAAATGACCCGCGTATGGATGATAAACCTTTTGACGGATTTATCCATAGAAAAATCGTCGTGGTAATGTCAAACGACGAAAATCATTGCATCAAACTATGGCAGTGGATTTATTTGTTTCTACATTCCCCTGTGGGACATGGTTGTAGATGAACTGGTAATTTCTCTGAATAACCAAGGGTATTACTCTCAAGGGTATGCAGATGACTTGGTCATCCCCATCAAAGGGACAAATACTCGAACAACTTCAGAGCCAATGCAAAATGCACTGAGGACAGTAGAGGAATGGTGTAACAGAGAGAGCCTACGGGCAAATCCGAACAAAACAACACTAATTCCCTTCACCCGGAGAAAAAACATGGAAGATCTCATACCTCCCAGACTATTTGGTGAAACATCACAAGTAGTAGAGCAGGTAAAATATCTGGGGCTGATTCTTGACAAGAAACCAACCTGGAACCCGCAATGGATTTCATCCTAAACTTCGAACCCCTTGACTTACATGTCATTGGAGAGGCCAGGATGAGTGCATACAGACTGAAACAAACAAAAAAGTGGAGAATCCGAACAACTTGACATACCAGAATCACTCATGTAATCAACATCGAAGAACTCGAAATGATTTCAGACTACATGCAACCCCTATACTCATTCGAAAAACCATTCGAAACACGAATTGATGGATCTGGATGGGCCCCGAATATAGAATCACAATCAACTGCGGACATAGTCTGGTATACAGACGGTTCAAAGACAGTTGAAGGAACTGGAGCAGGAATACATGGGGTAAGGCCAAGAAGAGATTACATAATACCACTCGGCATATGCTCCACGATATTCCAAGCTGAAATACATGCTATTATGGTATGCATTCAGAAGAATCTAGAAAGTGGTTATAGGAAAAACACATCTACATTCTATCTGACTGTCAAAGTGCTATCAAAGCACTTAACTCTATACAGATAAAGTCTAAACTGGTCTGGGACTGCCTCCAGAACCTCATCGAGCTGGCAAAACATAACAAGGTCACCTTGATGTGGGTGCCAGGTCATAGAGGCATTGAAGGCAACGTAAAAGCAGACCAGCTAGCTAGACATGCATCTGAAACGCTATTCACAGGGCCAAAACCTGTACATGGGATTAGCAAAAACCGATGCAGAACCCTGATTGACAAGTAGATAAAAAGAAGACACCAACAATATTGGGATCAAACTGTCGGGCAAATACACAGCAAAGTCATGGTAGGGCATCCAAACCGGACCCTGACGGCGGACCTTCTGAACCTGATTAGAACGAAGGCACGTATAATAATAGGTCTGTTGACTGGACACTGCGCCTGAGAAAACACCCAAACACCATGGGAGTACGCAGGGAAACCGTGGAGTGTAGGCTATGTGATGGAGAGGAGGAAACAGCCTCTCATATTATCTTCGACTGTGACGCCTAAGTAGTGGGCGACACAGAACCTTCGGAGAGATCAGCCCGGAAACAGGCATGAATCCGAAGAACCTCATCAATAGGCTACTAAACCTAATTAAAGGCACAAACCTGTTTGAATGAGGAACCACTGACGACAGAGTGATACAATAGACCCCAGCTGGTCGCAGTGTCAAGGAAAGCTGAGTGCCAACCCTGTCTCTGGCTCGTCAGCTTCCAACCAACCAACCAACCAACAGTCCCCTAACGTTTCTTCTGTACAATTTTGGAGATCCAACGATAAATTGCTCAGATCGAACGATGCATTGTTCCGTGTATATCAATCTCATGTTTTAGGTATTCGCAAATAGATCAAATCATTCGTTGCTCGTGATTTTTTTATATAAATCCATAATTATAAACTTGCTCCCCACTTAAGTGACATAATCTGTGTCCCAAAAAGTACCCCTCAACCACCCTTCAACTACCAGTTTTGCTGGAAAAATTCAAGAATACTAAAAAAAATCGTTGTTGGAGATAATTCGAAAGGAAAGTATGTTTGAGAGTCTTATACGACAGGTGACTACCTCAATATCTTATTAAGTGTTTTTTTTTTCAATAAAATTCAATAACTTAACTTGCTCTACATGTTCTATATGGTAAAATGATTTATGACCCAAAAACTATTCCCATGACCACACTCCCACTACCACCAAGTCAAAAAAATCGCAAAAACAGCTTTTGGTGGAGATATTACGACAAAATGAATGTTTTGGGGTCTCTTCGACACGATAGTTGCCATGAAATGATTCTTGGGCCTCAATATCCTACGCCCAGATTGGAATATATCCAACCGAAATAAATTAATCGTTGCTGATGAATTTCTCATGTGGATTCATCATTCAGAACTATATCAACACCACCTATTGAAATAAGTTGTGACATGAAAAATTGCAAAATAGTTAGAATCGTTGGTAATGGTGCTATTTTGAAATAGAAATAATATTTTAGATATAGTATTTTTAACACGACAGGTAACCTCCAAATTGATAAATTTACAAATGGTAGGAATTTGCTTATGATTTTTCCATTCAAAACAACCATTCAGAACTTTCTCTATACTCTCCATATACCGAAATGATTCGTGACTCAGAACCCTCGACCACCATTTCACTACCCACACAGCAAAAAAAAAACATAGTTGCAGCACGTTTGTCATAAAAATTGCTTGATTTTTTTAATGACATATATGACATATACTGCAAACAAGTCAGAATTTTGACAGTTTCCACCCTGAGTAATTGTTTTTATTTTAATTTTCAAACAAAAAAGTAGTTTTTGGGTCACAAATAACTCCACCATATGGAGCGTCTAGAGATAGTTGAAAATAATGGATCCATAGAAAAAGAACACCAACAAGAATTGTATTTGGTTATATTCAAATTCGGGGTCGGATTTTGTGGTAGCTAGATAGTCAACAATTATTTCAAACCACCTGTCATATCGAAAAGATCCTAAGATCTTGTCAAAATTCCTTCAACAACGATTGTTCTGAATATGTTTTGCATTTTTTCAGCATTTAGGGTAGTAGAAGGGTTGCTTGTTATGTAGTGTGGGACTCTAACTTTGGGTTTTCGGGTCCCTATGCCCCTTTTCTCCGGGTTACCCAATAAAAACTCCACTCAGTTGGTCAAAACCTCCGACGAAACTTGGGCCTGCTAGAAACTTTATATCGCTACGATAACAGGCACTCTCACCAATTGATCGTCGTAACGCCATCTATTTTATATAAATTGCCAATCCTACCTTACTCGGGGGGATTGCCAACGGGATTTGTTTCATTGTTGATTCTGGCAGGTGTTCTGAGTATAATAGAATTCATAGCGTCCTGGTAGTTGATTGAACGATATATAAAATTTTATATTTTGCCTCTATTTCGCTGCTGTGGAGTTTAAATACACTATAGCAAAAGATCGATGAACCATACGATCTCACAGCACCCCGAGTTATGTTCTTGGGTGCTGTCAAAGGTAACAATATGGTTTTTTTTAACTGCTCACGATATGATGCATGGCCAAAATATCGATGTCTCCAAAAGTATATTTGAATTTGGTGATTTTTTTTAAGGAATCAAATTATCAAACTGTGAGTGCTTTTAATTTGCCGCTGATCAAATGTTAACCGGTTGTGATATTACTGAATTTGTCCACATTGTTGTTTAACGAAGAAACCGTTGTTACCCTAAGTTTATACATATGAACATAGCGAAATAACTTTTCATAGAATCCGCGGAAAACAAACCATAAGGGTTAATTATTTGCCGTTCATTTAGCTAATTTGCCGCTGATTTTATCTAATTAGTTGTCAAAAATTCATAAATTTGTTATTGTTATTTATCAAAAATACCTGTTCATATACAGATAGTGTAGCAACTTCTAATGGAATTCAGGACAAATGAAAAAAGTGAGCTAATGAGACGCTGCAGATTTGTCGTTGATCTATATGACAAAAATTTCTAGAAAGTCGATGATTTTTTTAAACAAATAATTTGGGAGTACTATAACTAGTGCTATGATTATCATCGGTATCAAGAACTCCTGCTGTGAAATCGTTCTATCTTTATCGGTATTGATGAATTCTATCATTGATCAATAATCATTGCAAAAGTTATTTGTGGTGATAAAATTCAATAAACATTATCAGATAAAATTAACTTCTCAATGTGGAACTGACAGTCTGCAATTTTCATAAGAAACAGTTGTTTTCATCAATTCGTTAGCCTCTTACTGATCTGTTGTTCTATCATCCCAGCCAATCATATAAGTCGGAAATGTACCATATAGCACATGAATTATATTCTCGATAAGATTAGCAGGAAAACGAAAAGAAAAAATATAATTTGCCGCTCATCTGCTGCTAATTAGTTGTGAAAATTTTGAAATCATCACTTTTGTTGTTAAACGAAAAAACACCGTTTTACCAAGTGCATACAGAGATATTGAAACCACTTTTGACAGAAATCACGGAAAACGAAAGAAGTAAGCTTATAACTCAATGCCAGTTTGCTATTGATATCATGCAAGAGTTTTTTCAATTTACCTGATGTTTTGCAATTATACACGAAGATAGAACGACTGTAACTTACATCCCCTTATTAGTCTATTGGTCATTTCAGAAAATTTGTCGATATCAATCGAATTCTCAGGAATTACCTATCACATTTTCATAAGATTCCTGGACATATTCGGTAATGTTACGTTTATTTGAATAAAAATGATGTTGACAAAAGAATGGCGAAACAATACAAATTGGGCCTATACATCAAAACGTTTTGAGTAAGTATGCCCACAAAAAATTAAAACGATATAGGCGTGAATTGTCAGATGGCAGCATCAGGATCACCTAGTACCGAAGTGTGAAAGGCAACATTCCTACCTAAACCCAATCTTTTTCACAAGCTTTTATTAAATTTACTTTGTTCGTATGTCATTTTTTCCTGTTCAAACTTTGTAATCCATTTTTGGAACACCTACCGACATCTGATCCAAAATTTGGCAGGTGTTCATAATTCCGATGACAATGCATTATGAAAATGGTGGCTCCAAGATGGCGGACGAGTTGTCGGAGATTATGAAATTTTTGTGAAAATTTATAAATTCAAGATGGAGGCCCCAAAATATGGCAGAGAAGTTTTTTGATTATGGTCCGATTCTATTCAAAATTTGTATGTGGGTGTTTCAGAGTCGAAGGTAGTGCATTTTCAGTCAAAATTTATGGAATTGAAATAGCGGCTCATGGAATTTTTGTTATAGATAGAAATCAAAATGGCGCTCCAAGATAGCGGACGAGATTTAGGTTTATAATCCGATTTAAAATCAAACTGCCGGCTCCAAGATGGCCGATGAAATCTGTGTTCATGGTTCGATTCTATTCAAAATTGGTATGTGGGGGTTTTCGGGGTCGGATATTATGATTTCATTATCAAAATTCACAAATTCAAGATAGCGGACGAGTTTTCTAATTATGGCCCGATTCGATTCATAATTGGTATGTCGGGGCTTTTGGGGTCGGAGATTTTGAATTCAGTCGGAGATTAATGATTTTTAGCTTAAATTCCTGAATTTAAGATGGCAACTCTAAGATGGCGGATGAGTTGATATTCAGATGGTCCCATCATTGAAGCACTAGATAGCTCAGAATTTACGGGAAAAAGTCCTCATAATAATGATGCTTCAACAAAAAATGCATAGATCAGGCGTACTTGAGTACTAAAGGGCACAAAAAAATTAATTAATAAAAAACTTTTTAAAAGACAAGCTTTTATTCAAATGCACAACATTTCTTCAAATAATTGCTTTGGATGTGGGTTACTCCGTGAGTTTCAGATTCGAAAGCTTGTCGCTTCTGTATTCGAAGTGAAACCTTTGCGCGACAAGCTTTTGGATCTATAACTCACGGAATAACCTACGTCACACATTCAAAGCAATAATTTGTTACTTTTTAGTGAATTTGAATAACAGCTTGTCTTCAAAACGATTTTTATTAAATATTTTTTTTTTCTGGTTAGATCAATTCATTTTATGTTATTCCCAAATCGAGCCTTATTCGAGCTCCACGTGCTTGAGTTGAGATTTTTCAATTCGTTTTAGCTCTGCACTATTTTCCTGAACCAACTTCACAATTTTGTATTAGTTTTCCTTGACATTTTTCACCATTCACAATTTTGAATGAATATGGACACCTATATCGAGTAAATGGATTCATATATAAGAGATTTTCACATTGAAAAATTCTTAATATACCCCTTGAATGACTCTCAAGAAACGAAAAAATTTTGAAAATGAATTGTAACTCCCAAAATTTCAAAATAATTCATAATAATATACGAAGTATTGGAAAAACCTAGATGAATTCAAAATCTTCACTGATTGCATTGTTCTTACTGAAACAAGACAAATTCACGATTCTTCAGTTTTCAACATCGAAGGATATAAAACTATATACAACCAGGAAAGTTTCAATCAGAATGATGGTATCATTGTGTTTATTAAATCCGAATTATATATGTATTTGTATTGCTGATTTTATATTTCAGTCAAACCGAAATACTATCGTTAGTGATGGATCAATATATTCGTGATTTTGAAATCGAAACAGTACCAACATACAGTATAGAAAACAGCGAACAAAGTTCTCAGATTTTAAAAATAAATGAAAACAACAATACATTCAACATTTTGCAAATGAATATACGCAGCATGAATAAAAACCTTGATGAATTTCTGATTATGTTGCAAAATTTGAAAACTGACATAAATTGTATAATTTTGAGTGAAACGAGAGAAGTATTTGATCAAAAGCTCTATAATATTACAGGATATGATATAATTTATAATGATAGTCAACTGAATCAAAATGACGGTGTTGTTGCTTATGTGAAAACTGATCTTGATTATGAATATAAAATTTCAACTCTTGAAAACAGTCAAAGTATTAATTATCAAAATAATTACTCCTAGCGGCAAATCCATAAAAGAAAATGCTTTATATAGATCACCAAATACGGATGTACAGGATTCCAATATTAGCTTGAATGAATTTCTTGAAAATAATGAAAATCACACAGAAGACTCCGTTTTATTTGTGGGAGATCTGAACATTGATTTACTTAAGCCAAACGAGAACCATACAGCAGAGTATTTGAATATATTGAATGAATACGGGTATATTTCAACAATAAATGAACCAACACGAGTACAAGGTAGTAGCAGCACATGTCTGGATCATATTTTTCTCAAAACAGAAATTAATAACATTGACAATACCATCCCTCTTGTGCTAAAATCAACCATAACCGACCACTACACCACAATTTTACAAATAACTCTTAATCACAAAACCAAACTAACTACGGAAAATAACGATAGATTTATAAGATTCATTAACGCAAAAAAATTGATTCTGCATTTGAAGGTATCTGTTGGAACAATGTTTATAATGCAGTCAGTCCAGAGATAGCGACTATGGAATTCCTGGAAATTACTAAAAATAAATTAGAATTATGTTCAGAAAAAATACCAATACGAAGAAAAACTACAAAAATAGCACCCTGGCTGACTACCGCCCTGCTCAACTCTATTAATGAAAAAAATAAAATGTGCAAAGATCTCCAAAACAACCCACACCCTCACAATGAAATGAAAAATGAATACAAAAAATATAGAAATAAATTGAATGCACCAAAAAAAAAAAAACAAAAAAAAATCGATAAGAACAAATAGTTCTAAGGATTTATGGAAAGTAGTGCAACAAATAAGTAAAACAAAAAAACAAAAACGTTGTATTGGAAAAATAAAAAGTATAGAATCAGGAGAATTACTAGTGGAAAAATTCGAGATTGCTGAAGAATTCAACAACGGCTTCAGCAAAATTGGTAAGAGTAGACAAGAATTACGAAGTCGAAAGACCATCCACAGCTAATTCTTTTGTATTTGCACCAATCACCGCAGAAGATATACAGAGGACTATTACAGTATTACAAAATGGTAAGGCAGTAGGAAACGACAATATCAAATCCGAAACCCTAAAATTGATCAGTCTTTACATAATACACCCACTCACATTTATCTTCAATAACTGTTTAGAAAAAGGTATTTACCCATCAATCTTAAAAAATCGATTGTTGCACCCATATCAAAAATGGCGACATAACTAACATTAATAATTATAGACCGATTTCTTTGATCACACAATAGCTAAGATCTTCGAGAAACTAGTTAAACTGAGACTTGTTAACTACCTAAACAAGTATCAAATTTTGTCCAAACAACAATACGGGTTCAGAGAAAAAATATCCACACAAGACGCTGTTATTTCCCTGACAACAAAAATCAACGAATGTCTCAACGAGAGCAAGCCGTGTATGTGCATATTTATAGATCTGTCGAAAGCATTCGATACGGTGAGTCATCGTCTTCTCTTGGAATCCCTGGAAGATGTCGGTATACGTAATAACTCCCTGAAATTCTTTGAAAGTTACCTCACCAATAGATACCAAGCTGTGAGAATCGATAATACTCACAGTACCGAAAAAGTCATTGAATATGGAGTGCCACAAGGAACTGTGCTTGGCCCCACTTTATTTAATATATACATACACGACTTGTTTTCTCTGGGAAAAGATGATAATATCATAGGGTTTGCTGATGATACGGCTATATTTTATAAGGCAGATAAATGGAACTAATTGAAATATACTGCAGAAGCTATCTTCTTGCGTATAAAACAATGGCTGGACTTCAAGTTACTGACTGTGAACACAGAAAAAACCACGTATCTAAATTTTTTTTGTAACTCTTCTTCCGCTCCAACCTACAACCAACTAACCGTCACATCCGATTTAGAAACTTTCATAATCCGCCCTGAACATAAAATGAAATACTTAGGCGTCATTATAGATTCACATATGAAATGGGACTTGCATATAGCATATCTCTCAAACAAGCTGAGATCTATATTGTAGAAGTTTAGAAAATTGAAATACCTCAAACCTAAAAATTATCTTTCAATTCTCTACTATTCCCTAGTAGAAAGCCACCTCCGATACGGAATACTAAAATGGGGCGCGGCCCCAAAAACTCATCTTCATACCTTAGAAGTAATGTAACGAAGGTTTTTGAAACTTGTTCATAATAAAAACCTCAGATACCCAACAGATATCTTATATGCTGAAACGAAAATCCTTGATATTAGACAATTATATTACTTCTACTCCTGCATCAGATACCATTCACACAGGCAACAACATCACTTACCGAATCATCAATACAACACTCGTCATGAACAACACTATATCATTCCATTCATGGCTAAAACGACTACCCAAAGATCATATACTTATCTCGCACCGAAATTCTACAATTCCATTCCTGACAATATAAAAGCAACAATAAATTTACACTCTTTCAAAAGACAGTTGAAGAGATACGTACTTGAATTAGGTAGAACGACCACTAATTTTCTTTAAATTCAGAGACAAAATCTTCCCATCGATTTTTTTTCACAAAAATATTATTATTCAGGTTACACTATGTCGATCTCAATGTTACTATTACTACTACAAAAGATTTTATAATCCTCAATATTGACACAATATACCTTGTACTTTTGATATCTAAATCTTCATGTTACACCCCATTGACGATCTTTCATAACCACATACATCCCTTGACTTAATTATTTGTTTATATGTATATCTATGTGTTTATATGTGTTTATGTGTGTGTATATGTATATGTGTATATATGTGTGTGTATATATATATGTATATATACGTATACATACGTATTCATTAGTATTCTAAGTAGTTTAGTTTTTTATATTATAAATATTTGTCAATGCTGAAACAAGTGTTCTCACACTTGTCGGCTTTTGCTGCTTTGTCCACACCATCAATCTCAATCTAATTGTAATACTTGTGATTCCAGTGATCTGCGATTGTATTTTGATTGTGAATAAAGATTATTATTATTATTATTAAAGAATAGTAGATGAAAAATACTTAAATAAAAATATCCTACCACACGAAGTATTTTCTATAGAGGCATCATTCTATACTTGTTGTACATGTTTAATTCATGGAGAGTTTGAGAGTTGGCTACATTCCACACTTCTTGTGCTATCATGGCACTGACACCGCGTCACTGTGAAACGTGCTTCGCACATCTTGCACCTAAATGCACAAAATATCACTTCCAGAACTCCCAGACACGTTTTGTCCGACCTTTTCGTATAATTTGTTCGAACATGCAGCTGTCCAGAAATGGGAGAACTTTCATTACTGTTTTCCGCCAAGAATAGTTGAGTGTCGGTGTCAAGGAAGTTTTGCTCAATTAGACACGTCATATTAGCCATATTGTGAAAGGAGTTATCATCGATGATGACAAAGCAGTTGTTGACCGAATATTATGAAGTTTGATGATAAAAGATACGCACCCAATAAAAAGGAAATCATGTCAGGCTAAAACTACGAATTGCAATTCAGTCATTTAGTTCACTTTAGAACTCGAATATGAGTACCTATAATCCAAGTCCTTGAAATGATGATAAGGACCAATGGAACTCCTCAAAATTCATAGAAAAAATACGACGCGGAAACTAGTCATAATAAACATAGCCTGGGGATTGAGAAGTTTTTCATATGGTTGTATTTTGTTCATAGTATAGCAGGAGAATAAGATAAGTAGACTTTCAGAAAGAACTGACAAGCATATTTTCACTTCGATTTCTTAGAAAATATGAGTAGGGCGTTCATAGAATCAGATGTGGAATCATCTGCGACACAAAGATTAACTTTAGTCACTATCTATCATCGTTCAAGATTATTCATATTGAAAAGGAAAAATTCAATTGAATATTGAGTAGAATGATTTTTCTGTGAACTGGAAAATCCACGATAAAAATTGAATATTTTTTAGTGAATATCTAACAGAAAACATATACTTCCCCGGCTAAAGCCACGCTGGACAACTCACTACATCTGACAGATATTTTGGCTTTAGTCGGGAAAGCAGTTGTTCTCTGTTAGATATTCACGTTTCCCGAATTCTTGTATTCGTCGATTTGAACTGAGCCTGCAAGTATTTTGGTTTTCAGGGAAAGGAGTTGAGTATTTCCTGAACTTATTATTTTTGTAATTCCATATTTTTATGTAATGAAAAGGAGTGCCCAGTTGGACTAGTGGAGAATGAAATTTTCACTAACCTAATATAGAAAACATGGCTCGTGAAAATCATATTTAAACGAATATAAACTTTAGGAAGATTCAATGAAAAGTGACAGTGAGGATGAATTTGAGCATGGTGAATCTAATAAATTTTTATATATTCTTGAGTGTATATTTCCTTTGGAAAGAGTGAATCCCAGGTATTTTATTCTAGTGAATTCGATTTATTTTTATGATACTTATATTTGTTATCGAATTGAAATATATACGTTATATATTCTTGATCTTATATTTCACTTGGAGGGTTAATTCTAAGAAATTTTAATTATCGTAAACTCCATTTATTGACGAAACAATAGGTTGTTTCGATCCCTAAAAATTTTGTGGAATTCTACTGTTTCCTTATTCCCAAATTGAGTATAATCAGTAATTTTCCACTCATTCATGGGAAAAATAGCAGCCTGTCAAGATCTTTCCAAGTTCTCTTGAAATAACTGTCATAAAACCAGTGTATAAGAAAAAAGGAAGCAAAAAGAACATGACCAACTGAAGGCCAATCTCCTTGATATCAACAATTGCCAAATTTTTTGAAAAACTTTCGAAATCGAGACTAGTTTAAGTTTTGAACAAATAGCACTTAATTTCAAAAAACTATTTGGTTTCAAGACAGGCTAGTCGACGTAGGATGCAATCGTGGAATTGATCAAACACCTTTACCAGGCCTTGAATTGGACTAAACTAACCATCTGCATCTTTGTCGCTTTGGCCAAAGCCTTCGTCACAGTGAGCCATGTTCAATTGCTAAAAACTTTGGAAAATGATGCCATTAGAGGTATCCCGCTAAAAATGTTCGAAAGTTATTTGAACAACAATCAACAATGTGTACAAACAAACTACACCCCCAGTACAAATAGAAAACTGAATGCGGAGTACCTCAAGGAACAATTCTGTGTCCGATTTTATTTACATTATATATTGATGATATTTTCGACAAGAATACGAACGGAAACATAATAAGTTTCTCTGATGACACTGCTATTATATGTGAAAAAGACACATGGGAGAAACTGAAGGAAACGGCTGGAGCAGATTTTAAATCATTTATAATCTATTTCAACATAAATTACTTACTATGAAAAAACATACTTCATACCCATCAATTTATAAAAATGTGATCTACCAACCTATAAAGCACTCAAGGATAGACAATGATAACGATAACCAGAATATTGAAATTGAATCAGATCGTACCATTAAATATTTAGGAATTCACATTGATAGAAACTTGGAGTCGTACAGACATATACTGCAAACAAAATCAGGTGATTTTTACCCCAACTAGAATATCTTAGGAATATTCTACAAATTATTCACTTCGCACTGGTGGGAAGTCACTTGTACTTTGAAAACATTGCCTGGGGAGCAGCTGCCTCAATACAACTCAAATAGGTTGAAGTAATACAAAAATATTCTGTTAAAATAATAAATGAAAAAATACTCACCCTTTAGAACAGCTCTTCCACGATACTCATGTACAGTGTCATCCTCGAAGTTGACACCATAATGAAAACTTATTCATCAAGGGTTTTTCGACACAACGTTATCCTTGGTAAAAGTTTGTGCATCCCCTGAAACTGAACATGCACCAACGAAATATAGTAAAACACGTAATATACGAGCAGCCTTCAAAAATTCGATTTTGAGACCGGAGTAAAGTAGCCTTATTTTTAAAAATCTCGGGAAATGTTAATTGGAAAAGTTGTTCAGCATTGAAAAAAACATCTAGATTTGAAGTCATGGCCATCAGAATAAAATAAGTATTTCGGCACAAACTAATTACATTTATTTGGTGGATTTTTTTTCCCAAAATAATTGTTTCAAGATGGCTTCGAAAACAAACGAATGTTTGACATTAAGTACTTGACATATTTGCTAAATATTCATTACGTAGCTATTGTTATTGCTTATTTCGTTAACGTTTGATAATGAGTACCATTTAAATAATATTTAAATGCTCACAAAAGAAGAAAAAGTTTAGACTCTATCGTTGTGTGGGGAAAATACTCCAAGCAAACAAGTTACAGACATTCTTAATACCAGGCATCCTACTCGCAATGTAAATCACACTACAGAAATGCGTATTTTAAATACATTTAAAGAAACAGGCAGTATTAATAATAATTTTAGGAAACCTCACACAGCTGCAAAAGTATCTATAGAAGTGGAAGAGGAAGTGTGTTTGAAAGTTTTCGAAAATGGTAAGCCATCAATTATCGATGTCTCTTGATGTACCTTCTACTACTGTAAATTTTTTTTTAAGAGAAAATAAATTCAGAGCTTTCAAACAAAAATTCATAGATACTATCCGTATCAGGGCGAATACGAAGAAAACGCACGGTTCCCAATGAATATTTTATGGACTGATGAAGCAACATTTACAACTAATAAATACAGTAAGTTCACAGAACTGTAGATGGTGGGCTGTGACTACAGAAAACCCTTCATTTCACTATAGAGTGCGAGGACCAATACTAATTTGAGGTGAAAGTCTTATGTGGACTGTTAAACAATACTGTGATAGGTCCCTCCTTCATTGATGGAAACCTTAATGCCAACCAATATTTGCAATTTTTACAACAAGATTTATCACCAATTTTAAATCAAATACCGCATAGACAAAGAGACAGAATTTGGTATCAATTAGATGGAGCTAGTGTTCACTGTAGTTTAGATATACGACCATTTTTAAATGAAACATTCAATGAAAAATGGATAGGACGTTACTCAGAGTATCCAATGACAGCGCGCTTACCAGATTTAACCTCAATGGATTTCTTCTGGGGTTTATTGGAGGACGAAGTTCACAAAAATCGTTCTTTTAGGCATGAAGAAAATTTTACAACTGTGATTACTAATTGTGTGGGCCATACAACCGGAGCACATAACGAATACAGTCAGCGATTGTGTAAGAAGAACCGAACTGAGCATGTTGTGGGTTGGACGTCATACTGAGATGTGAAATACTTCTGTTTTCAAAAAGAAAATGAGAATTATTTTGGACGAGAAGATCTCCAGAAAATCAATGAGTTTGTGCTGAAATACTCATTTTATTTTGATGTTTTGTGATTTGATATTATTAAATATTAGGTTCTCGTTACAACACTGTATGATTTTGAGCAACTTTCGGTGTTGATATAAAATAAAAAAAACTTTGCACCAAAAATTTTTAAAAATATTTTACTCTTCAAAAATTTTACTGTGGTTGACACAATAGTTCTATAATTTGTATTATTACAGGCTTTTTGAATAAACCTTCGTAAACAGGATGTTGTCTGTTTATCGTTTTTGCAAATTTTTTGTTCGTTCCACATTTGAAAAATGGGTAAAGAAATAAAATTTCACTTAGATGGCCATGACTTCAAATCTAGATGTATTTTTTGATGCTGAACAACTTTCCTAAACAACATTTACCAAGATTTTTTTCAAAATAAGGGTGTTTTACTCTTGTCTCAAAATCAAATTTTTGAAGGCTCCTGGTATATTACGTGAGTTTCACTATATTTTGTTGGTGCATGTTTAGTTTTAGGGGATGCTCAAACTTTTACCAAGAATAACTTATCGTCGAAAAACCCTTAATAAATAAGTTTCCCATATGGTGCATACTTTGAGGATGACACTGTATAAGACCTGAGAGAAATATATTGCATTATCATCACTATCTGGCAACATTATAACTAATCCCAACTGATTGACATCGAACATAACTATAATACGGGACAAAAACAGAACAAATATGTAGTAATACCTTAATCTGCAAAAACAAACAAAGATCCTTCCTTGTCTATTAACCTCCTGCATTTTCTCATAGGAATGACAAATTGTATTGTAATTTCGTATTATGCTAATGGTAAATGAACTACAAATCTATGTCATACGATTTCAGAGTCCAGCGGGTTGGTATACATTTCTGTGGACAGAATTGTGTGGATATATCGTAGAACACATATACTAATTTTTGACCGTCATAATATTCACTATTTCAATTTGTATTATTTTGTTATTAAGGCGTAACAATGGAACATGACTATTTTTTCAAGGGAGCAAAAGAAAACATTTCATCATGATGGAAAGCACTGATTTTTGGTCAGATACTTTGTTGTTCTTGCAGCTTGTTTGAGTTTAAAGCTTTCTGAGGATTTCTATTTAACTAAAAAATGTTTTTACATATATGTCAGGACATAGTTTCACTGAATATTCTCAAATCAAAGTCTTCAGTACCAAGAGAAGTTCAATTTCGTTAATCAACCTGAACCGTTTTCATTTGTTGTGCTCGATATTGATCCACCCATATTCCAGGAAGATGGGGGAGTTTTCTGATATTATCTAATGACAAATCACAGTAAATGGACCAATAGCCATAAAAAATGGAAAACAATATTAGGGCCATCGATATAACAGCAAACAACATCCTAACCCCGTTTCCATCCCGCGATAAGAGCGGATGCATTAGGGAAGGGCGTCTTTATTTGATTCGGTTGATATATGTCCAGTATCGTACTGGCAAAAATAGAACCCATCTGGTAAATATTGTTCATACCTCACATTCAGATTTGTGTTCATAACACTCAGCATGTTCAAATACGGAAATTTTCATCATATGAGTAAGTTTAAGTTACGAAATTCGATTTGATTTTTAGTTACTCTTTCCAACTTAACCTCCATGGGATAGAAGCTCAGTATTTTACAATAAATCAAGTAAAGAATTGTGCATGATCATTATTTTCCACTCATTATCAATCGGCTTACTACAAAAAAGTTTTGTCCTGATAGCTCTATTGATTATCTCCTTTTCTCTAGAAAAGCCGATCTCACTGTGCCTAACATAACTTTGTCAGGAGTAACCATACCACTGAAGCCATCCATATCGATGCTCGGTATTAATATCAGCAATAACCTTTCCTGGGAAAATCACGTGAGGTCCATTGCCAAAAGTGCATCCCAAAAACTTGGTTTTCTGTTTCGTGCCAAGAGCTATTTCACCCCCAGTCAGCTGCTTATGATCTATAAGGCACAGATCCGACCTGTCCTGGAATACTGTTCCCATATTTGGAGTGCGGCACCTGAACATATCCTGAGGCTATTGGATTCTGTCCAAAAAAGGGCAATTCGTCTCGTCGGTGATGCCTCGCTTACAAACTTGCTCACTTGTCTGGAACACCGTAGAAAAGTTGGCGATTTGTCTCTATTTTATAGTAATTTTCATGGGCGATGCTCTTCTGAAATATCAACAATCGTTCCTGCTTTGGCAGTCTCTTCGAGATTAATCCTTCAAGTTCAGTCATCACACCCCTTCGTGGTCACTTTGGAGACCTGCAGAACATCACTTTCCAAAGACTCGTTCATCCAACGAACAGCGAGGCTTTGGAACTCATTGCCTAGGGAGGTGTTCCCCGAGGCATACAACCTTCAGAAATTTAAGAAGAACACCAACTCCTACCTTCTTTCCCTAGGTTCCCACGATGTTCTCTGAATATTACAGGATATCCCTTTTCGTGGGAACCAGAACATAAAAAAAAAAAAAAATATATATTTTCATATCAATAGATCAGTTAGTCATAATACGTGTGAAGTAATGTATTTGGTAGAAAGGTATGTAAATCCATTATTTATAGTTCACCACCAGTTGGGAGCACTTTTGGTCAAGCAATGCGTCACTTCATATGGTGATGGAAGAAGAACTTATGATAATGTTGGATGACCATGGGCAGGGTACATCGGATTATATTAGGAGCAACTTCACTGCGACCTATGCAGATCTATTGTGTATGCGCTCATGTTATGACAGGGGCCAGAATTCGAGTCCTCCATATATAAGGGGGGTTGTAGTTTTTCCTCCCCTATCGTTGAAAACCTCAGCCTTGTTAGGCCTTCACAGTGGCACAGTATGTGCGCTGAGGTTTCCAGAACCTATATGTGGTTGTGTCTGCCAACCCGATGTGATTCCTGAGTTGAGTCTACAGTGCCCTGTCAGGAGTCCAACTATGATCCCGGTTGATCTCCTATTCTGGCTAAGCAGTTACTCTGTGAATTTTGGAGATGGTTCCTTGATGAACTCTTTTGTCTGTCTCATGCCCGGCACCTTGTTCCACCATTCTTGCGATTACTCTTCCAACCAAGTAGTGGTTTGTATTGTTGGCAGCATTTTTGTTGTGTCACAAAAAAGTTCTGGGCCAATTGGAACAAGTCGGTTTGACTGCCTACTTTCTGTCCCAGACAGGTTTGTAGATGATTGCTTCAATAGCCGCTTGGCTGTCAGAGTATATGGCAATGGTCTCTTCCTTGAACTCTTGCCTTAGTTACTCCTCTGCACAGTGATGTATTGCTGCAACTTCTGCCTGGAATATCGTCACCTAATTGCCTAAGCTCAGTGAGACTCCCGTCTTTGGCTTGGCTCATTTCTCCTTCTGGAATTCCAGATGGAAAACTATGTGTATCTGGGATTTGAGGTTTGTTATAAAATCCGATTCATTCCAAATTGCAAATTTTTGTTTGGCTTCGTTTCGATCTGTCAATATTTGCTCACGATTTTATTTCAATTTGATACCTGTTCTTGAAAATTCTATAGAGCACATTATGGTTATTGGAGGGATTAATGAAATTCATTTGAATTATGAAGTGTTTCTTTGGCGTAAAAACGGATTTTCTCCACTTTGACAGAAGGTTTTCTTCACCTCTTTCAAAATTAGATTTCTCCCATTCCCCCCATATCATCGAAAAACATATAATATATTATCTCCTGAGAAAATATGAATTTAATTCGCAAAAACAAACAAAAAAACACATTTCGAATTTCCACAATGCTCCGAAAGCTTGTAGGACTATGAAAAACAGAAAGAGATATTCTTTAAAAGTTGACATTTCCAAAATTGAAATATGTCAAAACAACCTGAGTGATTTCTTCTGCAGTATTTCTGAAAGAACTATCGAAAATATACTTTTCCTGTCCACAAACGAGTTGAATATAGATGAAAAAAATCCATTACCACGTGGATCCTTCTTCTATGAACCTGTATTTCCACAGGAGGTATAAGCTGCAATGGAGTCACTGAAGAACACCACCTCTTGTGGCTTTCATAACTTCAATAGTCGAATGCTAAAAAATGTAGCTGACATAGTTGCAAAACTTCTATCATCGTCAACAGAGAAATTTTCTAATATCCTAAAAATCTCAAGAGTAATATAGCTTTTTTAAAAACGCTCTAGAGGCTCACCTGATGATTTTCTAGCATGATATATTCAATCGGTCAAGTAATAGAAAAAAATAAAGAGAAAGCGTTTTTATTTCAGTGAAACCCTGAATTTTTTTCGCAGCAATAAATTTATCTCCCAGGCAGCTTAGCAAGTAGTGGCAGACATAGTCGATGGACTTGATCAAGACTTCGACATTGTGTGAACAAATGAAGGCTTCTGACTGTGTATCCCATTCCATTCTAATCGAGATATTAAGTCACTATGGAATAAGAGGCACTGCTCTCAGTCGAACAGAGTCTCATTTCGGAAAGAGATACCAGTATGTTGACCAGTATGACATCTCTTATGGAATTTCAATTTAGAACCATCTTACAAACTCCATAAGTATTTTCAAGTGTAAAAAAACCCATAAGAGTCATGGCACAAGCGGAGTAAAAAAAATATTGCCGCCCTCCTTTCATTCGGCCATTATGCCACTGCGTCCTTCATACATTTATATCGTATTATTGAAGATACACAAAAATGTTGAAAAGTTACCGAGACATTCTGATATTCACAACTACAGCACAAAATCTGCGGGACTATTAAATCCTCCCAGACCAGGATTAGCAGTAACACTAAATCTAAATCTGTATAACTGCCTTCATCCTCCGGTTAAATCCTTGTAATTTATGGCCTTCAAAACCAAAATTAAAAACCCGCTTCTCCAATCCTGTTCTTACACAATAGAAGAGTATGTTGATGTTGCTGGGTCTATTACACATGAAACATTATTGTAAAAACATCTTTTATTTTTATTTTATTACTATTATTCTTATTTTCATTTTAAATTTTCAGTTGTAATTTTACTCTAGTCTGTGTTTCATGTGTTTACTCCACATGATTTCAAATATGTTTTATATCAATTTCATTCCCTCAGTGGATGATCATAATTTAATTGTCATATTTTTCTAAGCTTTTGACTTGCCATAAATGAACTGTGTATGTGAAATGTTTAAATAAATTACTCTACTCTACTCACATCGTGATGAAATTTAGTTTCGAATAATGATGAGAGGACAGTGTAGAAATGAGATATTTTTGGGAATTCAGGATTTTGAAGAATATATTACTTTGATCAATTATAATATTGTGAAGAAGTATTATTTAAATTGCCTGAAATTTTGTATTTCTTGCAATTTATTTCATTTTCTCAGAGCGCTTTGGGCCTATACGGTCATCTTCAGTACTTGCTCGTCAGGCAAGAGCAAGGGCAGCCCATAAAATAGAGACATTCAGATGGTTGAAATGTATGAAAATGTTAATAAAATAATCAATGAAAAACATTTTGGAAAACAAGCTTTCATTCAAATGCACTGAAAAGTGAAAAATAGTTGCTTTGGATGTGACGTAGGTGACAGCCAAAGCTATTATTTTATACTTTTCAGTGCATTTGAGTGAAAACTTGGCTTTAAAAAGGTATTTTATCAATTATTTCATTTTGTGCATTTCAGTACTCAAGTAACGCCTTAATCTATGCATTTTTGTTAAAGCATCGTTATTATGAAGCCTTTTTCCTGTAAGTTCTGAGCTATCTAGTCCTTCAATAGGGAGACCATCTGAAGATTAACTCATCCGCATCTTGGAGTTGTTATTTTCAATTTATGAATTTTAACTAAAAATCAATATCCAGTTGATGATACTTAATTCATAATCTCCGACCCCGAAAACCCCAACATAGCAATTTTGAATCGAATCGGGCCATAATCACAAAACTTGTCCGCCATCTTGAATTTGTGAATTTTGATACAGAATTCGTAATTTCTGGCCCCGATCACCCCCACATACCAATTTTGAATAGAATCGGACCATTAACATAGAGATCATGGGCCATCATGGAGCCGTCAACTCGAATTCATGAATTTTGATTCATAATCTACGTCCCCGAAAACCCCCCCATACCAATTTTGAATCCAATCGGACCATAATCATAAAACTTGTCCGCCATCCTGAATTTTGTCAAAATAATCACAATCTCCGTCTTCAAAAACCACTACATACCAATTTTGAATCGAATTGTACCATAATCACAAAATTCGTCCACCCTGTTGAAGCCGCTGTTATGTTTTTTTCAAATTTCACAATGCATTGTCACGGAAATCATGAACACCTGCCAAATTTCAGCTCAATGGGTGAACGGCAAGTGCTCCAAAGATGGATAACATATTTTGAACCGGAAAGAATGACATAGGAACGGAGCAAGTTGAATAAAAGCTTATAATAGAAACCGTAAACAGTTTAAAAATAAAATCTTAAAAATAAAATTACAAACTTTCTCAATTCGTCGAAGAATGGAGGCATTTTTGAACACGTATAAGTTGGAAGAAACTGGTTGAATTTTCTGGTAATGGGATGACTTGAAGCAAAATTGATTTTAACTCCACAAATGTATCACGAGAAATCAATCATGTGGCCCGTGGGAAAGTCCGATGCTGGTATTATTTCGTTTCTCCCAGTATTCAGGGTATGAGAATCGTCTCTCATGAATCAATCTCAATCAATATGTATTATGCCAATCACGTTTCGAAATTAAAATGCCAGATCCGAACATGAATTATTTCATTAATCTCTGGCTCATCCGACCGAATTTTCTGATTTCCAGATAACCCCGCTTTTTGAATCGCGAGATGATTGATTGAATGATGTTTTTCTTGTAAAAAAATGTGGATTCAGATGAAACTATGCAATATAAATTGGCTGTTATTTCGAACGCCACTGAAAACTTCGTGGTTATGTGTTTTTTGAACATGAAATATATTTTGCTCGGTAGTCAGATGCTTCTGAATGTTCATACCGTTCTTCGATTCGACCATTCAATTTAAAAGTTATGTGTGTAACCGAACCCACCTCAGTCATATATGATAGAATTTCTGTATGATATTCAATTTTGTTTTAATCTTTAATTTTTTTCCATTTTTTTATGTTGTTGTGATCGTCTAGACAGTCAGCTTCACTTCTCAGGTACCAACATTCTGGTAGAAGGCCTGCCATCCATCTACTCTCCGAAAATAGCATGTTTTTTTCATATACGGCACACAGCCTTATATAGATAGACCCCTGAAAGTATAGAACTCCAATTTTTCCACGTTGTGTATTTTTTGTTTCTTCTCTTGGATACAAAGTTCTGTTCAACCAAAGAGAAATAAGAGACAAATAGTTATAGGAAACCATATCATAAAGACAAGAGTTAATAATAATAATAATATAATTATTGCAAACAGCCATCTCGCAAAAATATATCTGTATTGTATCTGTATTTCTAGTAATCCCCAAGGTATATTGCCGGTACAAATCACGTATATGAAGTATATTCATAACTCTTACTTCGCCAATTGAGGGAATGAACCCTATGGTACATTAACACCTCCCAACCAAGGGTTGTCGAGGACCACGCCTTGTGACAGAATCTTTTTATGTGCACACGTAATCGATCAACCGTTACCATCCCCGGTCACTCTTAAACAGTATGTCCCATTAATAATGATAAATAATATAGGGGATTTATATTTGTGCGTAGAGCCGGGATCCATGACTTAGCAGAGAGTT
Source organism: Gonioctena quinquepunctata (assembly GCA_018342105.1). Taxonomy (NCBI): domain Eukaryota; kingdom Metazoa; phylum Arthropoda; class Insecta; order Coleoptera; family Chrysomelidae; genus Gonioctena; species Gonioctena quinquepunctata. Next base: position 313,396 of record JAFIRS010000369.1, on the reverse strand, counting down.
ACATTGTAACAATGTAAACCATACTCATTACGAACATTTCTCAATTCAGCTAGTAAATGGTCACAACATAGTTTGATTATTTACTAAACTCAATTCCGAACAACTACACCTTGGAGATGTTATTGTACAATGATATGATTCAATTCATATGTCCAAAGATATATTCCACAAATTAGGTATTTCAGATTTAAAACAGAAAACCATCTCAATATCTCAATATCCTTCCCTCCACAATATTCTTTGAATTCCGATATAATAGATTGTTGTTAACTTATGGATTCAATATACAAAATCTTTGAGATTATTTTATCATCAATTAGTCTTGTATCTTGAAAAAAATCCTATATAATTTACTCCCAACAACGTATGTTAATAGTCCACTAATATCTTTACCTAGCTTCACATCAAGGAGTTTGTAGGGACCACGCCTTGTGACTGGCCGGAATCTTTCTGGGTGCACCCGTACGACAAACCCGTTACTTTCCACGGTAACTCTCAACGTTAATGGGTTAGCCAGGTGGTAGAATCAGGATTTATTTGTTTATTTCTGCAGTCACTTCTTGTTAAAGTTTTGGCAAAGTGGTAGAACTGGAAATTTCCATGGTCACTCTTTTGTGTGGAAATGTTGGCCCAAATTTATTCATTTATGGCAGGAAGCAACAGTGGGACGAAGTGAACATATTCAGTTCCACTACTAGAGAACATCAGTTATTACAAGATCTCTTCCTTGTAAGTTTTGAGCTGAAAGAATCCATGATCTCCGATCCCAAAAACTTCCCACACACCAATTTTGAATAGAATCTGACCAAAATCATGAAACTCTTCCGTCATCCTGAGGTCGCCATCTTGCATTTACATACTAATTTTTAATAAAATATGACCATAATTAGAAAACTCGTCCTCCATCTTGGGGCCGCCATCTTGAATTTATGAATTTTGACAAACAATTCAAAATATCCGACCGCGAAAAGCAACGCAAACCAATTTTGAATCGAATCGTACCATAATAAATGGTCCTCCATCTTGAGGCCGCCATCTTGATTCCACGAATTGAAAAAAATTCAAATCTCCGTCTCCAAAAACCCATGCATACCAATTTTGAATCGAATTGGACCATAATCACAAAACTCGTGGTTCATCTTGGGGCCGCTCATCTTGGGGCCGCAAATTCATGAATTTTGACAAACATTTCATAATCTACCACCTCAATAACCCCACATACCAATTTTGAATCGTATCGGGCCATAATCATAAAACTCGTCCACCATCTTAGAGCCGCCATTTCAAATTCATTTTAACTCTGGCAATATTTGAGATAATCACAACACTGATCGATAACATCACTTGTTTGAAACGTATCGATTTACAGATAATTTTTGATACATCGAGGAGTTGCGTTATTACAATTCACCAACCGAATACAAATCTGCTCAAAATTCGATGAGAATCATTTTCTCTCTTTCAACTATAACTTATTATATCAATATTCGGGAGATTTCTGTCATTAGTCACTAAGTATGTAAGTGCATCTACCTGTGTTAATGATTTTCTTAATGATAGTAGAGTATACGAGAAGTGAATCAATTATTCAAGATAATGTAGTCTCTACTCACCAGATAATGTTCATTCCTAACTATATCAGGAATCAATATGTACATACGGTAATTGGAAACATGATATTTGGTGGCGTATATTCAATAATCCCGTGGAACATAATTCAACGCTTCCCATTTAGTCAGTGAATCTATAAATCATCCGAAAAGGGAATAATAACAAAGGTCATGTATTTAACTAATGATTTGATGTGCTCGAGAGACGTCGATTCGAATAAAACTAGTTCGATTGAAAGCCAATGTCTCAAAAATGCGATTTTTGCCAAAAAAACAATAAATCATGCTAAAAACTCCGGACATTCAATAAAACACAGTTTTCTGGAGATTTCAAGGTTTTTTGTTATTTTGTATCAGTCGCTGAATTAAAAACGCAGGCATTTTACTATGGGGCATGGATGAAAGTGAATCTGTTGATTCGTCTGGGATATAGTTTCATATTATAGTGAGGATTCCAAAACTCTATTTTAACTGATGAAAATTCACTGATAAAAGTGTCAGTGGGAGCAATAAATATACTGCTCTCCAAGACTTAATCTCAAGAGAGAGAGAGAGAGATATAGAGAGAGAGAGAGAGAGAGAGAGAACCATACAGACTTTATTCAGTAAATTGAAGAATGATCCATGAATGGGAGTGATTTGAATACAAAACATACAGATTGGGATCAAGAATAACGACAACAGAAAGTAAATAGGTGATTTGGAATGCCGCTATCAGGTGAACATACATACCAGCCGACACACATCGATAAGAATCTCGGCTTGATTTCTTTGATGAGACTCTCAACATGGACTTCAGCCATTCTGTAGTTATTTCAATTGCTCTAGAGAAAATTATCAAGAAAAAAACACATTCATTTCAGTTAATAAAACCACCCGATCCTTACAGCATAGTTCTATTAGCACGGCGCCTCAAGAAAACTTCGAGCATAAGTTGATTAACGAATCTTGTGCTATTACAGCCTCACTGCTATTGATCATTCGGTACTATTACCCTGCCGGCTGGAATAGCCTCAGCATATTTCTGGTATTGAGTTTTTTTCAAGAACAATAACCTCTCTCAGTGGTTTCAATTAAACTCAGTAATAATTTCGTAGCAAATTAAAAATTACCATATATTGGTCTCAGACCTCCGAAAATGACAAGTACAGAATATGGCGAGCAACTCATCGAAAGAGTGGCATAGTGCAGAACAAGATCCAAACTGGAAAGATGCACAAACGTAATTCGTTAATGCTGTCATTCGCGAAAGAATGAGAAGACCATCACTACCATCTGTTTCCATGCCTTTCCTACGAATGGTTATGGAACCCTCTTGAAGATAAACCAACCTACTAACCGAAATGTTCTATAAAATTTTTTCTCCGAATCCACATATGAAAACACCACCTATCATTACCCTCGTTCATAGCCCAATATTTGAAGTGATATTCCGCCAACAATCTCTTTCACGGATTTGGAATACTAGGGGACTCGAAGGACATAATTCCACGAGTGAATGTCAAGGGAAGTGCCCCCGAAATAATTCCAGGTCTTAATGTTGACTCTTCACGCTACCATACAATTTCGGCAACTTTTCGTTCAATAACCCTTCCCAAAAAAAATAACCCTCATGAAAAACTATAAGTTCATCGCCTTATTGCTTGCTATCTATGCTAGGAGTAACTATTACCAAAGATCACGTCCCGTGCTAAAAAAATATTTAATGTCACAACAGCATCCCTCTACCAATGGCCTGCTGAACTTTGTTAATAAAAAAAAATGTACCTAAATATCCAAAAAGATCCTGACAACATGAAACTGAGGAAGAACTTCAATATCCACAGAAACAAACTGAGCGCATTAATAATAAAAACAAAAAAATCATTACTATACGAAAAAATCTATTGTGACAGAAAGAGTTTTAAAAACCTATGGGAAGTAGTAGAAGACATAAATAAAACAAAAAAGGGAAAAATTCACATAAATAAAATCAAAACTGTCACGGGCGAATTATTAACAAAGAAATATGACATAGCGAATAAATTTAAGAGAACGTGTATTGACATGGGAGAAAACTTGACAAAAAAATCATTATAGACACACTATTCCAGTTTGGTAGAGCAACTATGCCCAACTCTCTCGTTGCTGATGATATGGAGGAAATTAATACTGCAATAATGAAACCATCAAATTTTTAACTATCTATATTCTTGGACCGCTAATTTGTATGTTGAACATATCCGTTGATGAAGCATTATACCGTCTTAATGTATTTAAAAGTATTTAAAAGGTTTCCACGACGTTTCGAATGCTTGTATCCGCAATCGTCTCCAGGTGAATACTGACAAGTTTAGGTGCTACTTACCAATTTATATGACTGTCGGCGCAATAATGCGTGCAATTCCGCTATGTGCAACGATGCATGTAATTTCGCGCGGTGTGGTGGTGCGTGAAGTTTCGCGCCTCTGCAGCCCACCAGAAAGAGCAATCAGGGGTTTCCATACGTTCTTGATCTCAACGCTTGGTTAACTAAAGGCGTTATTGGCTTCGATGTAGGCGGCCTCTTTGAACTTTCGTTTGAACCAATGCTCCTCTCTATGTAGAACACTTGCGTCGTCCCATAGAATTCGATGGTGCTCAGTCCAGGCGTGGTCAGCGATTCCCGATTTTGATGTTTCTCCACGTTGAGTCCATTTCTTGTGCTCATCCAATCTTACCGATAACGGTATCTTTGTCTCTCCAATGTAGGAATCTCCGCATTCACATGGAACTTCATAAATGCAATTCTCACTGATTTCATTTTTGTTGTCAGGTTTGGTCTTGGTCAGGAAACTCCGTGAAGTACTGCCGGATTGAAAGCAGTTCTTGATGTTGAACTTGTTTCCGATCCTTCTGATCTTCTCGGAGACACCTCTGATGTACGGAAGGCAGATCACTGTGCTTTGTTGTTGCTCTTCAGATGTCTTCGTTCTCCGGAGTTGTTTCAATACTTCTAGGAGTTTCTTGGGATATCCATTCCGGTGGAATTCCTCTCTGATGTGGTTCAATTCGGCATCTAGTGACTCCACGTCGTTGAATATGTGCGTTGCTCTCTCTACCAATGTTCTCACGATCCCTCTCTCCGTCGAACTCGGATGGTTGGAGCTGTAACTGAGGTACTGCCCCGTATGTGTCTTCTTTCTGTAGACGGGGGTGTGAATTCCATTGCCTATTCTCTCAACGTTCACATCGAGGAAGGGTAAGGCACTGTTGGTTTCCATTTCCATCGTGAATTTGATCGAATCCCTGATTCTGTTGATTCTTGAGAAGAAATCCTGGAGATGTTTGTCTCCGTGATTCCATATAATGAAGGTGTCATCCACGTACCTCAACCACAGCTTTGGTTTGTATTCTGCCTTCCGTATAGCCAATTCCTCGAACCACTCCATGTATATGTTGGCGATGATTGGAGAAAAGGAAGATCTCATCGGGAGTCCGTCGACTTGAGAGAAGAATCGGTCCTTTTCCTGGAAATATGAGTTCTGTAGGCAGCACTGCAGTAACTCCAATATTGCGTGGGTAGGAAGGTCAGTCCTCTCGTGCAGCTGGTCATTCCTGTTGATAATACTGAGAGATTCCTCTATGGGGACATTGGTGTAAAGGCTCTCCACGTCGAAGCTGATGAAACGATCTTCTGGTCCAAGTTCAACATCCGTGATGGTGTCAACGAAGTGTTTGGAATTCTTGACGTATGAACTGCCATTTCCTTGTAAGGATTGTAGTATCGGTAGGAGGTATTTCGATAACTTGTAGGTTGGTGAGTTCCGTGAGCTGGTGATCGGTCTCAGTGGCATGTCTGGTTTGTGGATTTTTGGAAGCCCGTAGAGATGCGGTGGTTTACTGTAGTGTGGCGTTAGATGTGATCGTTCGTTGTCTGGAATGAAGTGTTTGAATTTCCTCAGAGTGTTGTAGATCCTCCTTTCTATAGTGGGTGTCGGATCCTTCTTCAAGAGTTTATAGTTCCCTGTGTGGAGTAACGACTATATCTTGTCATCATATGTTGTGGTGTCCATGATAACCGTGGCGTTTCGTTTATCGGCTGGAAGAATCTTTATGGATGAATCTTTTTGTAGAATTTTTAGGGCCCTCTGTTCCCACCACACCGCGCGAAATTACACGCATCGTTGCACATGGCGGAATTGCACGCATCATTGCGCCGATAGTCATATAAATTGGTGAGTAGCACCTAAACTTATCAGTATTCACCTGAAGACGATTGCAGATACAAGCCTTCGAAACGTTGTGAAAACCTTCTGAATACATTGAGACGATGGACGTCCGAAACGATAGTAATCAAGTCACCACATCGTCTACAACCTTCAAACAAGCATTATACCCCTCAGCATTTAAATTCTCTATAATTACCCCTCTGTTCAAAAGAGGTGACATAACGGAGACAATCAACTATCGGCCCATATCACCGCTAACACACGAATCAAAAATATTTGAGAAAACAATGAAAAATCGGTTACAGTCATACTTGAAGAAATACAGCATCCTATAAAACGGGATGCCATCCTGAGTCTAACTTCAAAGATCACAGAATCATTCAATATCAGCAAACCGTGCTTATCTATATTTATCGACTTGTGGAATGCCTTCGAAACCGTCAGTCACCGTTTACTCTTGCAGGCTCTGGGGGATATTAGTATTCGAGGAAAGTGTTAAGAACTATTTGAAAGTTACCAGACAAATAGACTTCACGCCGATGGTGTCTGCGTTAGTGCGGAAATGATCGAATCCGCAAGGATCCGTACCCTATATTGTTCAATATATATATATATATATATATATATATATATTGTTATGTTTAGAAGTACGTGTTGAATGTTTCAAAGGGTTAAAGTGAACATTATAAACTGGAAAAGCACATAAAAAACAAATGTTCATATTTAGTAGTTCATGTTTTGTTATTTTGCAGTTTTTCTGAGAATTCTACCGTTTTTCTGAAACCTTTTATAATACCAGTCCATACCTATGTTTTAAATGAACATGTTTCCAACATTACAAGCATGGGCATGATTTATAAAAATTATAGAAATCAAAATTTAGTAATATATTTTGAGCACAAGCAGACAACAAAATGTTGAAGTTAGAACATTCTGTATATGTAATTAGATCTGAACACTATAGCCAATGAGATGCCAGGAAAGATCTTGATGCAAAATTATGAATATTGAAAATATGAGAAGCAGAAAACTTCAAAAATTATTTTTAATATATTATGTTTATAGTATGTAAGGTATTTATAAACTATTAGTGAATAAAATCTGGCTAGTATACGGAAATAATGAAAAGTGCAGCAGAAAGTGCGTGAAAACCGAGAATTCGAGAAGAAAACAAAATATATGGGTATCGAGAGAAAAAATCATCAAGACAAAAGGAGATTGAAAAAATATTTTTTGGAAGAAGGCACTGAACGAAATTTAATTTAGAAAAATCTAGGATATTTTCGCTACAAACACAGTTATTTGCCACTACACCACAAGAAATACCGGAAAGAACATAAGCTGATAAAAACCAGGTACATAACGAATCTTACCTTCTCATTCCATACATATACCAGTCCGAGGACGAATTCACGGCCGAACAGGGGGGCTGCGGACTGGAACGGCAGTTTCCAAGAACAGGAGAGTGAGCGGAGACACTGAACATTTGCATTGTAAGAATCCACAGGTCCAATAGAACCATAAAAGTTGCAAAACTCAGTGAATTTTGAAGATAGACCTTTTTAAGAACTCATTCGATGAAAAACTTTCATAAATTGGTATATAGACTACATAACCTACAAAAATAGGTTACATTTAACTTTTTATCATTACATAATTGCACTTTCCATGTATATTTTGCTCTGAAACACTAATATAAGTTAATTATCGCAGGAAAGGTAACAGTAAGTCTTCCTGAATAAAGGCAATTATTATTTTGATGAATTTCTGACTTATTTTCAATAATTGATGAAAATAGTTTGCCATTTTTCTGAAACTGACATTGAGAACACTACCAGAGGGCTTCACAGTTGAACCTACTCATGAGATTCAATAGACGTACCGATTGAATCAGCTAAGGTAAAGAAAGTAAGGTAAAAGAGTCAAATGGAGACAAGGTAAAATACATAGCCGGACATTTGAAATATTTGTATGGGTATTTATTTATGAAATCAAATTAAATTCAAAGGACAACTAGTTGAAGGATTCGAAAATAAAATGAAAAAATATTTTTGTTGTGATGTCTAATTGTGAAAATAATAAAATAAAACAAACCACAATCACCTCATCATAACAATATATATATATATATATATATATATATATATATATATATATATATATATATATATATATATATATATATTTATATATATATATTATATATATATATATATTTATATATATATATATATATATATATATATATATATAGTAGAATGTTCCCACTATGATGATGTTTCTATTGGCCAAAACGTACATGAATGATTTGAATTGAAAGTTTCCGATGGTTTTTAGAAATGTCAAGAATAATCAGATGTAGGTACATATATTTTTCAAGAATAAATTCTACTGTCCACAAGCGAATCAAAAAACCAAAGAGAATTCCAGAAATCTTACAATTATCAAGATTCAAGAACCCATTTAACTCGCTATATATATATATATATATATATATATATATATAATATAAGTTCTACTCACGGGCATTGTAGGATTGGTCTCAAGAAGTCCGATACCACGAGTTTTCGGATATTCGTTGATTCGAACTCAACCGTCAAGAAGACATCACCGGAAGATGGCAAATGTGATTTAGCCGACACGTCGTGAAATCGAACTGGTTGAGAACCAATATCACAAAATATGCAGATATAAATCTGAGAGCACAGTTCAACACATTACGTCCACGAAAATATACGAAGAAATATTTAATTTCATTCAAAATTATTCAATACACTCCAGTAAATTAATGTGAAAAATTCGTTATCCATCCGTGCATAACAATATAAACATCGAGCAAATATGTCGTAAGTACTCAGATGCAGTATCTCCATTGTTGTAAATCCCTTAATATTCATGCAAATAAAAGGACGTCACGACGATGGCATTTCTGAAAGTAATTCGAGTATGGAGCTCAGGTTTATGCTCGCAGATCAACAGATAAGCACGACTGGAGTTCAAAGGTCGAGAACTGAAATGACTCCATTTATTTCCATCCCGCATGTCTCGTCACACCACCCTTATTTTCATAATGTGATACAAATGCAACATGAGCCTTTCGTGACATTTTTCCATTCTAAAAGTTTTTCTATTGGTTATGGTTGTTTTAGTTTAAATGAGAGTATATGAAACTGAATGTATATTTCCGAGTTATATTGAATAGCTTAAACGCTTTTGCGTCATCTAAGGATTCAGTAATATTAACACTAACGGCGCAAGGAGCATGTGAATACATTAGGGGGAAAATCGAGTGTACGTAAGATTATCCGTTTGTCTTCCACTTTATACCGCGAGAACCGCTTTATCGATCTTAGATTCTTCCAAAATGATTCCTATTGAGGATGTCAAAACTTCACGACTCCGAAATTTCTAGATATGAAAAAAGAGATTATATACCAACCGAATGTAACAAAATTTTTTCCAAAAATAAATTTCGTCAATATATTGATTGAGTTTAAAGATGGGCCAAATCGGTTGAATGTCTTGAAATGTCGACTGTTGAGATATTGAAAACAAATCTCAATATTTCATTTTCATACCAATATCGGCAAACTATGGGTCGTTTGATAGAGCTCCATGAGTTGCACAACTTTCACCGAAAAGTTTTTCACTAAGATGTACACATGAAATAAAATCGCAATGAATTGATTGATTCTCAATAGTTTCTTGTTTTGTATTGTGTGCTCCTTTCATTTGAGGTTTCCAGTGCTGAACTATATAAATAAGTATGTGTTATAATTTTATGAAGTGATATTGAGATTGAAACCAAAGTAGGTACTGTCCATATCCTCGTGTTTTTGTTCACTAGCTAGTGAACTTTTATACTTTCAGAGGTGTTTTGCATCGTTTTTTTTTATATGTTTGAGCAATTCTATAGTCGATTTACAAATATTTGGAACCCTCTTCAACTTTTGATTGTATAGTTTGGGTTTTTTTAACTGATTTTCACGCAGTATAGTTCTTTGTTTTTGATAATTTGTTTCATCTCATACTTTCCAGTTTAAGAATGCATGTTTTTATCTTTCAAATATTTTTTTAGTAACCTCGATACTGGAATAACTTCTAACTATACAATAACATTCAATCTCGATTTTTTGTAAGCGCAAAACGTGAGAACGGCTGGACAGATGTGGCTGAATTTTTCGGAAAAACAGGATAACGAAAGGAAAAATGGGATAACAGGATAACGGAAAAAAGGGAAAACAGGATAACGGGAAAATTGGATAACAAGAAAGTGGGAAAACGGAATATCGATAACGGGATAATGGGAGGAAGCAATAATGGGATAACGAAGAAACGGGATAATGGGAAAACAGGACAACAGGAAAACGGGATAACGGGATAACTGAAAAAATGGAATAACTAAAAAAGCGGGTAAACGGGACACGGGATAGCGGGAAAACGGGATAACTCGGTGGTGGGATAACGGAATGACGAGATACAGGGAAAACTGGATAACGGAAAGAAAACAGAGTCAAAGACATAACCTAGATGGAACAACACAAAAAACCATGAGAAAAAAAACGAGAGTTTTCATGAAAAATTATTCTGCGAATATGGAAATTTGGACAGGACAACGTCTGCCGAGTCAGCTGGTTTCGAATAGAAAAATATTTTTCTACCCAAGTGATATGATTTTAATAACTAATTAATAATCATCGATAATGTCGCATAGGCCGCGCTGACAAAAACTATATCGAAGTTAACTATCAACGACGTCTGCCCTCACGCGTTCACCCATATCGGATCGCTCACCATCCCGCTCCGACACCCGCGCATTCGTATGAGTAATAATTCGAATCGATTTGATAGTTGAATCACCGCCATATTCATATATCAATCCTAAGATGTCTAGAAACCCTGGTGTATGCACTCATATCTGAAAATGTGTGGGATCAAACATGCGACAATATGGCATGCTTGATTTCTTAGATCACGACCTGTTTCGAATGATTGCTGAGTAGATGTCAACACCAAAGAGAAACTCCCCTAAGAAATTTATTCGGACCATGTTCAGTCCGCTCCGAAATCGTCAAAGATGTGGAAGAAGTAGATTCGGCAATTCGTATCTCCTGAAGTAATTGGGAGCACAAAGTTTGTGCTCAGTGAGAGATTGTGCAAGTAGGTAACCCAAAATTGTGAAAATCGTTGGAGACTATACATTTACCCAAAAATCAAACTATATATATCACAACCGAAACTTTTAGGACCAGGCTTCGATTTGAGCTCCAGAACAGTACTTCGAAAATGGAATATATTATGCGTCAACACATTCTTAGCTCTGTCGTTAATTCATTTGAACTGCAAACAAAATCCTTAGAATTAGTTATGGAAAATTATTGGAGAAAAAGTCCCACTTATTGATTGCATAAACTTTTAAAATGTGTTATATTAGCAATTTCACTCACCTGCATTGGTTCGGCAAAAAATCGACAGCCTGTGACTGACCACACAACATACAAACACGATTTATTTCAATGAATACAAAACATTGGTAATTATAACTGAGTTTCGCAGAAATAACAATTCTCAAATCATAACCTCAATCGGATTGAAAAATATTCAAATTTTCCAATTGGTTGGAAGTTTCATAAGTATTCCGCATCAGTGTGCAGGTTGCCTAAGGTTGGCGAATGCATTTTGTAATGGCCAAACAGATCCAATTCGTTGAACTATGTCAATTTGTCACCATCTATTGTGAAAAATTTGAAGTAGGACGCGAAAATCGCTACTAAAAAGTCTAAACAAAATCGAATCAGTGCATACACCAGGGTTTCTAGGCATCCTAATCAATCCCGATGTCATTCCCACAATGAAGACGAACCTAACGACGTTTTATTTGTTAAAATCCATCGGGCCGCTTAAGCTACAGAGCGTGCCAAAGAAATATACGTACATACCTATATACATACATACACATGTACATACATATATACACTCGAAAATTATCACCGTAGAAGTAGGGTGAATAGAATTAAAAATCTTGGGAAAAAACAAAAATATATAACAGTACTGTTTTCCAAAATCAATTTTTCACAGAAATAGACGTTCACCAATAAATAATTTTCAATATATTAGGTTAACAAAACCACGACACGTGTTTTGGTATACAATAGCTTTTTCTTTTAACTTTATTTGAATTTTCAGTTCGAATATTGAGGGTACAAATAATTATTCAGTCGTGAAAATAATTTTCTGAAAACATGCCAGCAAAGTTAGGTCAAGCAAATTCTTGTTTTATCTCGTATTATAGATTGCATTTCAATTTCAACTTATTAGATATTTGTAAATAATGATTTCATTGAGCAACTGACTGGTCGCTTTATATTCTCACGAAACTGGGTCCGTTTATGTTAAAAATACTCGATTAATTATACTTCTAAAACACAACACAATGATGCATCTGACAATAAAAATAATCAATCACAGTTCACTATTGAAGTGCATCGCGTACCGCACTGCACTTAATGTACCTTGGACTTGCTGCGACTGAATTACAAATTGAATAAATCACTTTTCGTACGCCTGACCTTATATATCCCATTATTGGTTTCCTGAATCTTCGAGCAGTTCGTGAAAACACCTATATCATTTTAGACTATTTCCTTGGAATCTGCAGCCATTCGCTGGGGAATCTATGTCAACGGTCACTTCCGTATACAGGGGCGTGCTATTTTCATATTCGAGTATGAGTACTGAACCAGAAATTTGTTTTTCAGTCACAAATTTGATCCAATTCAATGTTGACCATACGAGACAACTTGGGCAATTTGCAGAGGGAATTCTTGGAGAAGAAACTCAGCCTTGTGGTATTGTACAAAAAACAAAATGTTATAGTATATCCATTCCCAGTTGAATAATTCACCTTCATCTCAAAATGTATGGTTTATTCAGAATCGTTCATATTATCATGTTGAATTATGAAGGAAACCAGAAAAATAAATACCATTTCCCGTATAAAGTATATAGTAGATCAAATTGAGTTAAGAAAACTACTCCCGCGTAAAAACCAGTCGATAACTTCGATGACCGCTTATAGCACAAATAACGGCAAACCACTACAGATTATACTTTATCGGGGTAAAGATAATAGAATATATTAGAAAAACAGTGGTGTGGCGTGTGTCTGGGCAGGGGCAGCCATGTAGGGCGAACAACTACAAGAAAATTTTTGTGCAGTAGTCGAAGGTGCTATCCACATAAAATTTCCGGCTCAAGCAAATCTGCTTTAAATTTGTACAACAACCAATCGAAGTGTTTGATTCCAATCATTTATTATTCAATGGGCCACATTGGTTCGAAATACTATGTAGATTTTGTTATTGAGTTCGAAATATTATATATCAAAAAGAAAGTTTGCAGACTCGACCTTCTAGAGATTTTATGGATTGATATCAGACAAAAAGTCAGCATACTTGCTTAGATTAATTCAAATAACTATTATTTATTGGATTTGTTTCACCGAAGATTGTACAGAAGTGAATGTCTTTTGCTTGCTATTTTGATGTGATGATGATATTTCGTACATTTTCAAATATGCAACAGAAGTTCGTTTTATTTATGTTCAGAAATGACAATTGTGACGAAAATGAAAACATGGGACCTACATGAAAGAAGTGGAAAAACCCAGTTTTGGTAATGCGAAAAAGTGACTGTGGAGTGTTCATCGAAGCCATTTTTTGATAAATCCAAATTTATTCCAAATCAGTGAATAACATGAACGTGAGTAACAATTAGTGCAAACAGAAAAATATAATAGATGAAAGAAAATTGTATTCCGTGCATAAAATAATTTATTCAATCGTAGCAAAGCGCTTTCGACCGTTAGGTCATCATCAGTGCGTACCTGAAAGTAAGTACTATTGATAGAAAAAAGTTACTGAAAAGTTTTATTTTTGAGAAAGAAAATTGACATATTTTAAAAAGTGAGGTTACTTACTTGTCAGGTGTACAAGAAGCCAAAAAGACCATAAAACATCTCATGATCAATGAAAATTGTATAGGTTTACATAACATACATGATAATATGAGTATTCTAGGCCAGGATGACACTAGAGATTATTTTTTTTTTAAATAGTACTTACTTTCAGGTACGCACTGATGATGACCTAACGGTCGAAAGCGCTTTGCTACGATTGAATAAATTATTTTATGCACGAAATACAATTTTCTTTCATCGATTAATCGATACGTGCACACAATCACACTTTTCATTTGAAAAATATAATATTCTCACATTTGAAACTGAGAAGTCCAATCAATTCTCATTGATTTGAGAAAAAATTTTTCTATAATTTTCTGTGACAAATGAAATTATAAATCAGAAAAAGGTTTCTCAGATGTGGAAATCAGATTTCTCACTTACATTGGAAAGTTTAGAAAATGAGTTTTCACTCAACGGAACGATATTCTGAATATGAAGCCATATCTCGATTTCACGACTGAGAAACCATTTCAGCGGACTTCAGTAGCAATCAGCAACTGTTTTATGATTCATTCTTGAATGTGAAATTGTGGCATGGCTTTAGATTTGAAAGAAATTCACGTTGGAATTGTGGAATTTACCCAATGTAAGACATTTGCTTCGGTATAAAACTTCAATAAGAAACAAAATAAATCAATTCAATTCCTCAAATTCCAAATTTTATTTTTCATACAAAAGGGAATAGCGAAAATCCTGAATTTTTCTCCAAATCCAACACAATCTCCATGAAACCAATCACCTTTACAAATGTTCGAACAGATTTAGGCGGACGAAATCTAATTGTTCATCAACACAAAAGGAATCCTGGGAAAACAAGGATATATCGTATATCATTCTCTGGAAAAGATCAAAAATTCAAAGAAGTTGATGAGGCCAGTAGAATAGTGCCCACATTGAACTCAATTATCAAGAAATTATAAGACTATCCTGAATACACCTTTCAACCTGGGCTGATATAAAAAAACGGTAACTATATTTATGCCCAGATACAAAAAAATATAATCACTTTCGGACCGTTTTTCATTATCACCCAAGAGACCTAGTACCAAAAAATGTTATTATTGAAAATCCCTTCCAAATACTAAATAATCTTCTTTCACGGATAGTTTACTGAAATTTGTTTTTAAACAAAATAGGCAAAGTTACATTTGAAGTAATACAATAAATTCCGCCTATGGACGGCATTTTCGATCAAAGGTCAAATCCTAGCCTCATCCAACTGAGAATGGATATACCATTGAGAATTCAAAATCAGATGCCAGCGCCAGAGTGGCAAAAATTCAAACCAGACATACTTACATTGTTTGTCTGTTTTCTCAAAGGTTATACACTTGTGTTCGGAGTTTTTCTGAAAATATTTCCATTTGGTATAATTTTCCAGTTTTTTTGTGTAGTGTTATTCATTTCTAGACTCTAGTAAAGTGGTGTTTTCAAATCTTAAGACAATATCATTTGCGAAAACTATCTCTGAAAAAGACAAAGTATGCTCTAGATTGCTTGCAAAAAAAATATTTTTCGAAGTTTCTGGACAGTTTAGTGAAGTCATCAGGATTTATTATAAATTAATTCGAAGAAATGTTACACATTATTATTTGTGAATGTTGGAATTGAAAATAAAACTAACAAAAAATATTTTTTTCATTTCATTTAAAACAAACAAGATGGTGTGAAAATGTGTCCTTATCACCTAGATACACATATATAGTCACTCTTTCTCCATACTGTATGAATAATCTTCGGTATGTCGAATAATATCTCTTTTTTTTCTTCTCAACTCTCTTCGAAGGTTCTCTTTTTCACTTTTCTTCATGGCCACACACGATACAGGAACATCTTGGGGAGGAACTGTATTCTTCTTCAAGATCCCAAGAGCCCGTCGTCTGTCTATAGACTCACTCAATCCTAGTTTAGTCAGCACCCGTAGGTTACATTCATTTTCCCACGGAAAATGATAAAAATTCATTCCAGTACAACAGGATCGTTTTATCCAAGAGTCACATTGAGGTACACAACAATAATGATTTGAACTTGAATCACTCATTTTTCCACCCGAGGACATACAATAGTCAATAGAATATTCACCAGGTAAAGCAGAATTTCATTGGATGTCAACAATCACAAGAGATTCGACAAGTTTTATGTGTACAATAGCTAAAATCATATGAACATTAATGTTTCGAAAAGTAAACAATGTGTCCTTATCACCTAGATATAGTCACTCTTTTTCCATTATGTATGAATTATTTTCAGTATGTTGAATAATATCTCTTTTTTCTCTTCTCAACTGTCTTTTTTTCCTCACAACTCTCTTTGAAGGTTGTCTTTTTCACTTTTATCTTGGCCACAGACGATACGGGAGGATTTTGGAAAGGAACTGGATTCTTCTTCAAGAGCCCATCGTCTGTCTATAAACTCGCTCAATCCTAGATTGGTCTGCACCAGAACGTTACGTTTCTCATGGAAAATGATGAAAACTCATTCCAGTACAACGGGATCGTTTTGCCCAAGAGTCACATTGAGGTACACAACAATAATGATTCAAACTTCACTCGAGGACAAACAGTAGTCAACAGGTAAACACGGATTTCATTAAATGTCAACCAACAATCACAAGAGATTCGACAAGTTTCAGGTATACAATGGCTAAAATTATAAACGTTAATGTTTGGAAAAGTAAACAATGTAAGTATGTATAGTTTCCAAAATCGACACCAGAGGGAGTATCCCTCATTTTGAATTCCCAATAGTGGTGTTATTGCTCATGTTGTTTCAGATTCGCAAAATAATCCATGCGACAGATAACTATTTTACTGTTATATTTTCATATTTTGTGGTGCAGCTATATCTTGGGATTGTGAGAATGAGCTGCAAAGAAACAGTTTATTCAAAAATGTTTTTGACTTATTTTTTTTATGATATCGGGCTTTTTATCAATTTGAATGGTGCTATTGTTCTATTCAATGATAACCATTGTGTTCATGAGATAGCTTGTAATCCTGTTCTGCATGAACGTACTGAACATATCCAATTCGGGTTATAATCAGAGTTATCACTACCCAACAGACCAAGGGAAAATGTTGGTTTTTACAAGCTTTTATTTAGTTTCACCAGTCCCGGTGTCTGTCTGTGTGTCGGTAATCAAAATTTGCAAGTTAAATTTGACCCACTGCTAATCTTACGATTGATTTGAAACTTGGCAGGTGTGTATAATTCTGGTAACAATGCATTATGACATTTGTTGGGAAAAAATAATGGCGGTTCCAATAAAGCGAAAATTTTTTATTATGGTCCGATTCTATTCAAAATTGATATCTAGGGGTTTTCAGGATAATTTTTTTAATCAAAATTCAATATTAAATATGTCGGCTTCAAAATGGTGGACGAGTTTTGTGATTTTGGTCAGATTCTATTCAAAATTGTTATGTGAGGATTTTTCGTGTCGAAGTTTTTTTTTTCAAAGCTTTTATTCTCAGTTTTACTTGTCCTGGTGTCTGTCTGTCTGTAATCAAATCTTGCAAGTTGAATTTGATCCACTTCTAATCGTCCGATTGATTTGAAATTTGGCAGGTGTACATAATTCCGGTGACAATGCATTATGGAATTTTTGTTAGGAAAAAAACAAATGGCAGTTCCAATAAAGAGGACAATTTTTGTGATTATGGTCCGATTCTATTTGAAATTGATATCTAGGGGTTCTCGGGATAATTTTTTTTGGTCAAAATTCAATAATTGAATATGACGGCTCCAAAATGGCGGACGAGTTTTGTGAGTTTGGTCGGATTCCATTTAAAATTGATATGTGAAGACTTTTCGAGTAGAAGTTTTTTTTTACAAGCTTTTATTCTCAGTTTCACTTGTCTTGGTGTCTGTCTGTCTGTAATCAAATCTTGCAAGTTAAATTTGATTCACTTCTCATCGTCTGATTGATTCGTAATTTGGCAGGTGTACATAATTCCGGTGACAATGCATTATGGAATTTTTGTTGGAAAAAAACCAAATGGTGGCTTCAATATGGCGGAAATTTTTTTTGATTGTGGTCCGATTTTATCCAAAATTAGTGTTCAGGGGTTTTCGGTGTCGGAAATCAGAAATAGTTATTCAACATAAATACAAAAAAAATTTAAAACTGATAAATTAAAAACAAAAATTATAAAAACTAATTCTCCAAGACAAGCTTTTATTTATACAAATGCACTAAGGGAAAAAAATCAATTTATTTTATTGTTTGATCTAGGTTATTCTGTGGGTAACAGATTCAAAAGCTTGCCGCGGATACAAAAAAGGTAATCTTGCGCGGCAAAATTTTGAGTCTGTTACTAACAAAATAACATGATTCAAACAATGAAATAAATTGTTTTTTCCATTCTAGTGCATTTGTATAAATAAAGGCTTATAGTTGAAAATTTGTTTTTATAATTTTTAACTTTATCTGATTCTGCAAGTGTATATTATTCAGTTTGTGAATGTTTAACAATTGCGATATTATGAAGTGAGAGATATTTATGTAACAATAAACTCTTACTGATTGACATGTTTTCTTCAATTTGTGCGATTTCTAATCATCAACTTTCTCCAGTTCAATCAAACAGGAACTGCATTTGAAAAATTAGCAAAACTCTAAAGCTGGATTTATAGTTAGACGGACTGTAACGTAGACGCACTGTATACGTAACAAACGGACTGTAAAATATTATCGAATTTATAAATCGACGGAACGGAATTTTCGCGCATGGGTAGAAGTGATAGTGATCACGAATCATAAACAGCCTGTGTTGGTTTGGATTTGTATTATATTCTAAATATTTATCTATCTTCGTTTTCTGTGTCACAATGAATTATGAAATACATGAAGGTATGCTTCTTGGTGCCGTCGTGGGACTGTTGTTGTGTGCAGTAGCATTGGAAAAGTGTCGACAAACTCGAAGAACAATAATTATGCGACTAAGACGTTACAAAACAAGACCCATAAGCCGTAATAGAAAAGTAGAGAATGCCTACAATAATTTTAAGATGAAGACTGCTGATCCAGATCAATTTTTTAAGTATACGTGAATGACTGTTCCAGTATTTAATGAATAATTACGTCTTGTAAAAACCATAACACATAATTCTTTATTTTGATTGGCCGGACGCAAGAAACGTAGTGTAAAAGATGAAAGTTGGCCAACTCTTCCGTTCCAGTCCGTTTCACTTACGTTACGTCATGCGTTTACGTCCATTTATAAACAAGAGTACATAAAATCTATAGTTGATCTTTTTGCAGTGCGTCTACGTTTACAGTCCGTCTTACTATAAATCCAGCTTAACTGTCATTGTTATTTTGGTGAGCCCACAATTAATGAAATTGTTACGAATCCAATTCGCCAATGCCTGTTCTCACGTCTTGTAAGCGGGATCGACTGGTTGACCTGAATTCTCCAACTGAACAATCGCGAATTCCAATCAATTCCAGATAATTCGGGAAACGATAATTTAGTATATTTTCTAAACTTGTCTGTGGACTTTATAAACAGCCACACATCGCGTGGATTCATTCATCTGGGTAAGGTACCGTTACGAAAAAAGTTATTCAGATACTCTGTCGTGCCCAATCTTTCAGTAGTGAACTGTGATTGATTCATTTAGATTGTCAGAGTATATTGTTGTGTTGTGATAGTGAAGTGTACGATAATAATAGGTTCTATTTTTTGAAAATATGAACAAGATGTTCATAAAATTAGATGTGGAATCATCTGCGACTGAAAGATAAACTTTAGTCACTATCTTCCATCGTCAAGATAATCTCTTGTGGGGTATTCATGTTGAAAAGGGAAACTTTCTCAATTGAATATTGAATAGGTTCCATATTTCAAATAACATGAACCCCAGTTTCGTAAAAATTTTAAATCCAGTTCTCTTTCAAAACATTACTGCCTTTAAATTTCAACGTTTCGATATGCCTCTCTTCGGAATTACATATTCTATATCTGCAATGACCCAGAATGCATAATACCCCTGTGCCGTGCACATAAATTTGAAGCCTTTATCCCTCCGTGCAACATCCTTTCGAAGCCACTGGGCTGGACTGGAATTAAATGAGTTCCGGTATCTTGAGATATATGTGCTTCCTCGCTAATATTAAGGTAACTCATCTATGTAAGGCTGCACATATGAATTGTGGACCACAATTCACCCTCTATGAGGAATACTTCGGAAGTTCGTAAAAAACGCTTCGTTATATTCGGACGGCTTGCTATTAGTTGAATATTTCCAGGAAGTTGGAAAAGTCAGAAGATGGAGATCATGAATGCTTGAAATAAGAAAGGAAGGAAAAGGTAAAAATGAGGTTTTGATATTCTGAATACAATTGATAATAAACTTGAATATTTGAAATTATGAAGTGAAAACGAATCGAATCAAACCATCATCGAATCGAATCAAACCATTGAAGTAATAAGGGAAGCAACTCAGTATCTTCCGAAATTGTTGGGGTGGAATAGAACAGGGTGTAAAATTCGATCTTTTTCACCCATTTCATTCATTTATGTTCTGTTATTATCTTCCAGCAGATATAATTACTTTCCATTCAATTGCATTACATACTTTGATATTGTTATGCATTCTTGCCTTTCAAATTTACCGCATATATCAAAGTTGAAAAGCGCACGAATCCAAAGAGTCGCGCTCTCCAGTCAGAATGAGACCAAAAAACAGTTGAACAAAAGACTCCGCACGAATCGTGTGTGATTTAGAATTCGCTGTACAAACATTCTTACGCTTGCCGCTATATTTTGAAAGCATTTCATATTACTTTTGGGCAGAAGGTAATTTCTCCTTTTTTTGACACTGATGAATCCGAATCTGCCAGTTGCCCTAGCAAAATCTCGACCAAAAATTATATATTCAAGATGGCGGCCAATATGGCCCCGAAACCCGAAATCGACGCTGTGAAGCCTCCCCTTTCAAGAATGAGGAATTCAAAAATATACTATAAAAAAACGTTGGTAATATTTTACACTTGAAAATGCAAATGAATTCATGTTTTCTTGTTTGAGGTTTTTGCGAAAATACATCCTTCAGGTACTTGCCAATTCAAATATTCCCGAAAATCCAACAAACCAGCGATAATTTTGGGGAAACATAAATGCACAGGAATCGAATAACATTACTGTGTCTTCCCAGAATTGAGACAGGAACGTTTGCAGGGAGTACATAGTTTTGAGCAAGGGACGCTTGTTTTCCTTCAACTGAGTTCTTTGAGCTAAACAGATCTTCACAGGGACAAACAACAAATTCTGGGAACGTATCAGGGATGGGATCCAGCGTCATAAAACGTGAAACAACTTGCTCGCCCTAAATGGTCCAAATGCAGTCTTCAAGCAATGGGAGACATGGCTTGTGAGCATTCCCCCATACACATACTTGCCAATTGAGAAATAGATTAAAGAACGTTTTTACAGTTTATAATTTTTTATTGTTTTTTGTCTCAGCACCTTTTCTCTAAAAAGCAACCATTTGAGTGGTATGAAAGGTTTTTTTCCCATCAAGAGTGTCAGTTGAAATGTCAATGTTCATTTCATTACTCTGTGCACAGAATTATGAAATTCCAACAGCAAATTGATCACTTTGAAATCTGGTAACATTTCACCGGTGATATGATATGATAATGCCAAAAATAATCATTTTATTTCCACAGCTCGACGGATGCTCTGATTCCCCACCTCAGTTTATTATATGAATATATTTAGATATTTGGGCCCATTTCGAATGATAAAACTGTCTGAAAGGAATTACATCAAAACAAATCCACTTTGATGTCATTTGCAATTTAGAAATATCAAATGTCCTTGCCGCACACGGAGTAAGTTGGTGTATTCTGGTGCGATGTAACCATGAATACGGAAACAGAACAGGCACTTTTTGTCTGATCTAACCACACTACAGAATAGTGAAATGTATACAATATAGTGAATAGGATGAGTTCTGTGGATCGGTTTTGGAAACACAGCTATATATCAACGGGAAGTTATGAAAATTTGAAGGTGAAGTTTGATATTTCATTTGGAGAGGAATGAAGTTTCAATTCTTCCATTTCTGTTCCTGATTTCGTGGGTTGTGATAGCTAATTAACTATACCATCCCTATACAAAGAGGGAGAACAGCTTTGCTAAGAGGTAAATATCACTTCATAACTTCTGAAAAAAAAAACGAGAAATTTGTATTTTGGTAAACTCTGAACCAAATATAAGTAATATTGAAGTAGGTTCATCAGACATGTTTCACAAAGATATTTTTCTATTGATTGATGTTATAGTTTGGCCAGGTCGTTGGAGAGATTCGTTGATTAAAAATTTCAAAATTCACTTATCGATTATTCATTGCTATTTCGATAATGTTCAATAGACTGATTGGCCTGAAGATAGATATGTCTCATCTATTTTCATTGCTTGAAGACCGCAGCTGGTCCATTGTCAGCGAACACGTTCTCCTTGGTTTCGTGACGCTAGATCACATTCGGTTGCCACTGTGAAGTATTTCGTAACTCAAAGAACTGTAGTTGTAGGAAAGGAAATGTCCTTGCTTAGAACTCCAGACGCCTTATAAACGTACCCGCCTCTATTCCGGAGAGAGTAGTTTGTACTTGTTTTTGTTCCCCTAAAAATATCGCTTGTTGTATATGTTATGTGTCGCAAAAACCTTAAACCTGAAAACTTGAATTTATTTGCATTTTCGAATGAAAAATTTCACTAACGTTTTATGGCATCGTATTTTTGAATTAATAATGCTCAAAAACATATAATTTCACATTTTGAACGCATACCTTTGTCAAAGAAGAGCTTTAGAGCGCCGATTTTGGGTTTCAGTGCCATATTGAATATCTCACTTCCAGTCGGAATTTTGCTTGGGCAGCCGATAGATTCAGATTCAGCAAGGTCGAAATAGGGGAAAAATTATCTTATGCCCAGAAGTAATATGAATTGCTTTAAAATCAAAACACAGCTTTTTTCGATATTTTGAGTAGACTACTACACGTTTCCGCCATTTCCGCTACACGTTTACGCAAACCTATATACAGTTCACATCAAAGAGGAGTTGGAAGTCGTCATCGAGAAGATAGAAGGTGAGTGCTCTTTCAACTTACGATTATCTTCTTCCACTGGGTGATGGTGGACGTCAGAAATGAAAAATATTGTCTTAGAGAACATATATTCTGAACAACAAACTCAAACTATACAACTACGTTCAATAAGTTCCCCGTTGAGAAAGTCTGCTTCTCTTTCCAAACCGAGCACTTTCGAGTTCCTCATAGCGGTACGACAGGCAATAATGAAATTTGCTTCGATGACAGTTCTTTAACAAGAACATTATTTATCATGTACTTTGTTCTCATTATGCCTTCCAATCATTGCTGGCATACTGTACGACTGTTATCAGTAGTAATATCCCTAGAACATTGATAATAGACGAGATAATTTTATGACAATCGAAAGCTCGTTCCTTGGTAACAGCCCTCTTAAATAGAAGATCTATTACCACGCATAATATTAATGATCTTGTTGTGGTGTTCTTGATCGAAATTTGAGTATGATTTTATAGAATTTTGATTGCTATGACCAGTAATTTTCAGCAATTGTTGTTCTTCTACACCACTTTCTGCCAATTCGCTAACAGCAGTTGATCTATTCGAGTGATTTGTTATCTTTCTGTCCTTTACATTCAAGCCAATTGCCTCAGCATCAGATTGAGTCCATCCATTTATTGTATTTCTTCCAACAGGTACATTATCGTACCATTTGTCAGTGTCGATTTGGTCTCAAGAACAGTCGTGGTGAGGTATTAGTCGCCTCGTTTTAATATCAGTTTATGAAAAAGACGTTCAGGGCAGCTTTGTTTTTCACTTTTGGAAACCAACCATTTACTACTTGTACAGCTCTTAGAACCACCTTGGCGCGTTTTACTGACACCGAATTGTATTCAATGCGATTTGTTGAAGAGTTATCGTTATTTTTCTGGATTTAAAAAAAATCCACCAGACAAGCAACTGCCTCTCCCTCTCGCCACACTAATTCTACACCAGCACTATGGTAAAATTAACGCATAAGACCTTCAGAAATATTTTCATCCCATAGCGATATTATTTTGTTAACTTCTGACAAATTGGACGAAACTGAACTGGACGTTTACATGGATCTGCTTGTAGTTTCTTCCTGATTGCATCGCGAGCATCTCGGGCTGGTTTAAATAATATATTGTTAAACGGGTCAATCATAATATTATAGTCATTAAAGTACTTTTCTTGCAAAAGTTTGCACGAAACGTTCCACATTGTCTTCACCGTAGCTTCTTAAATTCGGTCCCGTCTTTCTTTCTCATAGTGACCGTCCAATCTTTCAGTATCAACGCCAATTCTTTCAGGCCTCTATGTTCATTCAATTCATATTCTCGTTCGCAGCAGAATTCCATAAATATTCCACAAATATATTTGTGACTGTAGGTTGTATTTCTGGGAACGTTTTCTTTGATTAGCGCATTTATACTTTGAACATTCGCATTGCCAAAACGTGACATTTCGAAATTTATTTGGAATGAAGTTGTCAAACTCAACTGTGTTGTCATAGTGATTGATAATTGCACTGAATGCAATTATCAGTGTAAGGTTGACATAATTGGGTGAAATTGTTCCATATGACACAACATGACAAAATTTGAATGATTGTTAGAACTGTCAAAAAAATTTCAATCCAATATTAAACTTAGATGGTTAATCAGTTCACTGTTTTCAATAATAACTTAATTTCATCATTCTGCTCTCTGACTTTCGTTTCCCCTCGTCTTCTTGACTCATTTCTTCCTGTCTCCTGGATACCGTTTCCAACGGGCACTTTCCCACAACTTCCTAACAATTATTACAAATTTGTCATACAAGATGACGAAAACTAAAGAAACGAGTTCAAAGCTTGTTTCATCACCCCACTCACATTGAATGACTTCACACTTTGACAAAAATTCAACTTGAAATCATTTCATTTAACTCAATATGGCATTCGATATGGCCACAATTATGAATATTCTGAATCACCAGTACTATTTGAGTATAATCGTTTCTGATTTGATAGGCATCAGGATTGATAACCTTGGTGACGGTAAAAAAATCCCGATAAAAAAATATTTTAATTTCCTTATTTTCTGCTGAAGACGGTGGATGAGATTTCACCAAAACTTTATCTCCCACCTTGAATTCCGTCATTTTATATTTATTTTTTTCATGTCTCCACTGTCGTTTACGTGCTTTCGTACATAGTGTCTCCATCGATAGGACAATGATATTTCTATCCAATATAGATGATGGTGGATAACAAATATTTTCAATATAATTTTTTTGCCGATATTCCCCAAATTGTACCTCCCTAGGCGTACACCCTGTATTTTCATGGATAACGTGATTGAGACATAATATAATTCGTTCTGACATATTGACCTATTTGTTATGTTTTTCATGACAAGTAGCGCGTAATAGCCTACCAATTTGCTTATTTATCCGTTCTGTGTGGTTTCCTCGAGGAAAATGTACCGAGGTGTGGACGATTCGTACACCTTCCTCTTTAAACTTATTGACCCATCTTTTACCCGTGAAGTAAGTAGCGTTATCGCTCAAAATAACTTTGGGTTTTCCGACAGATATAAAATATTTAGTGGTCAAACATCTGAGAATATTATTGGTTGTCCCTCGTCGAAGAGGATATGAACTTACATATTTACTGAAAGCGTCTAACGTTACCATTAGTTGCGTTGCTCCCCCTCCACCTTCAGGCAATGGAACAATTAGATCCTCACACATTTATTAATTCGGTTATTCAGGAACCACACTATCAACTCCACAACAACACGTCTCACCTTGTTTAGATTTCTGGCATAAATCACAACTAGCCACCACTTTTCTAATAATTTTCCCCGATCTTTTACCAAAAATAAAATTTTGATGAATAACCATAAACTTTTTCAGCACCGAAATGACCCTTCTGTTTGTGTTCCTCCTCGATGAAAGGTACAAATTTTTTTTTGGAATACACAGTCTCGCACCACATTAATCCTTGAATCCTGTACGGAATAATAGATCATGATGAATCGAATACCATTTCTTACTACGTTTTGAACCAAGCGCTGCTATCATTTGCATTTTTTTTAAACGTACACAAAACTCATCCTGCGATAGCGCGATAGAAATATTTTTGAAATCATTTCGTATAATACCAGGAAGCTCGTTACTACTTAAGAGAAATATCCCGATTTTAGAAAAATCAGGAACCTCCTCTACCTTTCCGCTACCAGAAAACTTTGGGAATCTTGATAATGTATCAGCCACCACATGTTCAGAACTTTTACAATATTCTATGGGAAATGAATACTCCTGGATATATAAAATTCACCTTGATCACTCTGTATATTATTTTATCTCTTTTGTACTGATTTTAGTTACTATGATTTTTCGAAATATGGGGTGAAATTTGACTGTAATTTGAAAGATTTGTCAAATATATGTTCTCGTTTTGCCTATTGAATTTCAAAGTGAAAATGAGTTTCTAAATACCCCAACTCTGTATTCAGGAAGCTTCCTTTTTCAGTCGTGCTTTAACCATGTGGTAATTTGTCCTGTCAAATTTTAAATTGTTTAAACTAAGTTTCTTAAACAATATGTGCTTTTACAATTGTTTAATTTTTATATATATTACTAGTAGTGTTTCATATGATATGATTCTGAAAAGTTCTTCAATCACAAAATGGTGATTAGTTCGCTGTCTTCACTTAACCTCACCTTACTGTCTTGATAATGAAAATAAACATTTTCGAAAGCTCGACTAAATAAGAAAGAGTTTTTCTTTTTTTATTGGCCATTAAATTTGACTGCAACCTCAAGGAATATCCTTTCTACAAAGTTTATTTCAAATTCATAGTTTTTTTTCAACTAGTCCAGTCACGAGACTACTCTTTCTTCTATATATATATATATATATATATATATATATATATATATATATATATATATATATAATTATATATATGTATTATTTTATATGAACTTCATTCATTGAGAATAATACATAGATATGAAAATTAATTTAAAAATACAAAAGCGAAGTTTTCAATCTAAAATGATATCAAGATGAAAATCTTGATTGAAGCCCGGGACTCGAAGTTTGCTGTTTCAGTTAGAGGAAAACCCGGAAAAACCCACAACACCATCAGAATTCAGACCATCAATTTTCTCGTAGAAAAGGACACATGCATTCATATACATTGTATGTTGATTATTCAATGAACTATGAATAAACAATTCTAGAGATTTACCTTCCCATTTATCTTATTTCCAACAGTACATTCATTTCCAAATTTTTGCAAACAAATAATGGAAAATGTGAATGAACAAGATAAACTGTGTATCTAAACCCAAAAAGAGATACATTTCCGATTGGGTGGTTCTATTTTTAGTAATTCTAATATAACACAAATAATTAGTAAATTCCACAGTAATCATCATTAATTTTTCCACAGATGAAATGCCAATTCGTCAATGATAGGACTATAGAAAGTATGCACAGAAAGTGAGATTTGTAATATATATTTCAGATATTCACAAAATACAAGGAGAGGTGAACGTAAACATTTAGTGGGAACCGTATTCTCAATAATTCTATTGTTTTGAACATTCCAGTAACGGTTCATTGGAGAAGTCTGAAGATTCCAAGTTTATTTTATTGCTTGAGAAGTTTTTTATCGAAAATCATGCTGAACAAACATATCGCTGATCAATGAACATATACCCATTCGATTGTAAATTGTTACTGACACATATTCATCTTCAGAAAATCTTCCAGATATTCCAAACGATGCCGTATAAAACATCTGCATAATGTATACTTCGCAGCTGAAGACGGGTAAGCATAAATTCAGATTCTCATACCGCGCTCGAGATACCAAATCTAGGTCAATGCAAATATGGCCTACAGATTTAGCATCGATTTTCTTCGCCAGTTAGAGTATTATACGATCAGGAAATCCTAATGTGTTCTGCTAGGATGAGTGAAATTGAGAGGATATATGAAACGGATGGTTGTTATTGGCTGGAAAATTCAATTGTTCTTTTTTCAAATCTCGGGCGTTTCCTTCCATGATTAGGCCGGTCACAAAAATAATAATGAAACAGTAAAATATCCGTTACTTTGTTTTCCACACGGACTAGACTTACTTATTTTACAGAAAAGGAATGAACGTCAAATCAACATCGAATAGACCGTCATAAAGTAGGTAATGTTCACCGGAACTCGACTTGCTCTTCTATTGGTTGCAAAGTTACGGATCCCCAATTCGGCATTATGGAACAATCTCAAAACTTTATAGTTTCTGGATGAGATGTTCTTCACAGATATGTCATGTGGTAAGGAAGTTATTTTGCCCATCTCAATCAAAGTCACTGGTATAAATACTGAAACAACATATTACAAGCTAATCAACTCTGTTATTCATCGATAACTGAATGCAAGAACATAACAATTAGTTAACTGGATGACAAAAATATTTTTCTCCACTTATTATAAAAAACAATATTTCTTTGCGCCGCACAGTGATCTGGTTTGGCCAATAAAAACTTATTAACAAAAAATTCAACCGACGAAAAAATCAACTGAAAAGCAAAAAATAAAATGAACCTTTTTAGTCTAAATGATAATTGGGCTCCTAA
Organism: Gonioctena quinquepunctata; assembly: GCA_018342105.1. Lineage (NCBI taxonomy): Eukaryota > Metazoa > Arthropoda > Insecta > Coleoptera > Chrysomelidae > Gonioctena > Gonioctena quinquepunctata. The sequence goes on along the minus strand of JAFIRS010000369.1, from coordinate 284,857 downwards.
ACTAATGTGAGTAACTGATTTTGATACAGCACCAAACAAACAATTATAAGAGATCATTTAATTACTTTGAAAGAAGTAATCAAAACGAAGCCGTGCATCTCGCTGCCATCAATTTACGCTTCACCTAATTCAATTGCTAGTTTGTTTGGCGCCGACTCAAAATCCGTTATTCACATTAGTTTAAGAGCTCAATTATCATTTAGACTAAGAAGGTTTATTTTATTTTTTACTTTTCAGTTGATTTTTTCGTCGGTTGAACTTTTTGTTGAAAAGTTTTTATTTTTATTTTTTGTAGCTGATATCTACTAACTACTACCTACTTATTTTTTTATTACTTCCAAAATACTTACTTACCTAGCTTACCTCAACTACTAACTATTAAATAATATGATTTTCTATTTCAACTATTTATTGTTATATAATATGAATTGATTTTGAAAGTTTTGGTTAGTTGATTTCATCACTTTGTATATAATTCCATCCTTTCATAGAATGTAATCATTTTGACGGATGTAGTAGGGTCTGTCAATGTTAAATGCATATGAAAGCCAAAGTTCACAAGTGAAAAATCAATCATCCCCTATTTTTCTACCCATAGGGCTGAATCATTTCATTCCAAATTGGAAAATGATCAACTATGAGGTATAATCTTCCTAATAAAAAAAATCATCCAAATCGGAAAACCCACTACAAAGTTATGCCTGATAGAATCGGTTAACGGACCAAAGTTCAGAGGGTGAACGATCAATATCCTTCATTCTGCTACCCTTAGGCATGAATTTTGGTGTTTGAATTGAAATGGGACCAACTTCGAAGTACACCCTATCCAATAAAAAAAGAATCATCGGAATCGAACCGCCCTGTGAAAAGTTGTGCGTGATCATAAATTAAAAAATGTTTTAAAAATATACGCGTTGAATAGAGAACCTCCTCCTTCTTGGTGTCGTCGGTTAAAAAAAATAAACCGACGAAATACGGAACTGAAAAGTAAAAAATAAAATGAACCTTCTTAGTCTCAATAACTAAGCTCCTAAACTAATGTAAGTAACTAATTTTTAGTCGGCGCCAAACGAACAAGCAAATGAATTAGGTAAGGCGTAAAATGATGGCATCGAGTTGACATTCTGATAATTTTTTTGGAGATTTTTAATGATCTTCATTGATTGTTCGTTTGGCGCCGACTCAAAATTAGGTACTTACATTAGTTTGGGAGCTCAGTTATTGAGACTAAGAAGGTTTATTTTATTTTATACTTTTCAGTTCCGTATTTCGTCGGTTTAATTTTTTGTTGAAAAGTTTTTATTTTTCGATTGTTTGTGGCTGAAATCTACTAATTACTACCTACTTGTTTTTTGGTTACTTCCAAAATACCTACTCACCCACCTTACTTCAACTTCAGCTGAATAATATGATTATTTACTTTTACTATTTGTTGTAATATACATTATTTTTGTTGTTCTGGTTAGTTCATTTCATTACTTTGTGTATCATTCCATCCTCTCATAGAATATAATTATTGTGCCGGATGTGGAACAAAAATAATGACATTAACGATCTGTCATTGTCAACTACATATGTGTGTGCCAATGTTCACAAGTGAAAAATCATTTATCCCTTGTTTTTCTACCGGTTAGGGTGGATAATTTCATTCGAAATCCAAATATGAGGTATACCCTATCTATTAAAAAAGGAATCATCGAAATCGAAGAACCCAGTACAAAGTTATGCCTGGACCAAAATTCAGAGGGTGAGTGATCAATATCCTTCATTTTGCTATCCTTAGGGGTGGATTTCATTTTTTGAATACAAATGGGACCAACTTCGAATTATCGAAATCGGATGTCTCAGTAAAAAGTTATGCATGATCATACATAAAAAAAATGATAAAAAATATACGCGTCGACTAGAGAACCTCATCCTTTTTTGTTTCGTCGATTAAAAATCGGCAAAAACTGGTCATATCCGGCATACTTATATCATCCTCAATAGATGCTAATTGAAACTTTGAATGACACCAAGGATACGCTGCATTGTGAGTTAGTTCCTCAATTTATTCTTCTAAAAGTTACAGGGGGTAGAATTATTAACGCAATGAACACCATGGTAGACAATAGAGATTTTTTCGTCACAAAAATACTACCAGGAAACCGACCATGCCATCATACGGAAGACGGTCCGTAGTTATATCCTGTTATGTTTTCCACTCCCAACTGTCATTGCTCAATTTGTTATAAACATTTGAGAGCATTTTTTTATTTTTTATCGTTTTTGGCTTGTAACTTGAAAACTAATGAAGCAATCTCGATACTCTGCGTTTCTTTTAAATTCATAACACTGCCATTTTTCAAGTTTTGAAGCAGGTTCTCTATGACAAAGGAGAGATTGATATGTACTTTATGTTTGAAAAACTCAGGCACTGTTGGATTATTAGTATTGACATCAATGCAATTTGATTTTTTCTAATGCACTTCATTGCAGTAGACCTGGATGCGTCATTAGTCGCCAAATTTCAATAGTTCTGGAAGTTTTTCAGAGTTGAAGTTTAGCACTCCAAAATGACTATACTCATTTTGCGTTGAAATGCTGTGAAATAGGTGAGAAATACTTGCAAACATGACCGAAAACCGGCGAGTACATGAAAACGGCTCAGGAGTGGATCTAGCGCAGCATAACGGTCTCAGCACGCTTGTATTAATATACATACGCTTCCTTGCGTCTGCTGCTCTACCCCCACTACTCAGCTGCTTTCACGTACTCGCCTATTTTTGGCAATGCTTGCAAGTATTTTTTAACCATTTTGCAGCATTTTAACGCAAAATGAGAATATACATTTTGAAGTACCATACTTCTATTCTTGAAATATATTTGAGAAATTGGAATCGGACCACCTTTAATGCATCCAAGTCTGCTGCAATAAAGTGCATTAAAAAATTCAGATTGCAATTATGCCAAAACTAATAATGCGACAGCCCCAGAGTTTTCCAAACACAAAGTACATATTAATCACTACTATGTCGTGGAAACCTGCTGTACAACTTAAAAAGTGGCGGAGTTATGATTTTTTTAAAAAGCTAATTTTATTCGGTTTTTTTTCGTTACATTATTTTTAATTTTCTACAATTCGTCCAGAAATCGAGTTTGCATCATTGGTTTCCAAGTTACAAGTCAAAACCAATAAAAAATTAAACAAAATGCTTTTGAATGTTTATAACAAATTAAGCAATGACAGTTGCGAGTGGGGAACATAACACGATTCAACTACGAACTGTCTTTCGTATGATGGCACGGTGGGTTTCTTGGTAGTATTTATGTCACAGAATTAATGAAGCAGAAAATCCCATAATTTTGATAGGTCTATGGAACAAGTTGCGTGCAGCTATGAAACCAGTTGCAAACGCAATTTTGCTAAATGACTTTTCGCACTCATTCTGTACATTTGTTGGAGGGTCTTGTATTTTCTCCGCTATTATAGAGAGCATTCTCCCATTATATTTATCAAAATCAGAATGAACTCAGAAACGCTTTCTTCATCAGACGATGACATCGTTCGAACTAAACTCCAAAAATGTTGCACAAGTGGACGTAAAATAACGTTTTCATGGAACCGGTTTCATGCGATCGGTTGCTTATATGGACGAGTTCAATGTATCTGATAATGTTCATTATATTATCTCAACAAATATAGCTCGTCCAATGATCATTTATCGGTGATAGCCCTCGTTAAAACTTTGAGAAAATGGAACTACTTCTGCGCACTTGTTCTATTTTTATCGTTGCTATAATTGATGATAATAATAGCATAGCATAGTTTCAATTCTCCTGGAAGTATTTTCGATGCCATGGTTACGTTTTGAAATAACTGCAATTGCTTGGCTATTGAATGGGAGTGTGAAATTATTGCTTAAAAGTATATATTTTCGGAAAACATAACCTATCATTTTCTACGTTTGTTCAACCGGTAACTACTTTTTTGTGAGTGATCATTAAAATAATCTTAATTTTCCAGCTGATAATGTTGGATAGGTCTTTCATATTCAGGTAATGAAACGCAATTGATGTGTTCCACGATTTTCGAGAATGGGATACGGTCTTGGGTTCCACGCTGGGTGGTGCGGAAATTAGTTATTCCTGCAAATAAAATCTGTAACTTATCACTTTCGCAGTGATTAATTACAGAAAGTATTTGCAGAAATAACTAATTTCTGCACCACCCAGCGTAGAACCCAAGACCTCATCCCATTTTCGAAAAACGTGGAACACATCAGTTGCGTTTCATTACATGAACTCTTTCATAGAGAATCATTTCTGGTTTCATTCAATGACATATGTCCTTTTTGTGAAAATTTTGTGAATCTCAAAAGAATTGGTCTTACATATTTCCTGAAAAATGCGTATATAGAGAGATATTCGCAGATAATCGCAAAAACCACTTATTCTCTGGACCAGGCAAATACAAATATTTCTTTTATTCAAGATAGCAGATTTGGTTTCAGAAACGTCATAAAAACAATTATCAATATGATTTTTGTCGTGAAATCTTTAAGAAAACCATTTTTCATACAACACGTTACGGACGAATTTTCTAAGTAGATTTAAATAACAAATTCTGAAACAAACTAAGGCATTCTGGTAAATTCACCAATTTGGATTCACTCGCTGGTTGAGACGAAAACAGAAATTGGAAATACAGTGGATTTTTCAGTCTCGCCTAGTAATTATTGTTCATCATCATTCACAATCAGATTGTATTATGAAACATGGCCATCCTTGATATTTTTTTCATGCTCATTTTGATTCAGTGATACAGGCCTAAATCTACACCAAGCCAACTATCAAAATATATAAAATGCTGGATTACCATATCAGCGTTCATAGCGAGGATTCTCGATTGCCCAATCAGTCGTGAAAATCGGGATATCTGTCGTAGACATTTCTGAAGAAACGAGGCCGGATTCTATTCCAAAGCCAGGAAATCACTCTCTTTTGTCAGCGATTGTTCTTTCTCTATTGATTGATTTCGCCATATCGATGCTTGCGGTCAATATCCCTCGAGAGATTAGGGCATGTTTTTTGAATGGATCGGATTCAGTCGTTTTTACCAACAGTTTGTTGAGGATAGAAACAGCCAAAAAATTTTATACATATAATGATCGGATGTGGATGTTGGATAATATTCAAGTATAGTCCATCGCTCCGAGGGAGAAAACAAAAAGTTCAAGTGAAATAATGCAAAACTGGGTGAAAATTATGGGAAAGTCTTCAACATACAGTTTTATGAAATTTTAGTTGAGCTACCAGAAGACTCTCTCGGAGTGAAGACATGCATTACTATTGGCCGTCTGGGATACCATGGCGCATCGGTCGGCCGTTATATATATGTGTATATGTATATATATATATATATATATATATATATATATATATATATATATATATATATATATTGTTATGATGTGATGGATTTTAGTGTTCATATATTTTGTAGATTTGTTTCAGACATTTTATCAATGAATCCCTATCATAACAAAATGAAAACTCTGGCTATGTTATCTCACCCTTTTTCAAACCTCTTTTTACCTTATCCCAGCTCAGTCGGTACGCCTATGAACAATGAGTCTCCTCTCTCTAGATTAGCAAGTTCAGCAGTACCATCTTGTCGAACGGCTCGATATCAAATGCTGTTCAGTGGGGAAAAGTGTGGTTAGATGTTCAAAGATGAAACACTGATTGCAGAAAATAATCGAATGGAGGTTTTTCTTCAGATAAAACCTTAAAAACTGACATATTCTGCGAAAACTACCTTATGGACTAAAATAAAAAAAATTATGTGATATGGTGCAAGTGATTATACCAATTGAACGAATGTCTGAAAGTTATTGTCAGTCCTTTATCAAATTGTTTTGGAATGTTCAATCAAAAGAAGAATACAGTGAATCAGATACTCAATGTTATTTGATAAACTGAAACGATGCCCTTCAGTGAGTTCTTGTGAATAGAATACCTGTTGTTTTGCTTCCTGTGATGTGACCCAGCCTCGTGGAAGTAATTTTGAAATTGGAATGACAGCTTACGTGCGTCCACAACAAATTTTTGTTCCAGTTATTGGCTTCTTCAGGATTTCTCTCGTGTCACCAGGTAAGTGGAATTTTGTGATAAATTATTGCTCCCAGTTGTGCCTTATTGGAATCGCTCTCGTTCGGGAATCGTTTAGCAGGTTTTTTCTTGAATTGACTATCATTTCATTTTCTCAAATTCTGTACGTGGCTTTCTTTCCTTAATTTTTTTCGATCTCCTCCAATCTCGTTATTTTATTCCATAGCAATACACACATTTTTTCTTTTTCACTGATTTTTAGAGTTCAGTGCGACTTTCTACCTAATTATTTGTCATTCTAATCACTATTCATGATTTTATTGATGAAATCTAATCCTGAATCTTATATACTATATACAAATTCGTATAAAATTTATTTCTGACAATTTCTACTTTCATATCTTTCATATTTCATAACTTTTTTCCCACACAACTCCGTCGATATCTCATTGGTGGTTTTCCTTTCGATGAGATTTATCATACAGGATATTCCAAATTTATATATCTGTTATTACTTTAAATACAATGTTCTCCATAATTTAATTTTTATATATATATATATATATATATATATATATATATATATATATATATATATATATATAATATATATATATATATATTATAATATATATATATATATATATATATTTTTTATTTTCTTGACCATAAATGTTGCATTATTTTCTCCAGTTTCTCAGAATGGAGGTCATTATCAATCGAAAGTGAAATTCTAGAAAAATTCAACAACTATCAACATAGACTAAATTTCACAATTAAAAAAGAAAACAACAAACAAATTAACTTTCTTGACACAACAGTGGAATATGACAACCCAGGAAAAATTCACACAAACTGGTACACCAAACCACACGCATCACATCGCTACAAAAATTATTTTATCAAATGCACCATTCATTCACAAAGAAAATGTCATCCAAAATTTAACAGACTGAGCCATAAAACTAGCACACCCAAAATTCAGGGAAAAACCATGGATTAAATTTTAAAAATATTATTAGAAAATAACTATCCGAGCTACCTCAAGTCATAAAAAAACGAATCCACGCAATGTATAATCAAAACAATAAAATAAAGAAGACAACAACATACATATCTCTACCATATACAAAAAAAATTATCAAACAAAATCAACAAATCTATGGAAAAATACAACATAACCATATCACATCAATTAAAAAATAAAAACAACATTATATATCCAAAATTGAAACCCAAAATTCCTAAAAACAAACAAAACCCACACAATATACAAAATACCAGGTTAAACCTTTTTTAAAACCACGAAAAATAAAAGCATCATAAGTTTAACACTGAAAATGTAGAAATTCTAGCCAAAGAAAAGAACTCAGAAGTAAGAACATTCCTCGAAATTATACACATAAAAAAGACAGAAACAGCATCAACAATAGGAATGACATCAAAAACCTTAGCGAAATATACAATCACCTTTTTAAAATCTAATAAAAACCGGGGAAGGGAAAAAAAAGGAAAATAAAAACCAACTTTTCAAGACACCACGATAGCAAATATTTCACATACCTTCAACAACGTTCGAACGAGCAGCAAGAAAATGATCAAACATGAATAAACGTCTGATTATTTCTTCTTGTACCAATCATTCATTAATACTATATTTATAATCGCAATTATGTATATTATATGTTGTTATTTCAAATGTCTCAACTTGTTTCAGTTCTAACCCGAAGAAGACAAATACAAATGTCGAAGCGTCGTTTTGAATAAAGCTTTCGATTGATAATGACCTTTTTCCTGAGAAACTGGAGAAAATAAAAGAGTATATTTATATATGTTTTCCGAAAATATATGCTTTTATGCAATAATTTGATGGGATGAAATTTTTTAACTTATACTCGAAAACCAAAAATTGTACACTCCCATTTAATAGCCAAGCAATTGAAGTTATTTCAAAACTTTAACATGCAATCGAAAATATTTCCGGGAGTAATATAACTATGCTATGCTATGATTGTCATCAATGATAGCAACGTAAATAGAACAAGTGTGCAGCAGTATTTCTATTTTCTCAAGGTTTTAACGAGTTCTCTCACCGATAAATGATCATTGCCCGAGTTATAAGTATTTGGTGAGGGAATATAATGAACGTTATCAAATGAAATGAACTTCTTAACGTCAAAGTGATAGTATACAGTTTCATTAGAAACAGTTTAGGCGGCTCGTCCATATAAGCAACCGGTTGCATGCGACCAACTGCATGAAACCGGTTTCATGAAACCAGTCGCGTCATTTTACGTCCACTTGTGCAACCTATTTGAATTTTGTTTGAACGATGTCGACGTCTGATAAAGAAATCGTTTCTGAGTTCATTCTGATTTTGAGAAATATTATGAGAGAATGATCTCTATAATATCGGAGGAAATGCTGGACCCGGTAAAATTCCAACAAATGTACAGAATGAGTGCAAAAAGTAATGAAGAAATATTGCGTTTGCAACTGGTTTCATAGCTGCACGCAACTGGTTTCATGGTTTTTGTTGCGTTAATGGACGAACCGCCTTAACGGGTAACATGCAGTCAGTTTATGCATGTTAGTTCATTATCTCAGCCAATCACATTAGTCGAAAAACATATTTTTTTTCCAAGAGGACCCGGAACTGCAAATATTGAAAATTTCCATGCACTCTGGAGAACGTTTGTGGATTATTCAATTCAATAGGTAATTCCATTCAATTGAAAACCTCTGTGACATTAATGATTTTTTCGAATTTTGTACAGTAATGCACTACATCAACGACCTCGAAATCGTACAGTTATAGGCCATTTTACAGCACTGCCTAAAAACGTCAGTATTAATTGAAGGGTATAGAAAAAGAAGGAAGTTTGCCAAAAATTTTTTTTTAGGAATGATATTCCAGCAGCAAATGAATTGATCATCTCATTTTTAATCCTGTCGTTTTCATCAGTCATTTCGATAATTATTTCAAAATTTGCTCTTCAAAGGTGAGTTTATTTGGATGCTGTCAATTACAAAAAACATCCAGTTTAGATTGATAAGTTGCCGAGAAGTCAGACTTTTTAGATATTATCACTAACTATTATTATTATCAACATATTTCAATATGGAATGCAAAATAACTAATAATTTACAGAATGCGGGAAAATTGTACGCACCTCGTCAAAAAGTGATTTGACTTGACTCGTATGGTATTTAAATCCTCGCTCGCTTTCGCTTGTCGTACTATACTCGTCAAGTAAAATTCCAATTGACTGAACTCGATACGTAATATACTATCATCTGAAACTGTCGAATAATGACTGTGATTTGATACTTTTTTGAATGTCATAATTGAGTTTTATTACCGCACTAGTACTTTTTTTAATCTATTACCGCAGTAGTGCGATAAATGTTTTGTTTGTTTTCATCAGCACATTCATCGTACATTTCCATCGTGGGTAAATGCATTTTTATGCCATATTTCATGTTGATGTTTTTTTCAGTATTCATTCCTAAGTTTCTGAGCAGTTCACTGGTTCTTGGCTGTTATTTGTCGGGGGAAAGCTTATTCATGTTAATGTATTTCCAACTTGCTTTCGTTCATTATGATGAAGTTCTATATCATCCACAGATTCCATCTCCATATTTGCTAGTACAGCGAAGCTATTACTGATATCGATTTTTGAGGGGTCTAGAGCTCGGATTCCTCAGATCCGCTGCTTCCATCCAGTATGTAACTGTGGCAAAATAATGGGAAAGTCTTCAACACACCGTTTTATGAATTTATAGTTGAGCTACGGGAAGACTCTCTTGGAATGAAGCTATTCATTAATATTGGCCGTCTGGGATACATGGCGCACCGGTTTCCATCGTTATTTATTAAATATATATATATATATATATATATATATATATATATATATATATATATATATATATATATATATATATATATATATATATATATATATATATATAAATATATAGTGCAGTCTTTAGAGGGGCATATTTTCGTTTTCTCCCAGAATTTCCATTGTTGTCCTCTCCTCATTGCCAGTAGAAGTTTCGATGTATCCTCCGGCAACTGAGTTAAAGTCGAGAGATCTGCCTCAGAATCAGCCAAAAGTTCAATCGAAGATGGCCGGAAACAATGCCCAGTACATTGTTTTGAATTAGGCATTTCGACAAACGCGGCAATCAATTTTGACATAGTGCCAATAGTGTTTATACTAATTGGTTAATTCATTCATTTCCCAGGTCTATATCCTTCAAAGAAACGCTTATGATCACAATTTGAATGACTCAATCTCAAGTTTTTCCCAACTAATTCTACTGAATTCAAACCATCAGTGTTTCCAGATGTTATAAATGATTCTCTTAACACTTTTGTTTGAGTAGTTGCTATCACAACTTGATAGAATATTTCCTGCTTTTTAACTCTACCCGCCGATAGTACAACTTCTTAGTTGAATTGTAGCATGTCACATTCAATTTCCTTTTCATTTTGTAGAAAGCGAAACAGAATTGATCTTCCAGAAGCTACTATGCTTATATAGCGGTGCCTATGAGCTGCTTAGATTGATACGGGAGGCCGTGGATATCGTTATCTGATATTGAAATTCAGAAAGATTCTTCATCAAGTCTGAAATTCTAATGATATGAAGATAAATTGAGCGCCAGGGTATTTTTGAGAAAAATTACCAAAAATTAAATATATTCTTCTTGAAGAATTCGATGTGCGCTTCTCAGCTGTAAAAAGTAGTAAGTACTAAATGATACATTTCAGAATCAAACGATGAAAATAAACAATGGTGTTTCAATAATACTACGTGGTGCAGTTGTTTAAATTAACAAAAAAAAAGACAGTGGTGTTTACTCTATGACTCTCGATGCACATTATCTTTGCTGCTCGTTGTTGACAATTGCTTCTGATCAGGTTCGCTGGAAATGAGAAACTCACTCCAGAGCTCTCAAAATAGGTGGGGTTTCGAAATCTCGTGTGCTAGGGTGACTCTGCATACTTTGAGGTTCTAGGCAGCCAATCTGAATTGTACTGTGTTCCTTGATCGAAAATCCTCCTTTGTGATCAGATGAAGCTGTGGACAACAAACACCAACCGGTATCTTGAAAATTGGAAGTTTGCTCTCAAAACGTTGATAATAAGGGTCATTTTCATTTTTATATCAAAAACCCAAAGTATTGTAGAAAATCAGGCATACAAATCGAATATAAAACCTCTTTTTTGCAAATATCGCGCGTGCAAAAAAGGGTCGTTTCATATTCTCGTTGTATACTAGCTATTTTCAGGACAAGAATTCAGCTACTTTTAGGATAATAATTCAGCTATTTTTAGGACGAGCATTTAATCACGAACCTGAATGTTGAGCGCCCGAGCAGCGAAGCTGCGAGTGCCTCAACCAGGCCAGTGATTAAATGCGCGTTATTCACGTATTTGAAATCTGTTTTTTTCCATTTTCGCAGAAATTAACCCGTCGAAACAAATCGCAACCATCCTACCAAGAATAAAAATCTGCGCTACCGGTGCTTATGTTGCATTTAATTTGGAAACCAGCCTACTCGATACGAATAATTCGACACTGTTGCAGCGCTATGAGCAATGTGAATGTTCATTGGTAACCTGGGTAACACTTTTAATCCCTTGTGAAAAACTTATTTCTAATCACTTATTATTAGAAGTACAACTTCTCTCATTAATTTGAGTTGACATATGTCACATATTAGTAACGAAAATGGAAATATAAGTATTTTGGAACGGAGTTCTTTGCGAATACAAGTCGGATATTATCGTTGAGGTAATATGCAGAAGATATTTTTGTTTCTTTTATATTTCTATATAACGTGTGTTTAGATGATTATATAATTTTTTGGGCATAATTTCTCATGTTTTTGTATGCCGAAGTTGGATTAATGGTTCACATTGAATATAACGAATAGTATTGTATAAAATACCTTTTACTGTGGCGGAGGAGTTTGGAAGAAGGATATATAGATATAGGTATAGCTTTGCATGGTATAATGACAAATAAATGTGATGAAATAGAAAACGTCAACTTTCAAAAGGAAAAATATTGAGAAAAAAAATACAGAATGGTGGATACATGAGATTGATGGCAACATGATCTGCTACCTCGATATTATCCATAATTCACTATTTTATATCTAATTTTTGATAAATAAAATATTAAATGAAACTTTTTAATTTTATCCATTGCTTTACATCATTTGCATTGAAAAAATTATAGAAACCAAAAAAATAAAAATATACAGATTACAGAGAGAGAGAGAGAGAGATAGAGAAAGAAAGTCGCATGGAGGAAGCATAACGTTTTTTCCTTACGTTATTATGAATATCCATATCGAATTACATTTGTAGTTGAAGAAAAAGCATGAGGAACTTCGTTCCTGACCGGGGTCCTCCGACCGCACACGATTTTTTCTATCAATTCATCCCACCAATGCCTTCTTATCTCAACTTGTGAATTAATAAAGAAATTCTCATATTTCCATCTCATATGAATTGACGTTAAATTCACCTTCGTCTAATTGAGCATCTACCCTTTTGGAGGACATTACGTAAATTACTCCACTACTATTTTTTATAACGTCAGTCAATCCTCCTCTCTCTCTCATAGCTGAAAAATCATAAATTCATTTCGTTATAAAACATGGTTCGGGAGAAACTCTGCTGTTGGAATGCATAGAAATAATACAACATTAATTCGATTAATCATTCCGCTATCGATGCGACCCATCGCCTCGTTTATAATATTGATTCTAATCGGAACACAGTCCAGTTGCGGTGTCATGAAAGCTTTTGCACGCGATACCGGAATTCGTTGAGTATTATTCAATGCCCAAGAGAAGTTGGTAATCGAAATATAATATATCTGTAGAGAATATAATGAGTATATATATAAATTACTTCGTGGATAAAATTGAGGGAAGCAGGACAGGATTTCCAATTTTGACCGATTGAGAAAGTGACAATAAATGTATGTTTATTTGAATTTGCATTCAAATTGTATTTTTGTGAGAGATTTTATTGGCAACAAGAATTGTTGGTGCAGTAGTAACTACGATAATGATTGATGTTGTTACAGAGCTGAGTGATTTTTCGGTGAATAATAATAATAAATACTTGTGAAAACAATCACCTAAGACTTTCAATAATGCAATAAGACAAGCAATGATGATTGGAGTTATGAAACATCATGGATCTAACATCATTGTTGAATAACCGCTATTGGTAGAATTTCAATGAAATAATGAATTCAATGAGAAATTGATACGAATCAGAAAAGTGTGGTTCAACAGACATCTATTAGAATGTATGATAATCGATGGATACGATATAATGAGATTCAATCAAGATGTGTCCGGTTTCTCGATTATTCCTTCATGAATCCAATGAATAGATTTCTTTTATACTTTTCTGGAACTAGCAACGTCCATGTGGAATATAGAATACTGAAAGCTCCGTATACCGATAGACTATTCACCACGATTCACTAGAATGTTCAGATATTTCCTTTGAGTTTCAGAGAATTTCATAATTCAGATTTTCGCGAATTCCTGAGGTATTCCATTCAAGCACGTACCCAGAGAACTGAAAAACGTTCCGGACCCATCTGGAAATATCCGATATAATAAGACTATGAAGAGAAAAAAGAATATTAGATTGCATATTTCCGAGAAAACGTAACAATTGATGGCGTATGGGAAGCACGTATTATGCTAACTCAGAACGTGATAACCCCGATGCAAGTGTGCCAAGAAGTGTCTCTGAGGAATCTGCCCCATCTTTCTGACCCGGAAGGCTTTTTGAGACGCCCTTTTATATAGGGAAGCGAACATTTATCACTTGATTCGTAGTTTGAATATCAGATAAATTCTATTTTGACGGATCGGTATTGTCCGTTATGATGTTGGGGTTGTTCAGGGTTATTCACTATAAATTACCCACCCCTCATCATCGTTATTATTGTACAGGGTAATTCAAAAGTACTTTGACAAACTTCAGGAGGTGATTCCTACAATATTCTCATATGAATTGTCCAAATAAATATATGTCCGGAAATTCTTCGTTTCCAAGATACAGGGTGTTGAAATTTCATTTTCATTTTCATTTTGGTTTTTTTGAATAACTTTTGAAATACTGACCTCAATTAAACGAAAATTGGTATCGAGAGGTTTTTTGAAGTGTCGAATTCGATCCTGATTATTGCTCTTACCCGTAGGCGGCGCCATCTACACCTTTTCTTCTTTTTTGAATATTCCTAACTTTTTTTAGTGTACTTCTAGCACATTTTTCAGTGAAAAAATCGATTCCTCTATCATATCTACGTAAAAAAGTTTATCCTGTTATAAGCCTCTATAAGCAACCGTTTACTAGATATTTGGACTTAATAATTTTAAGTCGATTATTTGATAATCGATGCGTGTTGAAGTTATTACTATTATTTTGCATTTTTCATAAGAATGCTTAGGAAATGAATTTGACGTTAAGTAAGTAGTTTTGGTGATTACATATTATGTGACAGTTAAACGTTTCGTTGTTTTGTTGAAGTTTCTGAAAGTTTTAAAACATTCAAAAAATGGATTATTCAAACAATAATGCTCATGTAGCCGATATGCATTTCGTCTTGCGGATAGCAATGCGCGCGAAGCAAGACGTATTTACCAGGAGCGATTTCTTATTCGAGTACTGCCTTCAGCTCCAACATTTACTAGTCTTCACCGTTGTTTGGGAGGTAGCTTTGAGGGGGCAGCTGATATTATTGGGAGACCACAAGCAGTCCAAACTCCAGAATTGGTAGAAGCTGTTTTGAACGCTCTCGAGGAGAATCCAGGAACGAGTACAAGAATAATTGCTGAAGCTCTCAATTCCACTCAGTCCACAGTTTGGAGAAATATCCACGATCAATAATTTTATCCATACCATATTCAAAGGGTAAAACCTCTTTTTCCACGAGACTTTCCCCATAGCATTACTATGTGTCAGTGGTTTTTGAGAAAATTGGCTGAAAATCCTCAATTTTTAAGATATGTACTCTTCACGGACGAGGCAAACTTCTTCCGGAACGCTATCACAAACTTTCATAACAACCATGTTTGGGCTCTGGAAAATTAGCACGCAGTTGGTGAGAGACATTATCAGTATCCATTTTCTGTAAATGTATGAGCGGCAATAATTGATAATTACTTAATAGGTCTTTTCATTCTTCCGTTCCGACTGAATGGCGCAACTTACAGAGAATTTTTGGAAAATTGCCGGGACTACCTTGGAATGTACCATTAGAAATTCGTATCCGCATGTGGTTTATGCATGATGGGGCTCCGGATCATTTTAGCGTTGTAGCCAGGTAATTCCTCAACATTGTCTATCCAAATCGTTGGATCGGTAGGGGTGTAGGAGAACCTAACCAGGTGTGGGCACCAAGGTCCGCAGATCTAAACTTGCTCGATTTTTTTTGGGAAATTTGAAGTCAATAGTTTATGGAACTCCAGTAGCGAACGAGGAAGATCTAAGAAACCGAATAGTAGATGCCTGTGAATCAATAAGAAACACACCAATCATTTTTGAGCGGGTACGAGATTGAATGACTAGAAGACTGATTGCCTGTATCTTCGCTGAAGGTGGGCACTTTGAACAATTCATTTGAATATAATTTAGTTTCCTTTATTTCATTTTATTCTACACATTCAAATTTTCTTGAAATAAAATGTTAATATTTCTTGCAAATTTTATTAAAACAAATACAGATTTAGCATCCTCGATACAAAAATGACTATTTCATACGAGTAAAAATAAATAGAATAGGTGGCGTCCTCTACAAAAAAACTTAAACTTTTTACTTAAACGTCAAATTCATTTCCTAAGCATTCTTGTGAGAAATACAAACTAATGGTAATAACTTCAACACGCATCGATTATCAAAAGAACGACTTGAAATTTCCAAGTCCAAATATCTAGAAGACGGTTGCTCATAGGGACTTGTAACAGGGATAGCTTTTTTACATAGACATGGTAGAGGAATTGTTTTTTACTGAAAAATGTGCTAGAAGTACGCTTAAAAAAGTTATGAATATTCAAAAAGAAAAAGACGTTTAGATGGCGCCCCCTACGAGTAAGAGCAATAATAACATCAGGTTCGAATTCGACACCTCAAAAAACCTCTCAATACCAATTTTCGTTCAATCAAGGTCAGTATTTCGAAACTTATTTAAAAAACGAAAATAAAAATGAAACTTCAACACCATGTATCTTGGAAACGAAGCGTTTCCGGACATATATTTATTTGGACAATTCATATGAGAATATTGTGGGGAATCACCTCTTGGAGTTTGTCAAAGTACTTTTGAATCACCCTGTATATAGAAATGAAAGTTCAATGTAAAAGTTGTGTGGTTATGACTGAATTTTGATAAAATGCTATCGAAAATACAGTAGCATGCCGATTTCAGGGTATAATATTTTTTTTCCCGATATCCAAAATATACCGTATGTTACCCCTATCTTATAACGTTTTGGAGTTATTGAACATCGAATAACTTAGAACAGTTGTAACTGTAAATAAATATCCTGAAAAAGTTAAAAGAAATTAAGTGAGCTATGAAAATGACAACTAAAATGTGATTGTTTAGTGACATTTCTGTAATGGAATAATCAAAATAGTTTACAGTGAGAAAGAAATTATATAAAAGAAACAGATAATAAAAGATTTATTTAGGAAATTTAAATAACGTGATAACTCATAAAACATGTTGAATATGTCTAACATTATTGTTGATGCATAATTGACAACGTCTTCTTATATTTTCAAGTGCATTGGAAAATGCTTCATTATTGACATCGAGATTCTCTATTACAAGTCGAATAGTTTCTTTATTTAGTTAAATATTATTTTTATCATCAATAACATTACTATCATTAACAATGTCCTTCAGAAATCTCCAGAAGAAATAATTCATAGGGGTCACGTCCGGACTGTTAAGTGGCCATTTAATACTTATGGATAGGACACCATGCGGGATTGTCCCATCTTGGATCCAAATCATCCTGACAAGCTCGGCTTCCGAAAAATTATGTAAAAGTTATTCGTGCAACCCGTTGGGAATAGAACTATTTTTCGTAATACGCGAGTTACGAAAAATAGGGTTTCCCAACGTTTTTCACACAATATTTTTTCTAATTTTGATATGTGATCCTTTTATATTAAAGTTAAATATATAAAAAAATATATTTAAAAAAACTGAAGAACACGCTTTCAACGCACTCAAAATTGAATAATAATTTTAATATTCAACGACTATGCCGAAAAGCATGGGGTGCTTTTTTGTTACGTATCTTTGAGAAACATAATCTCAGAGCCGGCAAACCAACCCATTTTAGCAAAGCTGAAATTTTAAGTATGAATAGTGTGGGGCGGGGCTCTTTTACAGGTATCAGGTACAAAAGTATATAAAAAACTTTCTCACTTACGTTAAACTATAGTAAAGCGTTTGGCAATCAATATCGTCCAGTTTGCCGAGCGGTCTAAGGCGCGAGATCTAAGTTCTGGATCTCTTTAATTTGGGAGGGTTTGAAACCCCACGCCTGACGATTTTTGTTTTATTTTTCACTTTGAAATTGAGAAATGATTTAGTTTTGGGATGAAGATTCAAATAAAAAAAAAACTCAATTTTGATGGAAAAAAAAAACCGTCAGGATTCGAACCCTCGAGAGTTTTTGATATCAGAGCCAGTTTTTGATGTCTTGCTCCTTAGACCGCTTGGCCAACTGAACGATATTAATTATCAAATGCATTACCATACTTCAACGTAATTCAGAAAGTTTTTTTATGTACTTTTTCACTTTTTAGTGCATTAAAAGCGTGTTCTTATCCTTGGAGAGACTTCCATGGATTAAACGGAAATCAATACTACATAGAAAACTACGTTGGCAGTTGAGGTCACTATCACCAATTGTTCAAATTATGTTATTAATATTTATTATTAGTTTTTACCATATATATTATGTATTCAATTCAAATAAACTTTGATCTTCATAATATGTACAAAGAATATAATAACAATGAAGAAGAACTTCCCCAAAACTATAACAAATTTTATTCCTGTATTTTTTGCAACTGCTGGTGAAATTTACTTTTCATCACCAGTTGCGAAAAAATTTACTTTGCGCCACGGGTGATGAAAAGTAAAACATTTGATAACGTCAACAAGTGTTGAAAAAAGTCACTTCAAATCTCAGAATTAAAAAAAAAATATTATCTACTTCTGGGATGAGTATTTCTTGATAGGTAACTCCTGTTAATAAATAATCATAAAATATAGGCCAACAATTTCATTTCAAAAAATTCCGCATCAAACGCTAACAGTTGTTCTTCCTGTTCTCTTGATTTGTTTTACCAATCTTTTTCTGTTGTCCATTTTTTCCCACGACCTTCGATTTTTCCTATTGAAACTTCCTGCCGTAGAAAAGAATGACTCATCAGCCATAATATTTAAGTTAAATAATTGGGATATTATTTGTACAAACAAATTGTTGTTGTAATTGTTCTTCTCCAATTTACGTTGGATTTTGGAAAAACTTCTACCTAATTGATCGGCTACATTTTCCAAACTACATTCAGAATTTCCAGAAAAAATAATATAATGTTTCAAAAAAGTCTATTCGAAAATTAATATGGATACGCTAATTTTTGAAATGAAGCAGTATATCTAGCTGTTCTACCTGGATTGCTACAACTACAAGCTTTTTTTCCACTGAAACTGAGGGTATGATTCACCTTTTGGTAAATATTTTTGAATTTATTTTCTGACGGTGTAAGACGATTTGGATACAACACCCTATATGCACTTTCGCTGCACGTTTATTCTTGTTGTTTTGTATATAAAAAGTGTATATTTTAACTTTTTTTTCTCACTGTGAACCATTTTGATTATTCCATTGAAGAAATGTCACTAAACAAACATATAGTTGTCATTTTCATAGCTTACTCAAAAAATGTTAACTTTCATATGATATATATAGGTATAAGATAGGGGTTAGACATGATATATTTCTGAAACTAGGAAAAAATATTATTCCAAAAATTCAATAATATACAACAAATATCTCCTGAAATCTGCATGCTACGGTATTTTTTATAGCATTTTATCAAAAGTCAGTCATAACCACCCAACTGTAACATTCAACTTCTTTTTTCTATAGCCAATGATGACGATGAAAAGAGCTGGATTGCTAGAACTATAAGCTTTTTTTTCCACTGAAACTGAGGGTATGATTCACCTTTTGGTAAATTTTTTTGAATTCATTTTCAGACGGTGTTAGACGATTTGGATACAACACCCTATATGCACTTTTGCTGCACGTTTATTCTTGTTGTTTTGTATATAACAAGTGTATATTTCAACTTTTTTTTCTCACTGTAAACCATTTTGATTATTCCATTGAAGAAATGTCACGAAACAAATATATAGTTGTCATTTTCATAGCTTACTTAAAAAATGTTAACTTTCATAGGATATGTATGAGATGTATAAGATAGGGGTTAGACATGATATATTTCTGAAACAAGGAAAAAATATCATTCCAAAAATTCAATAATATACAACAAATATCTCCTGAAATCTGCATGATACGGTTTTTTTTATAGCATTTTATCAAAAGTCAGTCATAACCACCCAACTGTAACATTCAACTTTTTTTTCTATAGCCAATGATAACGATGAAAAGAGATGCGTAATTTAAAGTAAATAACCCGATACCTTAAAAATGTCTGTTAAAGAGATCCTGCTACATCGATCCGCAAATGGAATCATGGTGTGAAAAAAAATATGATGAAGAATGAAACTAATCGTGAAAATGAACAGTGATCGGATATAAGGTAAACTATCAATTATAAGATTACTGAACAAGAAACAAGAAACCGAAAAACCGAGAAACCGAGAAACCAAGAAACCGAAAACCGAGAAACCGAGAAACCGAAAACCGAGAAACCGAGAAACCGAAAACCGAAAAACGAGAAACCGAGAAACCGAGAAACCGAGAAATCGAGAAACCTAGAAAACGAGAAAACGAGAAAACGAGAGTACGAGAAAACGAGAAAACGAGAAAACGAGAAAACGAGAAAACGAGAAACGAGAAAACGAGAAAACGAGAAAACGAGAAAACGAGAAAACGAGAAAACGAGAAAACGAGAAAACGAGAAAACGAGAAAACGAGAAAACGAGAAAACGAGAAAACGAGAAAACGAGAAAACGAGAAACGAGAAACGAGAAACGAGAAACGAGAAACGAGAAACGAGAAACGAGAAAGAGACAACGAGTAAAATTTCTAGTTGCACAGTTGCAGAAGCTGAATAACATTACTTAACCTAAAACAGACACTGGAGGGCCCGGCTTTGGATCCGAAGATAGGAAATCCGCCCTTGTCGAGGTTAACGCAAAAACATAAGAAAAAGTGCAAAGTGGAAAATATAGCGAAAAGAAACTGATGAGTCTAACCACTCAGAATGGGGGAAATTGAAGGGGGAATGAAAAAACACCATCAGAAAACCCTAATTCAGAGAAACAAATTCCTGTTCTCTACAATTGCCATAATAATTCTGCAACAAATTTTTTTAATTAAAGACATACCAGCTAAGAATTGAATATCTAATATAATTTATATAGACACACAAAAACCCAAAGAGAAAAAGAGCACACTAGAAAGAATGGAGGTCTAGGTAAATCAGAAAACTCTGAAAGATCCCAAAAAACAGATGGAAATTTGAACATGGGTAATAAAAGAGACCAAATCTATATCTATCCATATGATATGAATGGCAATTGAACTCCAGGTCATACAATTCTTTTTCTCTATATTTTGTCGAAGCAGCGAGTCTGATTCATATCTCAATCACTGCGAGAAGGTCTGGAGATTAAATTATTTCTATGTAAAAATCTCTCAGCGAAGGAATTCAATTCAGGATAATCCGTAGACTTGTCGCCCCATTGTTATGAAAACAAAAGATGGAAGAAACTGCCACCTTCGGTTCTTTGTCAGTATTTAATTTCATATTGTTGGAATTATGGAAATTAAAATTTTTATTGAAAAATTAGGAATACGGTAGTTTTCTCTAGCAGTGCAATAGGAATATTGTAAAATAGATTGTTGTTTATAACCAAAAACTATCACCATGTGATCTTTGATTCTGAATTACCATAGACATAGGAGTCTTCTATCTGTCAGGGTTGTGAAATATCATGTGAAATATTTATTCCTTCCATATCTTGGAAATGATTAGAATTGGAAGATGTAATAGCAGCAACTCATCTAGCGATCAATTTAATACGTGCAAAATTTGGAACAGAAGGATGGTGGTCAGCAGAACAAATTGGAGAGAGGCAGCAGAAACAAGTAGAAATAACATCAAGCAACTTACAGAAAACATTTTGACGACTATTTCCCAAACTTTTGTATCGAAGGACATATTACTTTTTTTTTATCCACACAAGCAAAACGACGGAGGTAACTTAGTACACGAAAAACTAAATAAAAAGGAGGAGGTTCTGTAGTCGACGCGTATATTTGATCTGTAACCACTCATAACTTCTTACAGAAATGTCCGATTTTGATCATATTTTTTTCAATGGATGGAGTATACCTCAAATTTGGTCCCATTTGAATTTGAAAAAAAATCCACTCCTGAGGGTAGGAAACTTGGGGATTGTGGGTTCACTCACTGAATGTTTACTTCTTAACCGATTCTACCACGCATAACTTTGTACTGGGTTATCTTTTCTCATTGTACAGGGTATGCTTGGAAGTCCCATTTGAATTTGAACAAAATCACAGCTCTTAGGGTAGAAATATAGGGAATGAAAGTGAAAGTACAGTTGGTTTTGGAATACGAGGTATGGAAATTAGTATTTGGGCTCTTCTCCACACATAAAGATGAATATGTTTCGGCGTTTTTGAAAATTCAACCCTGAAGGGGGAAGTTTCAAAGTTAGGATCATGATAATTGGTATTTGGAGGTCTTTGTTACAAATAGAAAATGTGTTTCGGTGTTTTTTAAAATTGAGTTTGGAAGTGTGTATAGGAATTCCGTTAGTTTTCAAATTGGGGTAAAAATTGATATTTGAAGTCCTTGTTACAAATAGAAGAAATATGTATTTTAGTGTTCACTGAAGGGGTGAAATGGAGGTCAAAAGTCTGTATGTGGGTTCCGTTGCTTTTCAAGTTAGGGTTATGAAAATTGGCATTTGAGGTCTTTGTAACAAATGAGGAAATACAGGTTTTGGTGTTTTTATAAACTCTAGGTAAAATATGTGTGAGGGTTCTGTTAGTATTGAAGTAAGGGGCATACAAATAGGTATCAAATGAAGGAATACGTGTTTTAGTATTTTTGGGAATTCCGTCCTTGAAATAAATTTGTTATAGTCGCCACAAAAAATACAAAGTTCAACTCGGATGGAGTCACTGGGACCAGCTAGTTATAGTAACAGTTGATAGTTGCAATGAGGTGCATAAGTAAGTGTTTTGAAAGTAATCCAAATTGAGTCGGTAGCAATTAGGAGATTCTAGCCACAAAAAAATTAAAAATTAAAACTTTTTAATAAAAACATAAACCGACGAAAAAAGAAACTGAAATGCAAAGTTACTTCAAGGAAATGATCAAAACAAAATAACATAAAAATACAACATGAAATCTCCAGCGATAAACGATAACATTCCAAAAATGCGCTCCCAGCACGACCACTCCCAACGACATGCGCCCTCACGTGTGTGCCCGTTCGGGTAGCTGTCTCGCTGATATTGACTTCGAGAACGCTCAGAAGTTTCCGGTGAAGCGACGTGCCGCCGCCGCGCACATCGCAGCCATCATTTTACGCTTAACGTAATGAATTTGCTTGTTTGTTTGGCGCCGACTCAAAATTAGTTATTCACATTAGTTTAGGAGCTTAGTTATTGAGACAAAAAGTTATTTTTTTTTGCTTTTCTGTAACTTTTTTCGTTGGTTTAATTTTTTGTTAATTTTTTTTTATTACGAAATGTATTTTCCAAAATGAATATCACATTGCCATTCCGATATCGTACCTTCAGGAAACAGTAACCTCTTGAACTAAAATGATCACTTTGATGAGGAGAAAGGCCTATAATGAAATGTGTCGGACAAATATGATTACACGGATCATTTGCTAGGCATCTACTTGTTGTTCATCCTTCCCCTTCAATACTATGCTGATATGAAACTTTTCCGTCGAAGCAAATGAGCTAGGTATTTGAAATATCAATTCTCTCAGGAAACAATATAATGTCACTCATTCCGAGAAAAAATCGTATTCATTGGAGAACGTGGCTATTCAATGTAGGTATACATACTTTTCGTTTTTTTGGAGGCATTATCCTTGTAACACATCCAACATGAATGAAACAAGAATCCATTGCTTTCTTGGATTTCATCATTGAAAACTTTGAAGTAGAAGTGGAAGTTGAAAGTATTGAGTGAAGTAATTCTTTAACAGAAATTATCAACCATGCAGAGCCATTGGGCTTCTATCGGAAAATGAATACACAGAAAAGTCGCCAAAAATAGATCGTGAGCGTATATATTAACTGAACGTAATAACTATAACCTATAAAATATAACAAAATCGAGCCCAGAAAATTGTGAAAAAATTGACAGAGAATCAAACTCATAATGAACCATGAACCATGACAATTGATTATTCAAAGATCATTCAGTCGTATCCAATGCTATTGACAAAAATTCTTCAGAAACATTGTTATGGTGGCATTTCTTCTGGTGCTTTCATCACGGTACCTCCTTTGTAGTCCTAATATGAGTTGAAGAGTTGGAGTTCCACAAAAATGGTCAAAACAAAAGAATCTTTTTCAACCGACGGAAAAAAAGAAGGAGGTTCTCTAGTCGACGCGTATAATTTTGTTTATGTATGATCAGGCATAATTTTTCACAGTGTAATTCGATTTTGAATAATCTGTTTTGGTTGGATAGGGTATATTCTAAAGTTGGTCTCATGTGAATTTGACAGGAACATGTCACCCTTAAGGGTAGAAAAATAAGGGATATTTATCGTTCATCCACTGAATTTTGACCCGTTAACCCATTCTTACACTCATAACTTTGTTCTGGGTTATCCGATTTAGATCATTGTTCGATTCGGGAAAGAATAATTCACAGGGTGGAAAAATAGGGGATTATTAATTTTTCATCTGTGAACCGAATCTGTTGAAACTGGGCACACATATAAGTAGTTCTGATGTCACTACCACATAATGGATACCTGGAGTCAATTGAGTGGGTATATATAAGTGGATTTTAAATACAAAAAAGTAAAAAATTTAAACTTTTTATCAAAAAATTAAACCGACGAAAAAATTAATTGAAAAGCAAAAAAAATAAACCTCCTTAGTCTTAATAATAACTGAGCTCCTAATTAATGTGAGTCGGCGCTGGACAGAAAATCAGCAGAGATCATTCTATTACTTTGAAGTGATAATTTAAACGCCGCCGTGCATCCTGCTGCCGTCATTTTACGCTTTACCTAATTCAATTGCTAGTTTGTTTGGCGCCGACTCAAAATTGGATCAGTTAGGAGCTCAGTTATTATCAAGACTCAGGAGGTTTATTTTATTTTCTGCTTTTCGGTTTATTTTTTCGTCGGTTTGATTTTTTGTTGAAAAGTTTTTCGAAATACATCACTGATTCATCGGAATTTCTGATAACTAAATCAGTTGAAACAAAAAATTATCATTATAATCATAAATTCTTCAATTGCTGTCAACGAAAGTGCAGGAAGGTGTATCTAGCGAAAACTCTCTGCCTCTTTAGTAAAGCAATGTGTCATCAGCAAGTATCATAAAAACTTTTTAACAAAAAACAAATCCGACGAAAAAATAAACTGAAACGCTCAAAGTGAAATGAATCCTTCTAGTCTTAACCACCAACCTCCTGAACCAATGTGAGTAACTGATTTTGAGTCAGCGTCAAACAAACAAACAAGCAAATTGATTACGTAAAACATAAAATGATGGCAGAGGGGTGCGCGTCGGTGGCGCTTCTCTTCATCGGAAATTGTCGAGCGTTCTCGAAGTCAATATCAGCGAGACAGCTGCACGAACGGGTACACACGTCGTTGCGAGTGGTCGTGCGGAGAGCGCATTTCTGGAATGTTAGTGTTTATCGCTGGACATTTCACGTTGCAATTTTATGTTATTTTGTTTTGATCATGTGTGATCTTCGTTGATTGTTTGTTTGGCGCCGACTCAAAATTGGTTACTCACATTAATTTACCAGCTTAGTTATTAAGTTTAAAAAATTTCATTTTAGTTTTTGTTTACAGTTATTTTTTTGCCGGATTATTTTTTGTTAAAAAGTTTTTATTTTTGAATTTTTAAAATACTTTTTTACCCACCGTAATACTTTTAACAATTAACTGTTATATACTATAACTAGTTGGTACCCGCGACTTCGTCCGCGTTGAACTCATTTTTTTTTGTGACGATTATCACAAATTCACTCACCCCTTCAGGGATGGATTTTCCGAAAATACTGCAACACGTATTCCTTTATTTGTAAAAAATACCTTGAATACCAATTCTTATGATCCTAAATTCAAAACTAACGGAACCCTTACACAAATTTTCACCCCCTTTCACCGCCTGGCGGTTGCATTCATTGAAACACTGAAACCTGTATTTTTTGTCCCTCACAAAGACCTCAAATACTAATTTGAAAACTAACGGAACCCCCTTCACAAACTTTCATCCTCATTTCACCCATTTTTGGGTTGAATTTGTAAAAACACTGAAACACATATTTCTACTATTCGTAACAAAGACTTCAAATACCAATTTCTCCTCTGAATTCTGGTCCGTTAACCGATTCTATCAGGCATAACTTTGTACTGGGTACTTCGATTTGGATGATTATTTTTTCGATAGATAGGGTATACCTTATATTTGGATTTCGGAAGGAATTAGCCACCCATACGGGTGGAAAAATAGGGGATAATTGATTTTTCACTAGTGAACATCAGCACACACATACGTAGTTGACAGTGACATATCGCTACTGACATTATTCTTGTTCCGTCAAAATCAGTATATTTTATGAGAGGATGGAATGATATACAAAGTAATGAAATAAACTAACCAGAACAATGAAAATAATTTATATTACAACAAATAGTAAAAGTAAATAATCATATTATTTAACTGGTAATAGTTGAAGTAAGGTGGGTAAGTATTTTGGAAGTAATCAAAAAACAAGTAGGTAGTAATTGGTGAATTTCAGCCACAAAAAATTGAAAAATAAAAACTTTTCAACAAAAAATTAAACCGATGAAATACGGAACTGAAAAGTAAATAAAAACTTTTTAACAAAATTAAACCGACGAAATAATCAACTGAAAAGCAAAAAATAAAATAAACCTTCTTAGTCTGAATTATAATTGAGCTCCTAAACTAATGTAAGTAACTGATTTTGAGTCGGCGCCAAACAAACTAGCAATTGAATTGGGTGAAGCGTAAAATGATTGCAGCGAGATGCACGGCTGCGCTTTGATGACTTCTTCCATAGATAATGATCTTCGATAATTGTTTGTTTAGCGCCGACTCAAAATCAGTTACTCACATTAGTTTAGGAGCTCAATTATCATTTAGACTAAGAAAGTTCATTTTATTTTTTGCTTTTCAGTTCATTTTTTCGTCGGTTTAATTTTTTGTTAAAAAGTTTTTATTTTTTACTTTCCAGTTCCCTATTTCGTCGGTAAAATTTTTTGTTAAAAAGTTTTTATCGAAAACCCTGAAACACATTTATCTTTATTTGACAAGAAGAGCCCAAATACCAATTTCCATGACTAATTTTAGAACCGACTGTACCTTCACTCCCCTTCTCATGCACCTTTTCACCCCTCCAGAAATGATATATCGAAAAAATATGCTGTCAAAATTTTAGCTCTTAGGACCAGCGTTTTGATCTGGGCGCTGATCGTATATCAATCAGTGAGTCAGTTAGTCAGGATCTCTGATTATATATATATATATATACATATTACCCCAAACAGGAGGTAGCTGGTTTGAACCGTTGAGGAGATCCTTCAGCTGTCTTTCGTCTCCATCATCAAATTGACTCAGGGCCTACATTATGTTGTGTCATCAGAACTACAAGTGCCAAGTTTCAATGGACAGGTGTAGAATCAATAAATCATTATATTGTTCTACCATCAGATGTGCGATTTTTCATAAAAATTCAAATGGGCCAACTTCGGAATACACTCTATACAGAAAAAAAATAATCACCTGAATCGAATAACCCAGTACAAAATATTTGTGGTGGAGTCGGTTAAGAAGTAAAAATTCAGGGGGTCAACCAACAATCATCCTCCATTTTCCTACCCTCAGGAGTGGAATGAAAATGAATGAAAATGAAAATCGGACTACTCTGGAAGAAGTTATACGTGGTCATACATGAAAAAATATACTCGTCGACTAGAGAACCTCCTTCTTTTTTTTCGTCTGGTAAAGACGGATTTTGTCAGAGTATGTCAACGGAATATGCTGCTGCAGCTCTTATAGAAAATATCATCAGAAGTATTGATAACGGAAAGTCCGTAGCCACTTTTTCCTTCGGTTTATCCAAAGATTTTATCTCCACACATAATTATTGCATATAAGAGACTACCGCTTCCATGAGTTCCTTCCCAGATTCATAAAATTCCTCATAACAGATGTGGAATCTTTTCTCTCATGGAGAAGTAGGATGAATTAAATGGAAATTATAGCAAATATATTGCATTTTTGGATTTCATACATGAGTGTTATCTCCAGCAGCACTGATGCATGTTGATAGAAAATTTGGAATACTTGCAAATACATGATCGAAGAAATGTTGTGGTGGATTTGTTTGGAAATATGAACATTATGTTCATAAAATAAGATGTGGAATCATCTGCGACTGAAAAATAAATTTTAGTCGCTTTCCTCCATCGTTCAAGATAACCTCTTGTGGGGTATTCATGTTGAAAAGGAAAGCATTTCCAATTGCATATTGAATAGAACTCTCATTCTGTGAATTGAAAAATCCACGATAAAAATGCTATAATTTTCTGTGGATGTCCAACAGAAAACAACTACTTCTCTGGCTGAATCCACGCTGGACATTGAACTACAACTAATAGATATTCTGAAAGGACCCTAACCCTAGAGAAAAAAACTGACATTGAAAATTAGCATTTTTATTCAGATATTTATCTGATTTTCTATTCCAGTCTCAATTGATATCTCATATAGATGAATGATGCAAATAAGAGTACTCACCAGAAATCATTTGTAACATTGACGCAAGAGAGGCATCAAAAATATTTCTATTCAATATTCAATTGAGAATGTTTCCCTTTTCAAATGTTGTGGTATTCTTTCATGATTTCCGTACCCAGTAAGAGAACCGCTGGAAGTAGTTTTTTCCACTGCGACCTTTTCAGCCTAGTGACGATGTGAATCACTCACCAACTCGTTTTCCGCCTCATTTGCGACATTATTTCAATTTTGTTCTCATGCTCCCATTTCTTGATCCCTCTTCCCTAGAACGAGTTTTCATGTGCTTGGCTGAGTGTAGGAATCCGCAATTGCCTATCCAGATCTGAAATGAATACATTTAGTATACATGCCTCCTCCTCGGTCATCGTATGTTTCGAAATACGTGGTCCTTCCATGCCAACGAGTACTCTAGTTGAATGATGGCTGTTACAGCGCGTTATCAAGGAGGATCTTGGGCTGGTGTAGTGATCCTTTTTCTTTCCCATCCTGGTCTACCTTTGTTATTATTTGTCTTCGTTGTATTAACCTCTCCTTGACTTTCTTTAAGTTGTATAATTTTATCTTTGTGAAAGTAAGATATGAAGATCAAAGCAATGATAATGATAAAATTTTATTGATCCATTCTAACAACTATAAAATGTATAGGACAGGTCAGGTTGTATAGGACATTATAAATTATAACTATATTCAAACATATTACACTAAGGCCCGGTATTTTCACCTCCGGTTTTACCAGGAATAAATTAACCAATGGTTAGATTATACTTTTGTTTAATATTTATTGATAAATAAAAGCACATTCTAACCATTGGTTTATTAATCCCTAGTTCAACCGGAGGTGAAAATACCGGGCCTCAGGGAATAAAAACATGTAGAACGAACGATATATGTCAACAAACGGATTGATCCACTTGACAGTCTGACGTGAATTCCCCAATGCTTTAATAGGCTTTGGAAGATAATAATGACTTCACTCTGCCTCCGAACATATTATCATTGAGCTTTCTCATCGTTTCTGGCAATAAGTTGTAGAATATTATTCCCTGGTAGGTGGGGGATCGTTTGATTTTGATTGTTTTATGTTTTGGGATATACAAAAGATTACCATTCCTGGTGCGATAATTGTAGTAAAGTGAATCTGTTTCAAATTTGAAGTTATTTTCCTTGACAAACAGTAAACATTAAAAAATGTACAAGAGTGGAAATGTTAGAATTTTATGAAAAATAAAGCAGAGCCTACAGGACTCTTGTGATGGTAATTTGAACATAGTACGAATTATCTTTTTTTGTGCTTTGAAAATTCTTCAAATGTTCGCAGAATTTCCCCAAAGGGCAACGTTATGAGACATATGACTTCAAACAACCGTCAACTATGACTCAATCGGCATTGAGGACTTTATTTGTGAAATTGCGAATCTGGATTAGTTGAATTTTTCACTAAGCATGTTGATATGATCGTTAAAACGTTAGTTTTGATCAACATATATACCTAGAAATTTATTGCATTCAGTGGAAACAATATTTGCTTCATGCTGTGAAGCGAGAGTACTCTCCAGAAGCAACAACTTATAATTTATCTTTTCATTGACACTTCCGTATCTACAAATTTGGACACTGAAACAATGAGCCACAGAGGTCAGATAAATCGAAAAAAAAAAAACGATGCCATGGCCAATCGGGAAGGTAGATTTCAGAATGTATTTATTGATTGTGAAATTGCCATCAATCAAGCTTACCAATCATGTGTCAAGAAAAAATAGGAACATTTTCATTGGAAAGAAAAGTAGCATTTATATTTTTGTATAAGCCCTGAACTTCTCAATCAAAAGTTGGAGAAAGATTCAAATCCCCTAAGTGCTTCCTAATATTTCTATGTGATCCGACTCGTATCAAAGGAAAGAAGTATAGCCAGCACACAAGGATAAAGACAGTACTCACTTGGGTTTCACTCTTGATATCATCTAGGAAAATACTTGTTAGAAAACAAAATACAAAAATTATGTTGAAACTGAATGGTTGGAAGAAATTTAGTTGACTTTGAAAACGATCAGTTGACTGAGAAATAATATTTTATTAGCTGCGTAGATAAGCTCATCAAATATTATTTCTCATTCAACTGATGTTTTTATTTTCACTTCAAAAGTGTTTGGAAGATGGAAATGTAGGTATGTTAATAATTGTATCTTTTATGCCGAGAAATATCCCAAGAGATATCAATAATCCCAAGAAAATGTCGAAAGGAAACCGAAGTTAATAGACCAGGTCCATAATTTTTGAAACCAAAAAAAAATTATAGTAAAATGAAACTCATTGGGAAGGGAAGAGAATATAACAAAAATGAAAGGAAAAATAATTTACGGGCGATCTGATGTCGCGAAGTGAAAGGGGGTGAGTTTTTAAAGGCAAAAACGGTTTATCTTGATTTCTGGCAAAACTACAAGTCCTATGGAAAAAAGTTTAATGGCAAAGTTGTAATAAAGATCTGGCATTCACATTTTCTTCACATGATCTCAAAATTTATGTGAAAAATTCAAATAACCAAGTTTTTGGTTTTTTATTTTTACCATTTACAAAAAAAAATCATGAAATTCGGTGAAAACTTACTTTTCTATGTCCCAAACACACTGTAATTTTTTTTATTTGAAATATTTATTTTTCCACCTTATTTTGACTTAATATCGAAAAAGCACCCTAATTTTCAATCAGAAATTCTCCCGTCAAAATATCATGTTTTTTAAAAAAAGTCGGTGGAATTTTTGTTTGTTGAAATCTCTACTTTCTGATAGTGTGAAGAAAATATACATTACTATGGTAAATGTTCTCAGAAAATGCAAAGAAATAACAGGTAGTAGGGCCCAGACCCTCCTAGCCCCTTCCCCACTTCTCTATGAAATACCTTTTGATGGGCTAAAATTTTCCGTAGGTCACTCAGGTATATAAGTTATTTCGAAATAGCAATGAATAGGCATCTACGCATATAATTTAAAGAAGATTCTACAACTTTCTCAAAATATTGTAGATGTCTTATTAAATTCGGATTCGAGTTTTTTTTCGTTTCTTTGCATTTTCTGTCAAAGTAATGTACTTTTTTTCATACCAACAGAAAGTAGAGATTTCAACGAACAAAAAGCCCACCGACTTTTTTGAAAAAGCTGATAATTTGACGAGAGAATTTTAGATTAAAAATTAGGGTGCTTTTTCAAAATGAGGGGAAAAAAAAATTTTTCAAATCAAAAAAATTACAGTGAGTTTGGATCATAAAAAAATAGGCTCTCACCAAATTTCGTGAATAAAAAAATTGTTGTAGAAGATAAAAATAAAAAACCAAAAACTTGGTTATTTGAACTTTTCACATACATTTTGGGGTTATGTGAAAAAAGTGTGAATACGAAAGTTGTAGATCTTTTCATTACCTATAACTTTGTTTTTCCAAAATGACTTGTAGTTTTGCCGGAAATCGAGATAAACCGTTTTTTACCCTCAAAAACTCACCCGCATCCATTTCCCGACCTCAGATCGCCCGTAAATTATTTTTCCTTTCATTTTTGTTATAGCCTCTTCCTTTTCCGATGGGTTTCATCCCACTATTATTTTTTTCACTTTTCACCATTTTCAAAGGCTTCAGCACTGGTCTATAATGTTTCGTTTCGAACATGATGTTGAGACCTTTTCTTAATGGCGAATTGCGTTCGAATTAGGAATCATTGACCAAGCAGTAAGCAGAATTTGGCATATATAAAGCAATTTTTTATTACAAATTTCACCTGCACTTGTAGAAAAATGATCAGCAACGAAGATTGAAAAATTGCAAGCGGATATTACAGAATAATATGTAGTCAAATAATGACTTTTTGGAAAAAAAAATTTTCTCCGTATGAGGCTAGCTTTACGAATTTGTGGTTATCCCACTGACATACTACGAGATATTGATAACAATGAAATACAAATTCATCAAGAGAGGGTAATTGTCAAGTTGAGCTCGGTTCCAATATAGGGCTTGAAATAATCGGTAGTATAATCATCGGCCCAATGATTTTTGAATGATTTTTGCATGGTGCCAGCTACTTGGGATTACAGAATACGATTGAGCAGTTTCAAGATGAATAACAATTCGATTCAAGACATAGTACTAGAATAATAAATGTCCACTTGATTTTCCGTTTGAAAATAATCCAACTTCAATAGTTGTATATTTCATTATCCAAGAATATTCTTATTGACAAAGTAAAATCAAATATATAAATATAAATTATGGGTAGAACATATAGAGAATGAAAAATTGAATGAATATAATACAAATAGACGGATAATAAAGAATATGAAAAATAACCTTGCATACTATAAATGCAATTGTATAACAAAATATACATTTTTTATACATTTCAATGAACATATAACTACATATGAATACTCATTTAAATATACATATATACACACACATATAATATATATATATATATATATATATATATATATATATATATATATATATATATATATATATATATTATGATGATGCTATGATTATTATTAGTATTTTGATTTTTATTATTAATAAAAATAACTAGTCATCATAATAAAATATTTGCTATTTGTTATGTAACGTTAGATTTGAAGTCGTCTCCGCAAATGTATTATCCCAGTGGGATCCATAAAAAACAATAAGACATGTTTCAAGTGTACAAAGCACTCATCTTCAGCTACGAATGAACTATAAGAGAAAAAATATTGTCAAAAAGAGGGGTTACAAGATGGAGCAAAATCCTACTTACTAAGTATCCTGGAGGAAAAATAGACAGGAAATCTTAACATATTCGAAAGGTTCACAAAATGTAATCAATCTGTTATCCAAAATTTAGGGGCAGATCCCCAATATAAACGATGTGATGAACACATTTTTTGGATCACAGATTGATTACATTTTGTGAACCTTTCAAATATTTTAAGATTTCCTGTCTATTTTTCCTCCAGGACATTTGGTAAGTAGGATTTTCCTCCATCTTGTAACCCCTCTTTTTGACTATGTTTTTATCTCTTATAGTTAATTTGTAACTGAAGATGAGTGCTTTGTACACTTGAAACATGTCTTACTGTTTTTTATGGATCCCACTGGGATAATACATTTGCGGAGACGACTTCAAATGTTTTTTCCCCAAAAAAATCACAACTCCAGTTTGAGAATGGACTTCTTCCTTCGTTTTGATATTCTATTTGTCGGCGGAAGGAAAACTCATATAATATCTGATTGACACGAGCGACTGAACCTCAAATGGAAGAAGCATACCAGGTAAACAAAAATAATCAATTCTCATGAATTGTGAGGATTTTCTTTGTGTATCTTGGAGAAAAACTTTTTTTTTCAAACTACTGTACCGATTTGGCCCATCTTCGAATTTATACGAGGCATTGATAGAAATCTTTTTCTGCCGAATTTCTTCCATTTGGTTGAAAAAATGGGGCCTCCACTTTGTTGACAAATTACGTTATATCTCATTTATACAGTGCGCGGTAAAATTATGGAATAAATTATTTTTTTTCGAAAACAGTCAAATTTTGAGAAAAATGCTAAAATAAGTCTGAGCGTGATAACGTAATCGAAGCATTTTTCGAATAGCCATAGGTATCGTGTGGAATCTTATTTGGAAACTGTTTTCATCCTCTATTCAGCGACATAATCGTATGAATTATTGATTTCTACATAGTGAATAGATATTACTTTTTTATTCAAATACAATCGAAGTACGATGAAAAATGTCGAACAAAATTCAAGCTTTGTCAATGTCTGAATTCAAAATTTTAATTCTGTTGAACAGAAGTTATCCTTCTTTCAAATCAAATGTTCCTTGATAATGAGCAAATCTTCGGACACATTCTTCTTGTAATGAGTGGGCCGAATGAAACACTTTTGAAGGGAAAGTCCTGTTTTCAAACTAGATAAATAAAAACTGATGGCTGTGTCTCGGGATTAATTTTTATGACAATCTCGATGGTGAAAACCGCATATCGATATCTATCATCGTTTCGGAGTAACAGCATGTTATTCAAAAATGTGCATTTTCGAGAAGTTGCTGTAACTTTTTTCCTGCAAAAAAATATTTCTCTCTATGAGAACATTTTCGAGTCACTTCTTTACATAGAATTCAATTATTTGAGTAATTAATTTTTTAAAATCATATATCAATAGTTAATAATGGCAAAATCATTTTTTCAAATGAGACAACCCGTATAGTCCTGCATATTTCAATAGCACTTGAAATTATCATTCCAAAAATGTAGCACATATGGATGTTTCGATGTTTCTTTGAACACATTTTGTAGTCATAATCAAATTATTTTTTTGAATAGAATTGGAGTTTTGATTTTAGTCAACAATTATTGTTTGTTCTTTCTCAAAGTGTGATGGAATATTTATTTCTATGATTTTATAGGAACGTTATAACTGATAGATTTGGGGATTCAAATATACCCTTGGTTTCGTCGCAAGAAGGTAATCTTAAAAAGTATTACGCCGCCAGGCACTTTCATTTGAATAAAACTCATTAGAAAAAAAGTAATTTAATCAAATCCGTCGGCCGCTCGCTTGGGTGTTTTTGATCAAATTATCATGGTTGCTCATTTCTAACCAACGATAATCTTTTTTCATTTCGTTTGGGGATGATGAAAAATTAATGTTTGAAAAGAAGACGGTAACAAATTTTCATAATCAATAAATGTGAAAATACAAGAAGAACGGAAGCAAATCAACTAGTAGACAATATAAAACATATCCAGAGACAAATGGGAGTAGAAATTACCAAGAAAAAAACCACACACCTTCAGAATACAGCCAAGTTCTATCCGTGACATTGCCAATAACAAGGGGGCCTTCCACAGTGGAGCTGCAATCTCCAATATCCGAAGAACACTTCCAGGATTCACGAGAACGTTCAAGAGGAAGAAAAACATATATTTTTCAACCCAGAACTAAACAAAGTGAACATATTCGTGTCAGATACTTCCTTCGGGTATTTTGATGACTCTTATTCACTAATTTGAACATTATTTTCTTCTCATGCTCATAAACTTATTGTAACCCACAAAACTTATATTTACTTTATTGCATATGAGCGATGGTTTTCACATTTCTATTTGACTGGTTGGTAAAATTATTAAAATCAAGATAGATTTCGCAGGCTAGGTATTTTTAAGGATTCTTTTGAATAAAAGAAACATCATTTGACTATTTTCTGGATTCATTATTTATCTATTTGATCACATAACCACAAATATTTCCATGAAACAGTACATTGAACTTTGTCTTCAAGCAGAGCAAACAGATGGCACCACTGAATCCTACCATGAGGAGGAGAAATATTATGTTTCCATAGGCGTACCCACTGAGCTGGGATAAGGTAAAAGAATACAGTTAAAAAAGTATTTGAAAAAGGGCAAACAACATAGCCGGATATTTCATTGTTGTTATAATAGGTATTTCCTTTTCAAAAATTTCAAATAAAAATAAATCATTTAATCTAACGTTACATAACAAATAGCAAATATTTTATTATGATGACTAGTTATTTTTATTAATAATAAAAATCAAAATACTAATAATAATCATAGCATCATCATAATATATATATATATATATATATATATATATATATATATTGAACTTAATGATTTTGAAAGTTTTTCGGGACGTCTCTTATCCACCTGAAGAAGTATGCAGATACAAGCAAAGGAATCTTCATGAAAAACTTTCAAATCTATTAAGATGATGGACGTCCGAAACGAGAGTAATTACGATATGCGGTTGCTTCCAAGCATAAATTATTTCAAATAATCATGTTTATCTTTTCTATGCAGTACCCATGCCCTAAGCTGTCATGAAATCGAAATTGTTTCCTGGGGAATTTATTGAATCTGTTCGAATATTCCATCTGCCCCCATGGGAGTGCCCTCTACGAATTACATCTCTGTCATTAATAGCAGTAATAGTATGGGTTGCTATCTGCTATCTTTATGGCGTGGCGGTAAATCTTGGCATTGGGCGGAAAGGAGATGGCCAGCCAACGGGATTCGGTTCTTGGCCACCGGTAGCCTGCAGAACGACTTCAGTCCGGGCTAGACGATAATTTCCCCGGAGTGCAGTTGTCAGTGAGTATCGTTCATAGGATTCCGACCGCCAATCGATATACTCACTCATTCGTTCACTTTGAGAATTCGCTGGGAAAGTGTTTAGGATAATCGAGTTTCATGAAAGTTTTTCCAACTTCTGACTTTCGGTCGGGCGTTTTTTGTGGTCCGTGTCGAAATGAAAAATTGTCGACGATAAATTAAAGAACCTCTCTGATTGGGGTTTGCGGGAGGCGAGGAATGGAAAGAAGGAAGATGATGAGTTTTCAGAGCTTTGTAAGCTTTTTATGTCGTCATTGAAAAACAGCTCTTCTTTGAGCAAAAACATCCCAACGACCAGTTTTTTTAGTAAAGTTTAGACATGCGGTTTTCACGAACTTTCATTTGTTTAGTACAAATGTTACATATTGAATACGATACATTCGCTCCCGCAATTGATTTTTTGTGGGTGAGAATTAGAAATATTTGGTCGAAATACACTGAGAATACTTCGGATATGGCCTTAGAATTATGCGTCCATTATCAACACGTGCTTTGTTATTTATGAGGTATTTTTCTTCATTTCCATGGTACTGTAAATCAACAAAAAAATTGCAAGCAGTAAAAAATAGGGACTGATTTTCTGGCGAAAAAAGGAACCTGGAAATTGTTCATACATTATAACCTCTTTTAAATTAATTCAAGAGGGGGGGGGGTAGTTTATATTTATTTCTACGAAGTCATTACATACATATCTCAAGCAGCATTAGAGTGACCTTAACTGATACTGCAACTTCGACTCGGGGGTTATCACGTAATCTCCACTGAATCTGCTACTATACAGTAAGACTAACAAAATTTTATATGTGTTGTCACGTAATTCCCATCTATGGTAGCCACTCCACAGTTCGATAACTTATTAGTGTCATTTGAGGTGTCTGAAACATTATGGCCACTAGAAAAATCACTTTAAAGGTTTTCAAACTTAAAAGTGGAAAAATAACCGTTGTGGTAACCATTCTGTACCACTTAAATATCACTTAGAAGTCACTTTCAAGAGAGTATGATAGTTTCGGTGACGTTTTGGTAACTTCCAATAAAACCTTTAATATGGCAGGCACTTGATTGTGATATGTGGTGATGGTTGCCACGTTCTTGCCATCTCCATATAAAAGTTATAACCACAGTTCGTATTTAATAAAAGTCACTCCAAATTACAATAACCTTCAAAATTCACCATTCCGCGCGATAACGAGAGCTAACCTAAGTTTTCTCAAATTATTTTATTGTGGCTTACAAAAAGTTTGTTTAACCTGTTACGTAAACATGAATGACTTTATTCAATATGAAATGGGTTATGCGTTTTCAATAGACAATTTTCCTTGATTTTGAAGTGACCGTGGATTGGTCCGAGCGATGACGGAAACTAACCTAACTTTTCTCAAATTATTTTATTGTGGCTTCCAAAAAGTTATTTTTATCTGTTACGTGAAATGTGAATGATATTCATTCAAAATGAAATGGGTTATGCGTTTTCAATAGACAATTTTCCTTAATTCCGAAGTGGTCAGCGCGATGACGAAAACTAACCGAACTTTTCTCAAATTATTTTATTGTGGCTTATAAATAGTTCATTTTACCTATTACGTGAAATGTGAATGATATTCATTCAAAATAAAATGGGTTATGCGTTTTCAATAGAAAATTTTACTTGATTTTGTATAAGAAGGTTAATTTAAGTAGATCGGATCTCTCACTTGTGCTCCTGCTTAATATTTATACTCCAATTGTTAATTCTGTTTGAATAAATGCCATTATTTTCATTACTTGTTAATTGATAATTATTACCTTATACTTGATAATTGTTGATTGGAGCTGCATAAAGCCATTATACTTGTTACATGTACTTTTTTACCAATAAATGAACATTCACCCGCAATTTCGAGGTTATAACTTTGAAGTGGCAGGTTATAATAGCCCGACATGTTCGCCTCTTTCAAGGGTCTAAGACCTATTGTAATTTTTAGGTTATAACTTTGAAGTGGTGAGTCATGGGCCTGCGACGTGGATGCCACTTTCCAGTGGTGGACAAGTTAATAATTCAGTTTCACTAGGCACTTTATGATGGGAGGAGCTTTGTGCCACTTTGCCACTTTGAAGTTATATTCTCCAGAAGCCGCTATATTAACAGGAATATGCTGGGTCGCCATTATTAGAGAAATGATCGAAATATTCAATAAAGATTTATTTGTCATCAGCACTGCATCAAACGTAGTAATTTGTTACTTAAGTATTTGTTTCAACCAACCAAGATTGATAAAACAATGTTTGAGAGATTTAAGTTCATAATTTGAGAGGCGAGTTATTTCCAAAATTATGAAGTTTTCCTCAAATAAAGTGTATTCAGATGGCGCGTGCCCACAATCGAGCTACAACACCCATATTTCACATAAAACTTTCAATCGTTTTGATTTTATCCCGATCAGAAGTATCCGAATTCAATATACTTACTTACGCGTTTGTATGTTTAGATGTTATATATTTTTATAGTTGATCGAGTATTAGAAATGAATCAGGCAAAAAGGAAGAATGAGGAACATCCATCACAAAAATATGTTGCTGAACAGAGATCGAGCTACATATTATTTACACAAACGCAGTCAGTTGTTTTACGTGTCTAGTGTCGGCCACTACATATCCACGTTTTTGCCAGGTGACCACAACGTGGTTGGAATGTGGCTATCTGAGATCCAGGAACAAAGATGGGATTGTAGCAGCTACCAAAAAAGTGTTCCCCATTTTGGTAGCCGCCACGTGATAGAACCGTGTATATTACGTGGTTGTGGTCAAACACTTCAAAGTTATCCAGAATCGTAGCCGCTACGTTCCGTCCACTTAAAATGCTACTTGAGAGGAAAATAAAATTTATTTGGCAAGAAATCGCGATCATCCAATGTTTCATATTACACAACAACAAAAACTGTCATTTTATTATTTTGGGTTTTTCGCATTCAAAATTGAAAATGTGTGAAAAATCATTCTCTCATCTCTCTATTTGAGAAAGCAAATCCGTTTCTAGGAGGTTATGCCATCATAACCTGTTTCTAATAACATAATGGAAACAGATTTCCTTTCTCAACTAGACAATAGAGGAACTAGGAGATATCATGTTTTACCTTTTAGTTCGTTCTATAAACTTGGTATATTGAAAAAAAAATTATAAATAATTATTTTCCGCTTTTCAGTCTTGTGTGTGAAATTTTGCAATCGATTTTAAATATCTTGATGAGGTTATGAAAGAGACATCTGGCAGTAATAAATCATCATTCCATAGGCGTACGAGGATGAATCTAAAGGGGATGTCATTGGCTAGCTTGTGAAAAACTAAGATAGCAATATGCAAATAGGTATGGGACATCATGAATGAAACATAACTAGAATTTTCCGAAAAACCCAAAAATGCAATAATATATCCCATTAGAAAAAAAAAGTATATATCATAACTCTTTAAGGCGACGTTAAATTGTTTTTCTATTCAAATTCCCTGGTGGTTCAGGAAAAATGCTTCAACTTTCCCAATTCAACTATTTCTCTAGCTTTCCAAATGAAAATGATATCTATTGGTCCGAATATAACCAATAACCCTGTGAAGATGGTTGTTCAAAGACATTTCGTAGCTCAGTGACTGTTAATATGATTAGCCCCTCTGTAATTTCTTGTTCGAGGTACAATAAAATGATGAATTCACAATTACCTACCTCATTATCTCTTTTTTTTGTATTTGAGACTTAGCGCATTAACCACTAGAGTTATTAGCGCAACAATACATTACATTTAGACTGAGTGGAACATATTAATATCTGTTGAGAATTATAAATGAGATTAATAACGTAACAGTTTCTTCCCAAAGTTTCATGTAGATTTTGCGATATTTGGTATATGTTTCTTGATTCTTGGAATTTGGGACATATTTCCAGGATATGTTTCACAGACACTGTTGAATTACACACTTCACATATTGTTTGTTCAGAACGTGACAATAGGTAGTCATGCGAAAATTTTGTGTGGCCCATACGTAGACGGCAGAGATTTGTTTGATGTTTTCTCCATTTTGGAAGGTGACTCCAGGGTTTTACGGATGG
Source organism: Gonioctena quinquepunctata (assembly GCA_018342105.1). Taxonomy (NCBI): domain Eukaryota; kingdom Metazoa; phylum Arthropoda; class Insecta; order Coleoptera; family Chrysomelidae; genus Gonioctena; species Gonioctena quinquepunctata. Next base: position 244,177 of record JAFIRS010000369.1, on the reverse strand, counting down.
TTTTATTCGCGCCAGTTTTGAACTTGACTGCTGTCATTCTCTTTGCCATTCTTCAATTACTTTACTTCTTTGACGAATGATTTCATGTCTGAATTGGTTGTTCTGGATATTATCTTTGATTGATGGTCGTTTATTGCTTCTTTGGCTGCTATGTCTGCTCTCTCATTACCAGCAATCCCAATATGAGAGGGAGCCCACATCATGATAACTTTTTTCCTGAGTTCTTGAATACATTGTTGTTCGTTTTTCATCATAAGTAAGATTGGGTCGTCTGTGTATAATTGTTGCATACCCTCAAGTGCGCTCAAAGAGTCTGATATGATTAGAAATTTTTCATCGGGGTGATTCTTCACGAAATGTAATTCTTGTAATATAGCAAAAAGTTCAGCGGTGTATATACTTGAGGATTGGGTTAGTTTGAATTTCAATGTTTCATTAGGTTTTACTAGAGCTGGGCCAACTCCATGTTCTGTTTTTGAGGCGTCGATATACAGTGCTATATAGTTTTGATATTCAGTCAATTTGTGGTAGAAGAGGTTTAATAAAATTTGGGAGGGCTTTTCATTTTTGTTGAAAGCGGATATGGTGAGGTCACATGTAGGGACATTGATCAGCCAAGTAGGATAGGAGGTAATACAATTAGAGAAACCTGGAGGGAGGGTGAGTTCTAGACTTTGTGAGAGCTTATTGATTCTTTAGTAGAAAGGAGGGGCTGTTCTTGGGTGCCCTGTGAAATTTTGTTTGGAACGACTCGAAAAAAGGTTATCATAGGTTGGATGCGATGGTTTGGCAGCAATAGAAGAAGCATATGAGAGACTTAGGTGTTGTCGGCAATATCTTAAAGGGGGTTCGCTTGCTTTGCAGCAAAGACTGTATTGGGCTTGTGCGGTGAGCACCTAATGCTAATCGTAGTGCTGAATTGTGAATGATGTCAAGTTTGCGCAATGTAGATTGATTCGCAGAGGAGTATGCTATTGATCCATAATCGATTTTGGATCTAACGAGACCTGTAGACTTGAGTGAGAGTTGTGGTGTCAGCGCCCCACGATGTATTAGATAGCATTTTCAGTAGATTTATTCCCCCCTGACTTGTTCTGATGATATTATCTATGTGTGGTTTCCAGCTAAGTTTTTGATCAAAAATCATTCCTAGAAATTTTATTCCTTCGACTTATTCCAAATTTTTGCCGTAGAGTTGTAACGTTGGCCGATCTCTGACATGATGTTTCGAGAAGAGTATCAATTTAGTTTTTTCCGTAGAGAAGATGAATCCCGTTGCTTTGGACCATATTTCTAATTGTTGTAGATTGTGCTGAAGGATTGATCCCATTGTACAAATATTATTTCCTTCGACGAATAAGAGTAGGTCGTCTGCGTAGAGTCTTGCTTTTACGGGTAATTCAACATGTTCTATCATATTGTTTATTGATATGAGGAATAACGTGATACTGATAACAGAGCCTTGTGGGGTACCATTTTCTTGAGTTTTTCAGTTTGGCAGTTCACCGTTGGTTCTGACTCGGAAGAATCTGCTTTCAAGGAATTTTTTAATGAACGCTAGCATGTTGCCTTGGATGTTCCATTGTAATAGAATTTTCAGAATATTGTATCTCCAAACCGTGACATACGCTCTTTTGAGGTCGAAAAATATAGCCATGCATTTTTGTTTGTTCGAGAATGCTTCGTGTATTTCAGACTCTAAGTCTATAATATTGTCAAGGGTTGACCTGTGTTTTCTGAAACCGTTTTGTTCCTGCCGAAGAAAATTGTTCGTTTCTAAGTGCCACACAAGCCTTCTGTTAATTATTGTTTCCATCAGTTTGCATAGGTTATTAGTTAATGATATTGGTCTGTATGACTCTGGGTCATTTTTGGGTTTATTTGATTTCAGAATAGGTATTATTATGGCTTCTTGCCACTGACTGGGAAATTTTGGTCGTGTCCATATGTCATTCATGAGTTTGAGAAGATATATTTCGGCTATGTTGGGCAGATTCTGTATGAAGATTGCAGGTATGTTGTCGGGGCCGGGAGAAGTATTTCTCAAATGAGACAGTGCTTCTTCGAATTCATTTTCCGATATTTTTATATTTATGAGTGACGTATTGTTTTCATCTATAATTATGGAAAAATATTCTTCTTGTGTTTCTTTCCTTAGTATGAAATCGGGGTCGTAATTTTCTTTGCTAAAATGTTTGTTGTAGTTATCGGCTAAAGTGTCGGATATATCTTTATTGTTTGTAATTATATTTCCTTCATGTGTTAGTGAATTGATGCCAACGTATGATTGTTTGCCAGAGATCCTTTTAACTTTCTTCCATATTTCGGTCATTGTTGTCGAGGCGTTCATTTCTGATACATACTGTCTCCAAGAATCTCTTTTCCTTTTTTTGGTGATATGTCTTGCTTTTGCTCTGAGGTGTTTGAATATAATTTGGTTTTCTTGAGTTTTGTGTCGTTTAAATTCATTTAAGGTATTTTTTTACTGTTTTATCGCATCATGGCATTCGTTATTCCACCAGGGCACTGGGGGATGTTTTGTAAGGTGTTTGGTTTCACCAATGGTGGCTTATGCGGCTTCTATAATAACATTTGACAAGTGATTTAACTCTCGTTCAATGTTGTCTTCCTCTTCGTTGAAGATTTGAATGTTGGTCTCGATGTGTGTCCTGTTCCAGTTCGCATTTTTCAAATTCCATCTGGAAAATGGTGTTGTCGTAGTGTTATTTTCTTCATCCAGTTCGAGTATTATTGAGAAATGATCACTTCCGTGAATAAATGGTAGTACTTCCCAGGATGTTGTGGTCAAGAGTGTTGGGTCACATATACTCAGATCAATGGCTGGGGAATTACCGTTGGATACGTTGAATCTTGTCTGATCACCTTTGTTTAATAACCCCAGATCAAGGTTTTCTATTGCCTCAGCTATTATACGACCACGGTGATTTGTGTATTTGCTTCCCCAGATAATGTTGTGTCCATCAAAATCTGACTATTAGTCTGGGTGAAGGTATTTGTTTGATCAAATTGTTCAGTTCTACTTGAGTAACGTCGCGGTTGGGGGGAATGTATATGTTGCAGATATTTAGAGTATATTGGGTGCGGATTGAGATGGCTACTGCTTCTAATGTTGTGTTGAGAGGTGATTGTTCTGCATCTAAATTGGGTTTTGTGTAAATAGCTACACCTCCGCCAGCTCTTTCTTAAAAATCCCAATTAAGAAAAAAACTTTCGAAATTTCTTTGTCTGTGCTCTCTGTTATTCTTGAAATTGGTTTCCTGTAAGCATATGATGTCTGGGTTGTGTTCCGATGAGAGTACTTGTGGCATTTCTGAAAGGCAAAAGTAACCATTCAGATTCCATTGTAGCATTGTTATGGTTGCCATTGAAAAGTATATTGATTTGTTCATTTCAGTAGGTGGTGTCTTGAGATGAGTCACTCTCTCTCTCTGTTAGTTGTAGGTCGATGTATTTCAAAAATTTTCTTCGGAGCTTGGTGCATCGGGTTTTCAGGCTCCTTTCTGTGAAAAAAGGATATATTTTCTCCAGCATATTGCATAAAGGCAGTAATTATCTGGTGTAATTCAGTGCTATTTATTCAGGCTCGTTCGAACCGAAAGTATTCTCGAATAGATCGACAACTTGTTGGAAGTTCAGTATGAACGATGGGGAGTGTGATTCAATTAATTCCTTTGCAGGTGTTATCATGTCTATCGTTGGTGTTAGTGGTTTTAGTAGCCGAAGTAGTTTTGGGTGTCTTCACTCTCTTATTTTCTGGTATAGCGAATGAGTTGTCGAGTGTTTTTCTTTGGTCAGGTTTCGTTTCAACTGGAGGGGTGAGGATTTCAGATAAGTTTCTTTTACCATTTGGTTTATCATTATTTGATGATCCAGGTGGTGTGATTTGGAGATTTGTATCACCCTCCGAGGGGAGTTCTCCCGGTTCTAGTGGAGTATTCTTAGGGTCATTCGGGGCCGCTTCCAGTATTGGTGTTTGGTGATTTGATGGAGATGCGTTAATGCATTGGGCAGCTAAGTAACCGGGTTGTCTCCATTTGAAGCATGTCATGTTGTCTTGTGAAATGAATATACGATAGGAAGTATGTTCATGGGATATGGAAAGAGAGTCTGGGATAATTACAAAACTAGGACTTATGTATACTTGACGTCAAAAACTCAAGATATGACTGTATTCTGGGTCTGACACGCCAATTCTTAAGAAAGTTGTTGGTGATAAGAGATTCAGTCCTGATTTCTTCAGCTATTTTCTATCATTTGATGTGGTATCGATGGGCATATATTTGACAATACAATGCGAATTGATGGGGTAATTTGACGTCGAGCTCAGATGCATATGTTGTTTACAGTAATAGAACCATGCTGACTCATTAAGTTGTCCACAATTTCTTTTTCAGATAAGTATATACAAATTCTATTGTTGGAAATTTTCGAAGAGAAAATAATATTTTTTGGCTGTACTATCGTTCCTAATCCATAGATATATTATTGTTGTTTCATTCCCTCTATAGAGCTAAAAATTATTGCATGTTCCCTAGATGGGAATTGATGTTGGGTCAGTGCTGCAGAATATGTTTTATTTTGTGAGTTGGAGGTTGATGCTCCAGTAAGTTCATTGGTAATTGTGATTCCTAAAGGATCCCTGTAGTCAGGAATCCTCGTTTGATTTATGTTCATAGCGGGTATATCCATTTCATTCGAAATGTTCTGGAGACGGTCCTGTCTCCGCGCCTTGACCGAGCGATGAGAGAATTCCACACAGTGTTTTTGTCAATGTCCGCTATGCCAATATTCAACTTAGATTATGATGATACTTGGATTCTATTCACTTTTGGTACAACTTAGAACTTCCAATATAACTCAGGAGCTGATTAGTGATACGATTTGTTGTATCGTTGGTCAGGTCCGGATCTTATTATCTCTTCCTCACTTCAAAAGTAAAAAATAAAATATTATTTAGATATAAATCCGTCCCTGCGATAAGAGATAAAAATATGGTCGGATTTGTTTCACAAATGGAGGGTTTTTCTAAGAAAACTATTATAAGCTCAGGTAGAGCCACATGCAGTTCACCTATCTGTGTCTTAGTGTTTATTATTTTTTTAATGTTTAGTTACTTCTCGGCAGTTGTTGAAGAAGTTCGTTTTTGGAAATGGCTAGTGTTTCTGAATTTGTTGCTTAGAAACGGATTAGTAAAAGTGCGCTTTCCAAAAATGGGAAAATGATTATTCTCAATGTGTTCAACGATGTTTGCCACCAAAACTCATAATTCCGGGTTGAAATAGTTGAAATGTGTTCGAATATGACTGGAGTCGGACAGTCAACCATATACCAACTTGTGCACGATGATAAACGCGGCCCCATCAGGTCACCAGAGAGAAGTACAGGAAGGAAAGAAACTGTGACAAATGAGGATGAGAAGACTGCCATCAGAAGAATCATACACTCGTTTTACTTAAAAAAAGGAATACGTACCTTGAAAAAAATTAATTTCGAAATGAAAAAGGATGATTGCATTTCACCCATTGGTAGGAAGAAAGTGTGGATAACTTTGAAGGAAATTAATTATCTTCATGAAAAAATTCAAAACAGAAAATCATTTCCAATAGAGAAAGTCGAAATCATCCGCTGGCGACGACACTTCCTAAGGGAAAACAGAAATATATATTATATGGACGGAACTTAATTAAATGAAAGATATACTGTTGGTAAGATATGGGTGGATGAAAATATAAAATGCATGAGGCAAGCTCTCATGGAAGGATGCTCCACTGGAATGAAAGCTCTCTTGGGAAATGGTAAAAGATTAATAATTACTCACATTGGTAGCAAAAATGGATTTGTCGATGGTAACTCGCTAGCATTTGAATCAAAACGGACTGGAGACTATCATGAAGACATGAACGCTGATGTTTTTGAAGAATACTTCTAGCAAATGCTAGATCTCATTCCTCCTGGGTCTGTTATAGTCATGGGTAATGCCAACTATCACTTATCGACGAAATCGCTTCAAAACGGAATATAACGGTACTCTGCCTTCCGCCATATCACTGTGAAATAAACCCTTTAGAATTTGTGTGGGCGCAAGAAAACGGGTTTGTAGCAAGGCAAACACTTTTTTTTAAATAAAAGACGCTGGAAACCTCTTGCAAGAGGAAATGAAGACAGTGGATTGCGAAAAATGGAGTAAGTGCGTCGAACATGTGATTGGAATAGAAGAAAGAATGTGGGAAGCTGATAACACGCTAGAAAACACTGAAGAGCCCATCCTTATTATTTCTCCGGACGCCAACGACGATAGTTCATCGGACTACTCAGAATATAATGGCTGAAATTTAAAAATTTAAGTTGTATGGTGAATAGTAGATTTTTTATAAATATTAATAGTTATTCCAATTTGTCTATTATCATATTATTATTACCTTCATATAAGTTTTCATCTACTCAATATTAGAATAATTATTATCCCAATTATCCGCCTATGTCTATGATTAAAATCATGTATAATTATTATTATACTTATTATTCTAATAAACTACCTGTGTTACGCCGCTCTCTCATAAATTTCATTCACAAAACAACTTTTAATATTCTTATGCAAATTGAGGTTACCCTAATTCAGGACAGATTCGGAGTATGTATGTTTTGAATAACTGAAATACGGAATTTTTAAAAACTATACAACCTTCAAGTTGTCCACCCTGTTTAATGGGTTCGGTCATTGAAAATTTAGATTTTATCACTCTCTCACATTAATAATGGAGTTCAAAATCGATTGGTCCTTACTGCTATCATGATTATTATTATCACAGACAAACAAACAAACAGAAAAGAAATTAATATTGCATTGTCATCCGGTTCTGTGTTATGTTTTGAGTTTCAAGTACTAGCTTATCGGGAAGTTAGTTCAAAATCGATTGCTCCGTACTATTATTACAGACAACAAGCAAACAACAGACAGACAGACAAGAAAGCGAGTTGATATTGCATTGTTATTCAGTTCTGAGCTATGTTCAAAGTTTCAAGTCTCTAGCTCATCTGGAAATTAGTATAAAATCAATTGTTAGATTTTTACCAGAAAAACTGACACGAAAGCGAGCTAATATAAATGTGGTGAAATGAAAATTCGAGCGAGGTAAAATGCACACATTCAAATCGAATCAGATAACTGACATGTGTCTTCAATACCTGAAACATTTTCAGCCAAGACGAATAGGATACCATCAGATTGACAGCGTTTCCAATTTAATTTTGCTCTCAGAAGCAGCTTCTCTTAATTGCACCCCTCAACAATTTTATTATCGATCCCTCCAGAGATTCGTTCGGAACAAATTAAATGCTGTTGAAATAAATGCGCAGTAAAATTCTTTGAATGTCAACATCCAATGTTTTACTGAAATCTCTTGAATTATTATTTATTTCGCCACTTCAATCAATGATATATGGGTAAGGTATTCACTGAAATATGAAGCGATTGTTTATTTTGATAAGATAATCCAGAATTGTGTGGTTATATATCCGCCATCAGCTAAAGGAGATTAACATGGAAATATAACTGATAATTTTGAAATCTTTCATACATACCTGAAATCATAATTTCTTGAAGAAAAAATTGAAAATCACTAAATTCAGAAATTATGTAGATCGAATAACAAGAAGATTCAGGAATCACGCTTCACGCTTGTTTCTTGAGGGTATAATAGCATTGTTTTTTTATTAGTGAAATAAAATGCTATTTTGTTTTTCGCAACCTACACAACATGATATCTAACAGATCAGGCCTCTGTATTTTCGTTGGTGAATAATATTTTCACTTTATTTGCGTAGCACTTCATTACTAGTTGTTGTTAAATCTCACCCATCCATAGTTTGAGTATTAAACAAAAACGGAAAGATATTTCTGACATTATCCATGTGATAACTGACATAACTCAGTTCTATATTATATTATTGGGTATCCAATAACTCGTTGAAAAGGTTCATCGTAACTCGAAATGAGAATCATTGTTAGTTGTCGCACACTGTATGGTTCTGGTATTTATCACCTGTTCATTCTGCAGTAAATGTTCTCCATCAAACACTATTTTTATGAAAGGTGCACCAGTATACCAGAGTGTTTCATAATCTTGAACTGAACAACAATTCCATCTAGGTCAGTCCTGTAAATAAATGAAGAATGATTTCGTTTATTTTACTCACTGTATATCCTAAGTGAAAAATAATAATGTTATTTTTACCTACCTTTTATTGTCCTATTCTATTTGTATACTATTGATATGCATTGTTAATTATTTGTATCGATGTTAAGTTATTAATTACACCATAACTTCTGGATCATTTGTTTCGTGTTGGTGATGTGTCTATCAAAAGTATGTTAATTTAGTACACGTGAGACGACGTTCAGACATTGGGAGTACTAAACTACAAAAGCGTACTACAATATTGAGGAATATTTCAATGAAACCTTGCTGTGATTAATATTTTTATATTATTAACAATTACACACCTATATGTTGGAGCTTATCTTATCCAGTAATATCTTATATTTTTATTCTATGACATGTGAACTTATGATCAAATTATGTGATTCTTGTACTTGTGCTTTATTTTCTGTTGTTTAAATTATACAAACTATATTTTTTCAACAAGCTTTGTCAATAAGAAATTTTTTTTGTTAGACAATAAAGTATATTTCTCTTTCTCTCTCTCTCTCTCTCTCTCTCTCTCTCTCTCTCTTTCTAATCAGCTGTTGCGCACGGTAACGTAGAACAAGGGACATACGAATAATGATGACGTTTCATGAATTTTGTAGCCTGGTGTGTTGGTTTCTTCTCTCGATGTTCTAGTTTGAATCAGGGTTTGGTGAGGTGTCGTTTTGTCCTCTAATTTTGTCCTGCTCTGGTGCGTTTGAACGCATCTTGAGAAAGAGAGGTAACTTTCAGTTTCAAACCCTAAGGAGCAGTGATTTTGTATTTTGTTTTCCGGGGAGACGATTTCCGGAGGAGCCATCTCAGGTGTGGAGAAGGATTGTTTGTGGATTTTTGACGACGAGCCGTCCAAGAGATCAGTCGTTACTGGAAATTGTATTTTTACATCGTCGAGTTTAGAGAGTGACTGTTACCTGCAAATTAGAGATTCGAAAAAGCTGTAGTTTTACCAGATTATTTTTGATTATCCTCTGCATATGGGAAGTATGTACTCTTTCATTCATGTGTTTTTCTTGGTATTCCACCATTTTTGTGTCTCGTTCAACACATGTGGAAATTAGTAAACGGTGCCTATTTCACAGGGTTCTATGGTTTTATGGTTGTATGGTCCTACGGTTCCAAAGTTCCCGAACAAGTTCCAGAGAAATTTCCGGCCAGGGTTACTTCCCACGTGGAGTCATCTTGTCATCTCAGCACAGCAGCTTGATTTGTTTGTACACCGTCACAGTTTTCCTGTTAGAAAACACACCATCAAATCACCATCACGAGCGATCATCAGATTACATTTACTTGGAGTATACCTAGACAATTTTTTTCGGATCGGATGTACCAATATTTTTCCTTTCATATTCATTGAACTTTTGGTTTGACCAAAATCCTGTACATATCTCATTTCACTGTAAATATCTTCCAAATTGCTCTTTTAAGTTCAATAAAAAATAATTAGGGTTTCATGTATTATTTCATAACGCTCTGTACCTCAATAATTTGAAAGTTTCTGAATTCCATTCCACCGGAAATTTAGTGGCGCTCAGAGGCTTTTATATTATTAGCATTTGACTTTTGACTATCAAAATTTTCAGTATATCATTTGAATCTCGACCCAATGCCGCCAGACGAAAAGCTGCCGCTGTTGGTGGAAATAACTCTAAAAGGGATGGAAATCCAGCGATTTGAGCAGAATTATCAACTGATAATGTTGATCAAGAAGCTGTATGCATTTTTCGATGACAATGATTAAAAATCTCAATCGTAAATTCGAGCCTGAACTGATTATCGCTTGGTTTCCATTATTCTCCCAAAAACTTGGTTTTTCAACAGAACAAAATAATTTTTGATTTCATTGTGTTTTATTGGGCAGTGTTTTCTCCGATATTTTTTAATAATTTCCCAAATATCTTGATCGAACATGGCAGCTTGATTATTCGATTATTTTTCCAATTTTCATTTATTTATTTGCTCCTATAATTTTATTTCTTGATACTTTCTCTTCCTGAACCTCTGATTGTTCAATTCACCAATACACAAAACTCAGGTCTCACCTGGAAATATGACCGTATCCTATAATTTGAGTTTGAAGTTCTGCTTTTGAAATTATGTGACCCATATTGTCCTGCCACTATTTTCGTTTTTCCAATTTTTGCTTCTAGTTAGCCTTGGTTGGTTGGTTGGAAGCTAACGAGCCAGAGACAGGGTTAGCACTTAGCTTCCCTTGACACTGCGACCAGCTGGGGTCTATTGTATCACTCTGTCGTCAGTGGTTCCTCATTCAAACAGGTTTGTGCCTTTAATTAGGTTTAGAAGCCTGTTGATAAGGTTCTTCGGATTCATGCCTGTTTCCGGGCTGATCCCTCCAAAGGTTCTGTGTCGCCTACTACTTAGGGCGTCACAGTCGAAGATTGAAAGACAAGAGTTAGACCCGAGGCCTCCTCTTGTCTCTTAATGACAAGCCATTCTTCAGTATCTATCCCCATGTCCTGGGTTTTGTTGAGCTGAAGAATCTTTTTGGTTTCCATTTTACCAAATGGCTTTGGAATCCACTCTGTTTCCGGGAGTTTCTCAGTAGGTGTTCGACCATCTGCTGATCCCTCCTCGGTTGGGTTTACGGTTTCTGGTGCCAAGTGTGATTCAACTGGAATCTCCTCGACTTCCATACCCGCTATCGGTGTTGGGTCTTCTTCAACTGGAAGTTCCCCAGGGTTGTTTTTCTCTGTGGTTTCCATTTCGTTCCCACGAGTGTAGGGGAAAGGGTCGTCCACACCTGCGGTGCCCCTGCGCAGGTGTAGGACAGATTACTCTGGGAGGTCGCCATGTATCCCAGAGGCTCCGTTTGTGATACCTGACTGGCTCAGGTATCATCCATCCCTCGGCACGGGTCGCTTGACGCCTTGGATTAAGCCATGTTGTGGTGGCATTTAGTTTGAGATTGACTTAGAGATCCGCAGGTTTTGACCATTTCTGGTCATTCCCACTGGATTTTCCTTATCAACCCCGTTATCCAGCGATACCACTTGGAGGTAGCCATCTTAGTTTCCGCAACCCATCTTCATCTCTCGTAGGAGGTGAACATGTGTTGACGCAAACTACTCGCCTCTAGTTAGCCTTGCTATAAGGGTTTCTCTGCATTTGAATGAATTTCAAATTGTTTATTGTTTTATTTTCAATCTTGAGCAGTCCCATTTTCCCTAAAAACTTCAATAAATATAAATTCAAACTATCGTGTAAATCTTCTTATCAACCTGCATATGCTAGACATTGATATTTTCTGTTATATAGTAGTCCAATTCTATCCATTTATAAAATAGAATTATAGAATAGAATTTATTTCTTGAATACATACATGTTTAAATACACAAGAATATACTATTTTATATGGGATGATTTTTATGTATGCTACAGCTCATGTGAGCTATTGAGAAGTGTAGTTCATTTTGACTTGTTTTTCTACATTTCTCTAGCCCAAAGTTGAATATTGTGGTTGACTTTGGATCTCAATTTTTACGTAGATCTATTCGATTGTGGTCCATAATATCAACTTCTGAGAGTGATCGGAAAATATATTTTGATATTCTCCAAATGCCTGTTATTGGTGTTATGCTTGATTCCTAATGAATATTTGATCGACTGTTCTTACTTCAAGAATGCCATGGTTTTGAAATTCATTGCAAAATTCCACAAAAAATGAATTATTCTGTTTTACGAAATTCGTTACAAAAAAATTGAAAATTCAATACAACAGAACTACAACTTAAAGCATTTCGTGTCCTCTTTCGACACTATCAACTAAAAGGAAGACATGAAAACTTCAACATTGAACATATACAGGGTGTTATGTGATATGTGTCCCATATTTCACAGGACGATTCCTCAATTATTCAGAAGGTGGAAAGTTCATAAAAGCATTTTTTTTTTCGTGTATAATTCTTAAAATAATGTCGAGATTTGGACGGAAATTGGTATTTGGGAATTTTTTGATATGAGAAATTCAAATTTGATCTCAGTTTCGCACTTTATTGTAGTGGGCGCCTACAGGTCTTTGTCTCGCATGCCTTTTTCACGTAAAAATGATAGAGGAATCGAGTTTGAGTGTTGTTACTCCTCAAAAGAGACAAAGACCTGTAGGCGGTGCCCCCTACAATTATGTGCCAAACTAAGATCAAATCTCAATTCATCATATTGAAAAATCCCCAAATACCAATTTTGATCCAAAAATCGACATTATTTTGAAAATTATTTACGGAAAACCAAAATGAACAATTAAAAAAATTAACACCTTGTATATCAAAAATGAGGGCCTTGCGGACCCATGCTTGTATGACCTTTTCACCCTATAAAAAACTGAGAAATTGTCCCGTAAAATATCGGACACTTATTACATAACACCCTGTATAGTAATTTTTTTAACGCCGTAGCAACTGTGAACAACAACTGTGAGTGTGACAAATTGACAGTAGTTGTCAGTGTTGTGCGAGTCGTTTGAATTTTGCAAACTGCAATTCAGAAACATGGTTCATCTAATAAAAAGGCATGAAATAACAATTCTACATATTGTTGGTTACGACGATAGAACACGGTGTAATAATACTGAATTGTATATAATTCTTGAGTTTGAAAACAACCCTCATAATTCAAATCGACGAGCAGCTTCTCCATTAAATATTAGCCGTTTCTGGATTCTTCACGTATTGAAAAAAAAACATCCCTATATAACCTGTTACGAACTCGGAAACTCTATAAAAACGATTTTAACATAGTTTTATGAACAAATGACACAAAAGTTTCATGAAACTGGTATCCAACTGAATATTGTGTGTTTTCTGACGATTATGGCAAATCTATGCCCTGATCAAGCAAACCCACGAGTGCCATCTTATGTGTTGTGTTTCCTGTAGGATGAAGCACTACCGCATTACCAAATCAATGTCTGGCAGTGTCTTAACTTGACATTTCGAAATTGTTGGACAGGATCGCTTGAATGGCCTGCACGATCTCCCGATTTCACAACATTAATCCAATTCAAATCGGAATTATATGTGGGTGGTTTTTGGTGTTATGAGTTAATTCACAAATGTACCAGTCAACAAAACGCTCGAAATAATAAAACAGAAAAAAGAACATAGCGCAGCATCATATCCAAATTGATCGTGAATATCGTTATGCAAATGCATGTACAGGATTTAGATGAGGAATTAGTAGAACAGGATATTTTAAATAATATATCCCAACTCTATTTGTATGATTCATAAAGTGCGAGAGAATTTAGCATTCAAATGAGCTCTTTCGGACTCTGAGTTTAATACCCCAAATTTATCTCTCTTAATGAATTGCTCAACGGCATTAAAATCTCAACTTCATTTAATATGAAATAATTTTGGGAAAACTGGTCTGAGATACTGTTGTAATTATCATAGCGGGTATTATGTTCTAAGTTTCAGGTGCATCTGGCTGTTGTTCTTTCTCTGGCTGTAGGCATGCCAGACAACTCCAATTTCACTCTTTCCATGTTTCCCTTTCTCCGTAGGGTATCAGTATATTCCATAAACAGCGTGAAGAACCAATGAGAAAATCTTTTGATAGTTTATGACCGCGGCTTTCCGCGTAGATTTCGAGGTCATACTTTTTATACGCTTTTTTTATATACCACCAACAGTATAACACTAACACCAATGAAAATTGACACATATATCAACGTGATGACAGCGCCGGCTTTTCTTTGATTCTTTTTTCGAATGGCAGATCTGCTATCGCTATGCTTATGAATTGGTCGTTTTCTGAATTCAGACGGTTTTCCTTTTAACTTTTTTCTGGACCACAGAGGAAAATGTCAAGCCGCACAAGTAGGAGGTGGAAAATTGAATCAATCACTCCAAATCTTTTGTTGTTGATCCTTTTTTTTATCCAACAAAACTGACAAACTTGATATCCAAAATAAACATTCCATCAGAAGATATTCTGAAGAGTCCTCAATAACTGGATTAAAAATGAAGGAAACAACTCTCTTATAAAATGTGGCAATCACTTCTGCAATGAAGGACTGAGTCGGAAAAAAAAATAATCGAAATGGGTTTTGTCTATGGATCATTCCTATCTACAAGTCACTTTTTTCCATGAAACCATGACAATTTCAGCCTGCACTTGAATGATTTTATTCGAGGTATTCAAAATACCGAATTTCAAAATAAATCCCAGATCATAATTAAATTTAGTATACTCTGAATTGTCAAATATATCATAATTCCGGATCGAAGTTCAAAAACAATAATCAGTACTTTGCCTCTTGATAACCACTCAATTACAGTTTGGTGAAGCAAACTTTGATGTATTGAACTCATATATTCACAAATCTTTGGAAGTAATCGTATCAGTAACGCTCTGATTTCAATATAATTGACTATTTTTCACTCTGCTTCGTCACTGCATTTCATCCAATCACTACGAAAGTCATGTGTAGCTTCCAAGAATATGTCAAATAAGCAATGAACATCAATTTTTCATTATATTCTATGACTTGATGTCATTTTTTTTTTGTCAGAGAGAGGTATAGTTTTGAGATTTTCCGGTTTTTGCTTGCCAAAAATAATCTCTGCCATATCTGAAGCCGGAAGTAAGAGTTTACTACTACTACGCGAAGCTAGCTTGCTAGTAAAGTTTTTTAATTTTTATTTGGGATATTTACTACAGCAGTTTTATGTTGGTGGAGGCCCATAATTTTTTTTCAAAAATTGCATCCGATCGGTTTTTTTTATTGCGATGTTTAGTATTGACGTCACGTGACAAAGTTTGAATACAACTAGCACACTTCAGGCTATCATTGATAACGGTAAACCCAAATTTCAAGTAATTGTCGTTACAAAGGCGATTTTTCTTTTGATTCGTTTGACCACTTTCACTGAAACTTGAAGTCGACTGTTGCGCAAAAAATAATCAATTTCAAATGCATACAACTATAGTTAGCGACTGTGGGAATTGACTCACCGCAAGGAGGTCGCAGCTTTTTTTTCGAAGTGCGTCGCGCTATGAAAAAGATTGAAAAACACTGATATAGCTCATGCTAATATTTTTTGAATTCAGATTGTTGAAATAATCCATATGAGTGCAGATGGAATGTAATGAAAAAAAAACATGATTTCGTAATTTGTTTTAGCTGATTTCAGGTGATGTATCAGATGAGAGGGCCATTATTATGGATTTTTCATTTATTCATGCCCCGTCTTGATAACCCAATTCTCAAGCTAATATTAACTTGGTTTATTTCCAAGACTGGTCATTCTGACCTTCGCTGAATCCTGCGTCCACCTATTCGAATTTCGTCAAGTATAATTTCCGTTGGGATAATGTATACTACATGTTTTATCCCACAGGACTTTCTTGAGTTTTGAATTGAAGTTACGGATAAAAACAAATTATTTGTTTTTTAGAATTTCAAAGTTATTCAGATATTGAGATGGCAGTTTTCAAGCGCATCCATAAAGTGGACGCTAAGAATTTAGGTAATCAATTTTGTAGCGCGTAGACATGTTAGGGGTGTCATAAATTGGATGCTAGTACTACTCACCTGCACAAATGTATTGCTACTTACTGTTACCTGAGTGGATTCATTTTTAAATAAAGCAAAAAAGTTATTTAAAAAAGTAAGTTTTTAAAGAGCCGGTTATCTAGCGTTGATCCTTCAGTAGTAGGGTAGAATTAAAATGAGCCAGGTATCATCTGAGATACGGCAACCTTTTTGGGATGCAATAATAATATTATGCAGAGCATCTTGATTTTACAATAAAGAGCAACTAGATATATGCCTAAAGCAAAGGCACGTGGCCCATGCAAACGACTTCTTGTCAAACATAAGTAACACACTGTTGTTGCCATATTCATAGCGGAAACAGTTTGTCTGATTGAACAACATCTAAATAAATTCGCTACGACTAACCGCTCCCTACGTGCAAGCAAAACAGTATCAACCTACCCAGATCAAACTCAACTTCAGTGAAGGACTCTATTATTTACAATGGTTGCAAGATGTTCAATCAATTACCTGAGTTTCTGGGAGAAATCAATAGCTGGACATCATCAATATTATCATAATTTTGATGGAAATGAAAAATCTTTGCGTTTGCTCAATTCTGTTGAGCATCCACTTCATGGAGATTGATGAAATTTGTTGGTTATAGTAGCCACCATCCTTCCACGTTGTATTGACGCCAGAAGAAGTCTGGGAGATCCATTGTTTCTTCCAAGTATGTTGTTTTCAACATCTTGATCTATCAGTGCCACTTGATGATTCATATGCTCCTCTCAATATATACAGAACTTGTGGTGAGGCATCCCAAATCTACGTCTATCCATAACGCAACATGACAATTACTCAATTACCAACTCAGACACGCGTATTGTACGAGGATATCCATTCCTCAATAGAGAATGAGTACTAGGGAACAAGGAACTACTAAATGTTCACTCTTTACCAAAAGACGTGTTCAAGTTCACAATGAACACCACCCGTTGATTATAGCCTCGATCATAGTTCATCTTCAGAACAACAAATCATGCTGATTCACTGCAATGTGACTCGAAACCTTGGGTGGATTCCATATTGCGCATTTCACCCTCACATCCATAGGAATATAGTATGGAAAATACAATAATCTATGGCAAAAAAGGTTTGGTGAGAATAATTGCTCGCAATCAATTACTAGAAAAACTGATCTTTGTATCCTAAAAAAAAGAAATTCCAGGTTTTATCGAAGTGTATTATAAAGCCGTCCTTACAACAGCTTGGAAGAGTTTTATGCTGACACCTTTATTAATTTAATTAATTAAGTAATTAATTGATTAATATTTTTCACTGCCAAGAATTATAATCTTAATTATCTTTTACAATAATGTGCCCAGAACCTTCTATTTCTCTTATTTCACCTATTTCCTTGTTTCATATATGCTGATTGACTAGTTGTAGCTTTTAGTTTTCAATTATATGAATCCACATCCATAAGAATTCACATGTTCTCCATGACAATGAAGTATTTTGATTGATAGCATCTAATGCATGGCCACCCGTTTCAACCCCGTAGCATTCAAATTTAGGAAAATTATTTCTTATCAAGCACTTTTCCATAGCGTGTTAACTCTGGAAAATTTTGATTTTTTAAATAGCGGTTCTCTTTGATATATAGCCTGCTGTAGAGTAGGTGTAGTTTTCACCTCCTGAGGTGCAAAATTCGTAAATGAAAAATTATTTTTTTTTGGGCTTTGACATTTCGTCATTTAGCCAGACACAAATGGAGCATCTAGTATTCTTTTGGAGAAAAAAAACCTATAAAATCAAAAAGGAATGAGGCAACTTGAATTAGACAAGTACACACTCTTCACGTCCAGGGACGATTTTTCCTTAAGACATATAACAAATATAGCACGGATTGGTAGGTATTTGTATTAGGTTAGGACTACACATGGATAACAAGTCTAAAACCTACTACAACTTGATATTTGTCTCATTTAGGAATTCAACCAAACATAAAAGAAAATAGTTCAGTTTCAGGAAACGAATGAATGCAATTGCCGTTTCTCGAACATACTACAGAATCGAAGAAAAAATTATTGAAATTTTCAGGGGTAGTTTTCAGTATTCAGTATTCGAATTCCATCAAATTCTCTTTTGGTAAGCCCGCAGCAAACTAACATTTTGGCGATACTCTTCACTGCCCGAAGTGCAAAATTCCGATATGACAAAAAAAGTATCTTAACAAAAAGAGAAAATCATAATAACATTTCTTGACGATTTTTCAATTTAACAGTTTTATAAATAGAAATTATTCAAATATTCAGCAGGTGATTTTCAATCCCATTGATTTTTCTTAATTCCACGTATCTATAACCTTCTTCATGTTGCTTCTTCAGGCTCATGTCTGCAGCTTTTTCCACGTGGTTTTGAAAAAGATTCTAATTTTGTATATAATGTTTTGATTCACGGCTAGAAATTTGCTAAATAATCCTCAAGAAAATATCAATAAATGGTGCCATGTTAACACTATTCGTTTCTCATTGTAAGTTAATTGAAAAAAAAACTGCATTATTCAGTTCAGATATCATTTTATTAAAAACTCCACATTTCTTATTTCAACCTCCAAATTTTTATTTGTGATATATCATTTCGAGTGATGGATCGGTCGTAAGGTTGAATTATCAGGCCAAATGTCTGATATCTTAATTTTCACTCCCAAATCACTATTTGTTCACAATACTGGTGAATCTGATGAATGCATGATATAAAATTCACATCCGCTGAATTCAGCGCCGAACCATTTGTGGGTCAAAATAACGTCACTTTCATCCACAAGACGGCCTATTGAGATAATGTATACTTTATGTATCGATACATTATTTTTTCTTATTTAAAGTATCTCTCTCTCTCTCTATCTCTCTCCAACATCATTGTCCGTTGGCTTCCACTCGGCGCCATATAGGACGAACCCCCCTGCGAGAAATCCGTTCCCATCCGGCCTCGAACCGGCGTAGACGGGAAAGTGTATCATAGGAACGCAGCTGACCTTGCTCTAGGCAATACTGTATCCCTTTCTATCTATTATTAATATATTTTTATTGCACATGCCAGTCATATGACGGCGGGACAATCACAACATAGAATGTACCATTCACACAGTGTTCTGGGTAGGCCTCGTTACTAACTCCATACGCCACCTAGGAGCAGCACTGTTACTTTGAACGCAACAGTGAATCGTCGAGGACCATCCTCGGCCCGGCTACGAAATTTAACATTTAATTCTCTCAAATTAAATGAAAAATTTCTGCCCTGGCCGAGAATCGAACTCACGACTTTTTGATCATGAGTCGGACGCAAACCCACCCCGCCAATCCCCACTTATAATTTGGAGTCAAAAGTTTCCAGGGCGACAATACATTAAAACACAGTTCACATGACAGAAGTGAAACTTCTTTGACGATATAGACCTCGGACTGTTAGTTAATCGTGAGGGGTAAAACGTCAGAGAGTTCTTAGAATAATAACACCATTAAATTGTATTTCTCACATAAGGATTCTTGAGCGCACAGAAAAGAAAGCAAGAACAAACATTTTTGAAACCAGAGATATATAGAATTTCATCATTATGTAATGATATTTTATTCCTACAGAGGTTGAATTTCCAAAAACACTGAAACACCTATTCCTCCATTTGTGATAGAGACATCAGATACCAATTTGTGTAACCCTAAATTAAAAAGAAACGGTTCTCTCATATAAACTTTCAACCCCCATTTTACCCCCTCTATGGTTGAATTTTCAGAAACCCCGAATTATGTGTTTCTTCACTTGGAAACAAGAGCGACTTCCACTTCAGATTCATTTATTTGCAACACATAGCCAAAACACCAATTTTCATGACCCTAACTCAGAAACTAACCCAAGTAGCATTTTTAGTAGAGGAGACGTAGCTGCTATGATCCTGAGAAACTTTGAGGTGTTTGACCACAACCACTACCACGTTATATACACGGTTCTATCACGTGGTGGCTACCAAAATGGGAAACAGTTTTTTGATGGTCGCTACGTTCCGATCTATGTTCCTGGATCTTAGATAGCCACATTCCAAATACGTTGTGGTCACCTAGCAAAAACGTGGATATGTAGTGGCCGATACTGGACACGTTGAAGAACTGACTGCGCTTGTGTAATTGATATGTAGGTTGGTATCTGTCCTGCAACATTTAATCATGATAAATGTTTCTCATCTTCTATTTTGTCCAATTCATCCCTAACACTCGATCGACTATAAGCATAAGAATATATAACATACAATATGGGTGTTGTAGCTCGATTGTGGGCACGCACCATCTGAATACTCTTTATTTAAGGAAATTTTTTTTTTTTCAATTTTGGTTTATTTCTGATTCTTATTTTGGCTATTTAGCTCCACGTTGAGAACCCAAATTGTTATGAAATATCAATTACTGAATTTTGCCAAATTGTTATGAAATAATAATTGCTAGCTAACGTTACTGTTTTCTCGCCACGTTGCTGCCAATTGTTATTACCCTTTCTTACCACGACTAACTCAGTTAGTAGTTGGTACGCCTTCGCCTCAGGAGTCGGATTTGGCAATAGAGCCACTGCCTTGTCTTGATGTCATTCGAACTATTCCAGTTCAGTGTTTATCATATGATCATATCATTGTGGAAAATAAACAAGAAATGATAAAAAAACAATTATTTCCTTTATTCAGGAAAACTTATATTAACCTGGCCTGCGATAGATAACTTGAAACTATGGTAAATTGACAATATTTTCATAGAATACTAAGAAACAGTGTTGGATATAACCTCACTTTTTTTTTTACTTGGAAGAATTTACGTTGTAAAGTGATTCAGTTTGTGATGTGCACTGAAAAAAGTTTATACCTGGAGCTGGAACTGTCGCTGATGCAATACCTGCCAATAATCTGAAATTCTGCTTCATCCACTCCTCTCAGGAACTCTCCATTTGCAAAGCAACCATCCAAAATTCCAAAATCAGCTTGAACAAGTTTGTATGTGGAGTACAAAAAGGTAATCTTCTTTTATGCTATTTACTTTGTGTCGACATTATTCAGAAGTTGAATTGGTTTGTTATTTTTGGCAAACTACTTTGTCATTCGTGGAAATATTCAATTTCCTTCTTCCTCAAATTTTGTACCCGGCTTCGTTCTCAAATTTTTTTCAATCTCCTCTCGCTTTGTGTTTCCATTTCCTGGATACCATTTCTGTTTTGTCCATTTTTTTTTGAATTTTCAAACTCGCGCACTTTCCTGTCGAACTTTCACGATTTTGGTGTTATTTGAGAAAACTTATGAACTAATATATTTTACATTTCTTATAAACCAAATACAATATTTGATGATAATTATTTTTGACATTTCTCAGTTCTTACTTTTCCACAATTTCAAATCATTTAACTGACCATCCTGTTCCCTGATTGGCTATTGTGATCAAGAAGTTTCTTGTTCCCCCATTGGCTACTTTTAGTTAGATACAATTTCATATACTGTATGTTTCAAGCTTATAAATTTGTTGATCACATTTAATTCAGAATGATTTCGTAAATCTAGACTTTTATGTTGTATTTCAAACAATTATAGGTTGTAATCATTTTGACAATGTATGAAAATGATTGCATTATAGTATTTACATATTTTCACCTATCAATATTATACAGAGGCTTCATAAAGGAAATAGAATCTCGAAAAAAAATTTAAAACAATTTCTCATAAACTAGTAACTATTAAATATTTATTATTTTTTTTTTTTTTTTTAAAATAAATAAAATATATTATATATATATTATATTATATATATATTATTTATATATATATATATATATTATATATATATATATATATATATATATTTTTTTTTCTCTCTTTTATATATATATATATATAATATATATTTATATATATATATATGTGTTTTCTCTCTCTCTCTCTCTCCCTCTATATATATATATATATATATATGAGAGAGAGAGAGAGAAAGAGAGAGAGGGAGAGAGAGAGGGAGAGAGATTTAATTTTTAGTTAGAAGGACTATTGTTATTTCTAACTATCCTGGGAGAAAAACACATAGAAAATGAGCCTATTTGCATGTCATTCACTTTCATTGATGATAATATCAACATGTAAATTCCATAGTACCACGTATGCATCCTCCCAGAATAATAATCATAGCAGGTGAGTATGGCAACCAGAGAAGTAAAACGAAAATAAAGGTGTTTTAGTTCATTTCAATGATTTAAAATCATGATAAAACACGAGAAGTATATATTCAAATTGTCATAATTTTAAATTTGTAATATGGAGGATTTTTATTGAAAAAAAACATCAGAAAGATGCATTCTGGCCGCTATGTTGATTTTTTTAATCTGGCCTGTGCCACCCCAAACATTCAGTTACTTCTTTTAATACTGGTGCTATGAGTAAATCACATCAAAACGCTCTTTTAGAATCAGTCGTAGTCAGTTGGAAATATATAAAAAAATAGATATCTGATATATCTATATATATATATCATATATATATATATATATATATCATATATATATATATATATATATCATATATATATATATATATGATATATCATATATATATATATATCAAATTAATTCAATTGATCTGTTTGCGGAGCTCAACGTGCGAAGTACCTGCACTTATTTTTCTCTTGGATGATTGCTTTGTGAATTTGTTCGTTGGCATTTTTTTGAGTCCTTCAGGAAGACGAAAACTCCATTTGTTCCTTGAATTCATCTATTTCTCCTGATTTCCTCGGCAATAACTAGAAGCTGCAATAATTTCTCACTGGAATACTAACCTATTCGAGTTTACTGAGAGTCCTCCGTAGGCCCATTATGGTCGAATTACATCTGTGTAGTCCAATATGTGTTCAGCGTAATTAATTTCGAATTATCAGAACTTAATAGATTTTGATGGTGATATTGTTATAGGGAATGAGTCCTTCATATTCTACAACAATTATAGTGTTATGGTGGAAAGGAATAATTGGCAAAGTAATTGTAATTGAATAAAAAGTGTGACTGTGTGCACGTATCGATGTAATCGATAAAAGAAAATTGTATTTCGTGCATAAAATAATTTATTAAAATCGTAGCAAAGCGCTTTCGACCGTTAGGTCATCATCAGTGCGTATCTGAAAGTAAGTAATATTGATAGAGAATAAGTTACTGGAAAGTTTTTTTGAGAAAGAAAATTGACATATTTCAAATGTGAGGTTACTTACTCGTCAGATGTACAAGGCCAAAACGACCATAAGTGATCTTATGATCAATGAAAGTTATATAGGTTCACGTGACACACATGTTAAAATACATATTCTTGTCCAGGATGAAATTTACAATTTTTCCTTATCTTTTAAAAAGCCATTGTTGTTGTGTGATAGCTGGACCCAAGTGACAAGATTGACAATTGACAAGTGAACTATGAAGTAGATTGACAATTGACAAGTGAACTATGCAGTAGATGTTCAGGGAACACCAAACCATGGAGATATCAGAATCAAGAAGGGAATATCCGTGTTATAAGAAAACACACTAGGAGATGATCAATCTGATGAGGACTGTCATCTGTCAAATATATGTTCCAGTATTCCAAGAAAGACCAGACAAGACTCTTCAATTCTCATATTTGAGTCATCACAATTGAATATAAGTTCAAGGGAGAAGTCTAATTAGACCTGTCCTGATCAAAACAAACAATGGAATAACTCTGGTGGTGTCCATGGACGATGAATTTAAATTTTTCTTAATAAAAATAAACCTCCTTGTCCACCATGGCTCAGTTGAACTGTAACTGAGGGATAAGAAGTGTGATACAGATCTAATGGGAACTAGCATCAACTTCACAGCTCCCACAGCTGGCGTAAAACATAGTATAAAAGGTGATAATCTAGAACATGACTTGTGTTCTCAGTATGGAGAAAACTGAAAAAGAGGCTGGCAAATTGCAAAGAGATACAAGTAAAATCATAATAGAGAATGGAAATTGAAAATTATTAGCATGATTAACAAAACACTAAAATGTGAATTAGAGTAAAAAAGCTGAGGAAGTTGAATATTATTCAATTTAGACGTCTATGAAGTGAAATATAGGATATATTTAAATTGACTTGCGTGTTGAGACAAAGGTTATTGTAAGGTTATTGTAAGAAATACTCAACAATAACCTTTGTCTCAACACGCAAGTCAATTTAAATAGATCCTTTATTCCACTTCATAGACGTCTAAATTAAATAATATTTAACTTCCTTAGCTTTTTTACTCTAATTCATATTTTAGTGTTTTGTTAATCATGCTAATAATTTTCAATTTCCATTCTCTATGATGATTTTACTTGTATCTCTTTGCAATTTGCCAGCATCTTTCTCAGTTTTCTCCATACTGAGAACACAAGTCATGTTCTGGATTATCACCTTATATACTCCGTTCTACTTCAGCTGTGGGAGCTGTGAAGTTGGGTCTAGTTCCCATTAGACTTGTATCACACTTCTTATCCCTCAGTTGCGGTTGAACTGAGCCATGGTGGACAAAGAGTTTTATTTTTATTGGGAAAAATTTCAATTCACTATCCATGGACACTACCAGAGTTATTCAATTGTTTGTTTTGATCAGGACAGGTCCAATTAGACTTCTCCTTCGAACTTATATTCAATTGTGATGACTCAAATGTGAGAATTGAAGAGTCTTGTCTGGTCTTCCTTGGAAAACTGAAACATATATTTGACAGATGACAGTCCTCATTAGATTGATCATCTTCTAGTGTGTTTTTGTATGACAAGGATATTCCTTTCTTGATTCAGATATCTCCATAGTTTGGTGTTCCCTGCCAATCTACTTCATGGTTCACTTGTCAATTGTCAATCTACTTCATAGTTCACTTGTCAATTGTCAATCTTGGCACTTGGGTCCAGCTATCACACAACAACAATGGCTTTTTGAAAGATAAGGAAAAATTGTAATCTCAATTTTCATCCTGGCCAAGAATATGTGTTTTAACATGTGTGTCACGTAAACCTTCATAACTCTCATTGATCATGAGATATTTTATGGTCTTTTGGCTTCTTGTACACCTGACAAGTAAGTAATCTCACATTTGAAATATTTAAATATTCTTTCTCAAAAAATCTTTTCAGTAACTTATTCTCTATCAATATTACTTACTTTCAGGTACGCCCTGATGATGACCTAACGGTCGAAAGCGCTCTGCTACGATTTTAATAAATTATTTTATGCAGGAAATACAATTTTCTTTCATCGATTATAATCGTAAATAGGCTGGATACAAAAACGATAGTGGGAAGTTATTTTCTTTATCATGTAATGAAGAGATTCATTGTCTGGGATCTGAACGAATTTGACCTTCAGGTTTCCTACAAAACGTATAACTAGATAATTTTCCATTTTTTATTGAAAAAAATTATATTAAGTTGGTGAATTACTGATCGAACCGA
Organism: Gonioctena quinquepunctata; assembly: GCA_018342105.1. NCBI lineage: Eukaryota > Metazoa > Arthropoda > Insecta > Coleoptera > Chrysomelidae > Gonioctena > Gonioctena quinquepunctata. Next base: position 218,945 of record JAFIRS010000369.1, on the reverse strand, counting down.
TATATTCCAAGGATACATATATCGAATTCGCAAATTTATTGATTATTTTCAGACCGACATGGTTACAGTTGGTATTCACAGCAGCTAATCCAGTTAGCAATTTGATATCAGTGGAGACTTGAAATATTGACGAAGAGAAGTTGCAGAAAAATATTCCCAAATAGAGTAGAGTAGTTTATTTGAGCATGTTATGTACAAAGAACATTTATGGCAAGTCACAAAATAAATATATCTTTGGGCTCAATAAAGACCGTTGAGGGAATGGAAAGATAATATTAAAAAACTATATATTTACATAAAATAGGCAAAACCTACAAGTTCACATATAAATAATAGCTGAAAAATCAACAGTATAGCAACCAACAATACTGTTGATAATTGACATCATAAATTGTTGAAAATACAGCAAATTTTTTGAATGGGAGATGAAAAACGGTAATGGGCTGTGGAAACTTGAATACACAATGAGCTGGCTGAAACAATATAGCTATCAATGACTGAGCAGTAATTTGTTTTTTCTACGACAACCTCGATAAATGTTCATTTTATAACCGTAACTTCAATCATAAACAAGCACATTTTGTACAGAATTTCATTTTTGCATCGGTTGCTAGGCAAGTTGCTAAGCAACAAATGCGAAATGGAATATTTCGTGTTGGGTATAGGTTCACTCTGAAATCACGACGACTACGGCTTGTCAAATTGATGAAATGTCAGCAGATCGTTTCTGTCAAAGTTTTAGTAGGTAAGGAGTAATTTCATAGTTGTTTTCTATAAAAACTATTGATTGAAATAGAAACTGATAGTGATATTGACTTAGAGTTGACACCTCCGAACATAATAGAAGCAGCGAAGGTAACAACACTGAATTTCTCACCGGAAACGTCGAAGAGTATGTATCAACGCGCTTATAACCTTTTTTTGGAATGGAAGGTAGATCAAAAGACAAAATCGTTTTTCGAGAACGTTTTAATGGCTTATTTTGGCGACTTAGCCAAAATAATTTAAAGTTCCACTTTGTGGTCACACTTCCCAATGCTGAGAACGACTCTTAGTATCTATAATGATATAGATATTGCCAAATATTTGAAACTGAAAGCATTCCTCAAGCGGCAGTCTAACGGCTACAAACCCAAAAAGTCAAAGATCTTTACAGCGAATGACATCGATAATATCATTGAACAAGCTCCAGATGGAATATATTTGGCAACAAAAGTAAGTTCTATATTTCCATTTGATGAAAAATGTGTTTAAGTAAATTAATTCACATTGTGGGTTGCATTAGTTATGGGAGTAATGGGTGCAAGTAGAAGACATGAATTACATCAAATGAAAATTACTCATTTCAATGATCTTGGTTAAGCTGTTTCAGTAACAATACCAGACAGTAAAATCAAAATAGTACGGAATTTTACTGTAACTGGAAAATTCTACGAAATTCATAAAAGATACGCAAATCTTCGCCCTCAAAATGCTAATGGTCTATGGTTTTTCATTAATTATCAAAAAGGAAAGTGTACCATTCAGAGAATAGGTCTGAATGAGTTTGGAGCTATGGGAAAAGACTTCGCCAAGTATTTAAAATTTCAAATTACGAATTATATACTGGGCACTGCTTTCGCCGATCCTCCGCAACAATTCTTGTTGATGCTGGAGGTGACATAACCACGTTAAAACGCCACGGTGGCTGGAAATCTACTACAGTCGCTGAGGATTATATTGATGAATCGAAGAAAAGTAAGCTTGACATAGCAAATAAAATTGCAAATGCAATACAGAACATACCATCAGGCATACCAACGAATTTAGAAATGGAAAATCGCGAGAAGCCGTCTACTTCAACGTCGACAAATTATCAATTTCGAAAAGAATCAAGTATATAAGTGCACATTCAACTTCAATTAGATACATACATACATTTATACGCTTCTATTTCTGTGTACCTATTAGAAACAGCAATAAAAAAAATATTTACATATTTCTTCAATTCATATTTTAATTCTGATAGAAAGCCCATTAGGGGCAAATTCGGAGTAATGCAATATCATCAGTTTATATCTTTCAAAGTTTTTGCAATGTATGCATATATTAAACGTGAACGATATGTTGTCATAGTATGCATGGTTTGCATAGTATGCAACTCGCAACCAAATGGCCATTTTGCACTCGTATGAATTGCAGCACTTGCCTTCGGCTCGTGCTGCAAATTTCATACTCGTGCAAAATGGGCATCATTTTGTCTTCATTGCATAATATACTATTATCACATTTTTTTATCTTTCAGATTCCGATGTTTCGACACAGTCATCAAGGATGTTATAGAGATCGTCTTCTTTGTCGGTGTTATTCTCTAACCCTTTTTTCTCACTGAGAATCTACGCTTCCATCCATGTCATTGCCTCATCTTCGTCGTCTTTCTTGGTGACGACTTCTGGTGCACTCTCGCATGGTTTACCATTGCAGAATCCGCATACAACATATCACTTCAACCCACTTTTTCTACAGCCACATGCTCCCTTTTTACAATTGCATGAAATTACATTCACTAAGGTATCTAGTGCAGGTTGTTACAAAACCCATGAAACAAAACTTGAAATATTCATGCACCTATCCCAATAATACTTTCCCAGGTAACACGGATCTCTCCGCGAGATCTCTGAGAGGTTATGATTATGCGAACTCCTATTGCGAGGTCTTGGTGATCGCTATGTGCTGTAAGTAAACGAAAATCTCACTGGTGTTCCCAGGACAAGTCTTGGAGTCCTCACATTTCCAACTAATTGCGAGTTCCTAAAGATGTCCCAAACGCAACCTGAATAAAAAATTCTTATTGCGCGTGGCGTAAGTTATCCCGAATGTAACCAGAACAAGAAATTCTCTATTAGAGTTTCTGAAGTTATCCTGACCGCAACCTGAATGATAAATTCTTATTGCGAGTTCCTGAAGATATCCCAAATGTAACAAGAACAAGTTATCCCGAACGTTACCTGAATGGGAAATTCTCATTGCAATATATATATATATATATATATATATATATATATATATATATAACGTTCGGGATAACTTGTTCTTGTTACATTTGGGATATCTTCAGGATATATATATATAAATATATATAAATATATATATATATATATATACAGTATGTCTCACTAAGTTGGAACCATATGGAAAACTTTTTTATTATTCATTTTAGGAAAAAAGTTATTCTTCATAAAAAGTTTTGCATGTTCTAAAATTTGAAATTCAATCATCAGATATCGAATTTTTCCAGTCGTATACGCGGTTTGTAAAAAAATATGAATTGTACCCAAGAGTAAAGTATCTTCATATTCGACAATATCAAAAATACTTATACAGAAAAGTTGTTCGAAACTACGTTCAAATATGCAATTACATTCATAGACATTGAAAAATTAGGTTATGTTACTTTTTTTCTATTTTGAATGAACATCCATCTCTTTTGATTATGAAACACATGATCACCTTTCCGTTTCTTAATGTTTTCTGACAATTTTGCAATTTAAACACACAATGAATGCATATAAATATGTTTTGCAAATAAGAAAATACATACAAATACTAAGTTGTGTAACAAACATAATATTAATTCTGGAAATAAATAGAAATTCAATGTTCCCTCATTCCACTGATGCCTCGACATATCCACCTTCTCGTTCAATGCATATAATCGTTCGTTTGGCAAATTCACGTAATACATTCCTTATCATTTCTGGAGAAATTTCCTGGCGTATTTCTGAAATTATCCTCTCCAAATGGTCAACATCTTGAAACGATCCTATCTGATAAACTTTTTGTTTCAAGCAACCCCATAAGAAGTAATCAAGGGGTGTTGAATCAGGGGATCTAGCAGGCCAAAAAAGATCAGAATATCTGTGAATAACTTTTCCATGGAATGTATCTTCGATATTCCCTAACATTCAATGTACTGTGGCATGCGGCACCATCTTGTTCGAACCAAATACATTGACGTTCTTGTAGGGGTAGTATGTTCAAGGAGTCATTGATGTGAGTTTGTAAAAACTGTAGATAACGTTCGGCATTTATAGATTGGCGAAAAAAAAAAGGTCCTATTAATCTATTCTTATAAATGCTACACCACACGTACGTTTTGAATGAATATTGAACATGAGACTTTATTACAAAATTGGGCTTTTCATCAGACAATGTTGTGATGAGACAGTCTCATTTGACGAAAATGTTGACTCATCGGAAAAAATTATACGCCTCGTAAAAAAAGGGTTCTCTTCTAATTTTCCTTGGATGAAATGGCAGAAATCAAAGCACCTATCATAATCCCTTTCTTTCAATGTGTGAACGATTTTTGGTTTGAATGGTCTGTATTTATTCAGTTTTAAAATTCTTGCTACTGTATCTTTACTCACATTTTGTTGCATCGACGACTTCCTTTCGCGCAATGACATTTTTGGAACAGCATTACTTCGAACTGCGTTTTCTCATCGGCAACCAGTTTTCGGCGTTTTACCCATGCAAATGATTGTTGATACTTCCAGTATTCTTGAATTTATTTACTATTTTCGTAACAAATGAATGATTGATATTTTTATTGGGATGTCTGTTATTAAAAATAGTTGCTGCTTCTCTATGCCTTTTATAGTTTTCTCCCACAATCAAAATAATTTCTATTTCCTCTTCGCAAGTTGATAACTCTCCCATTTTTAAGTGTCTTATTAATTCTAACGCGTTTTGACATTCACTGTCAAACATGTCTTGCTATTAATAAATCAACAAATAATTTCTTTGTCAGTGCATCCTAGATTACACGTAACTACACTTAAATTTGCATTGTTATTGTGGACAAAATAAGAAAAAATGATTTTTCCATGTAAATAGATGTAATTACATATTTGAACGTGGTTTCCAGTTTTGAACAACTTTTTTTCAACAATTTTCGATATTTTCAAATATAAAGGTACTTTACTCGATTAAAATTATATTTATGAACTTTGATTTAATAAAAAAGTTTTCCATATGTTTCCAACTTAGTGAGACATACTGTATATATATATATATATATATATATATATATATATATATATATATATATATATATATAAATATATATAGTGTTTTTGTTGTTTTCCGGTGTTAGTGGAGGCAACACTGCTGGATAGTTGAAAGAATGAGAGAGACAATGATATGCGATACATATTATATACATGGCACATCGGGGAATTCTATGATACAGAAAGAAATAATTCGTGATCGTGAGTCGTGGATATCAGATATCAGATATCGCTTGTATAATATGTATTTAACTATTTGTGTTCTAGTGTTTAATGGAGAGTGAGGCTAGATAAATCATGTTTTTTCACCATGTTCTCATTTTACGGAGGTTATTTTTGTTGTGTAGACCCACTGATGGTGTAATAGATGAGAGGTGTTAACTTGTTGCCGCCATTTTAGATGCATCCTTATACCCAGCTACCGACAAAATGAAATTCATTCATTTTTAACATATATAATTTTCATCAATTACTTTCTACGTGCTTTAATTGGCGTATTAGAATATATTGTCATCTCGAGAGATGGGTACCTTTCATGTTCATTATTTAGAAGTAGAAAATAGAATTTCTGCTCGATATAACCCTGATAGATACTTCAGCAATCGGCGAAGGAGGCGCCGAATAAGCATGGGCATTCAAAGTAAATCAGGCAATAATGAAGATAATGCCTTCAGTAATGACAATCTAGCTGAAGGAGTTTTTATCCTAATTTAACGAGTGAATATTTTTCATTCAAATTTGAAATTTGTACCTTATTTTCTCTCAACAGGGCTGAATATTTTTTATAAAAAAGTCATTTCAGAAATATTATTCAGTGTGCCTTATGGAGCTTTTTCCGTTTTTAGATTTGTTTTTTAAATTCCTTAGATAAAACAGCTGATGGTTCACCTTGCCAAAATAAAATCAACTGTTATAGAGATATTCAAACAAAAGCCTGACCATTTTATTGATTAAGTAATGAAGAATTGAAATTTTCAAGAGGAAATCATTACCAAATTTTGACACAAGTAATTCAGCAATCCTTGATAAGTTATTATGAAAATCTTGATTTCTTATTCCCAATCTACACCCTCAGAGGTATCCGAATGACGGTGAGATGTATATTTGAATATATCCCTAGTATTATGCTTTACCATTTGTTTTCAGTTCGACCGAAGGTATCAGCTCGATTTATGCCAAAATGTTAATTTTTCCAGTTTTTTTTATGATTTTGTTTTGAGATACATCATAGCTAGGCTCTAGCTTATCTTGTAAGATGAGATGTTTTATAAACTCCTTATAAGTTCATCGCATGTTTCAATATTCTACCTCTCTTGCAGTTATATTAATGCAAAGTGTTCTGATCTCAATACTTTTGCTGCAGCAACACACATGTGTGTAGTTCAATCCCTTGTATGATATAAAATTTAATTATGTGCTCAAGAGGTCCACCAACTTAGGTCATAAATAACGCGAAATGGCTATTATTTTCTTTGTACTGTCTGTGAGAAAAAATCATATGAGGAAGTGGGAAAATGTTATCAATTCGATAATGAAGAACATTATGTGGAACTATATACTTATTATATTGAATCTATGAAAAAATAAATGATCTTTTTGATGTTAGATTTACCCGATTTGTTCAGACTAACATGAAAAACAGCAGTTACTATCTATATCCTGAATAGTGACATCAGTGGTGGACTTTTTGTCTGGAGATGAAATAAGATTATCTACAAAATCATTTAAGGACTAGAAATATAAATTTAATGCACCTATTTAACATTTTTTAGGTATGTCTTAAAAAAACAATACAATATGGACTCAACTAAGTTTGAGTATGCCGAAGGGAATTCCTTCCACGAGCTCTCAGAAATATGCTGCCTCAATTTTCCAGCGATTTATACAAATATGCTCGCAAATTTTTATCACAAAACGGTAACTGATATAAAACGACTAAAAGATAAACTTCATAAACTATATCTTTCATCGTACAGGATAACCTCTCAGTAGGTTTTTTATGTTGAAAAAGGGAACATTATTCTCAATTAAAAAATGGAACAGAAAACAAAATTAGAAAAAATCTAGGATGAGAAATTGAAGTTACTTTTTGCAATATCTAACAGACAACAACTATTGTGCGAAATCCCTCACTTTCAACCTCAACAAATCTGATTTACATTTTGATTCAAAAATTTTATTGAGAAACTTTTTATCCAATCTTGATTGAGAAAGTTTTTTATTCAAGTATCAGAATGAAAATGCAAATATTCTCTAAAGCATGCCATAGTGGCTGGAAAGTAATTGTTTTCTGTTGATATTACAAAAAGTAACTTCAATCTCTCATCGTAGATTTTTTCTTATTCTGAAGACATTTGTTTTCCAATTTTCAATTGAGATAGTTTTTCGTTTTTTAATATATGAGAATATCCTGTACAACTCGCAATGCGAACTCTTGAAGACCACGCCAGAAGCACTGTGTGGAATGTATATTTATATTATTTATGTATAGGTTACTTGTTATTAGTTATTATTTTGTGATTTGGTGATTAAAAGATTGAAACCCAAGTAGGTACTGTGTGCTGGTTATACTTCTTCTTTATGATTTGCGTCAGATTGTATATAAATATTAGGATGCATTCAGGAAGATTTGAATCCTTCTTCAACTATTGATTTGAATCCTTCTACAACTATTGATTGATTGATTTGTTCAAGGTTTGTACAAAAATAGAAATGCTGTTTTTAATATAAGTGAAAATTCCCATGATACATGATTCGTTGGCTCCATTGATCAATAATTACATTCTGAAATCTACCTTGCGGCTATTCTCAAATTGCATTCCGTAATGATAATTTACCGCCTTGTCACAATCATGAGTAGATACCATGAACATCGTAACAGAAAACATTTTCTGGAGTTAAAGTAGGAACCCGTATAGAATCCTGAATGATAAATACTTTTTTGAATTAGAGAACATGTGCACACCCTTGATATTTCCCATATAATATGATATTTTTCCAATAATTCATGGATAAAAGAATCCGGTATGTCTTGGGGAGCTCTATATAGATGCACACCTAATTTTAAATCTCATAACATTTCGTTGAACACGGTCACTATAATAATGGTCCCTCACATGCATAAAAGCCAGTAAGTCCTTCACAGGAAAAGGGAGAACTTCAATACTCCCTGCCTCGAGCTTTAGAAATGTTCGCTTTTCGAATTCTTTCGCTTATTCTTATAAAGAACTGATGTGTAGGGAAATAGTAGACCAAAGAAATAAGAAACACCATTGGGATATTACGAATTCACGAACTGTTTATTCTCACATGCACAAGTGAGGACTGGGCATGAGAAGTCGGAGCATAAAGCGGCAAAGGAAAACTCACCGTGCTGCCTATGAGTAGCCTGACCATGCTTCAAAAAAATACTTTCCACGTACTGAGTTTCCATAACTATTTAATGAATTTATATATATATATATATATATATATATATATATATATATATATATATATACAGTGCGGTCCGTAGATATGAAATAAATTCATTTTAGGCGTTATTATGTGTTTGTTTAAAATAACCTGAAACAGGTCGATTTCTATTGTCAATTTGACAATTTAGAGTATCATAAGGATGATATAAAATATATATATATATATATATATATATATATATATATATTGTTATGTTATAAAAGACTAGAAATTCATTTTAAAAGGAAAAAAGAAATAATTTCAATAAAAAACCTACAAAAATAATAATTACTCACTAGTTAGTAGTTTAAGAGATATTGTTTTTACATATTTTCAAGATTCTAATTTTTTTTTATGAAGCCTCTGTATGATATTGATAGATAAAAAATATACAAATACTATAATGCAATCATTTCCATACATTGTCAAGATCATTACAACCTATAATTGTTCAAAAGATAACAAAAAGGTCTAGATTTACAAAATCATCCTGAATAAAATATGATCAACAAAATTATAAGTTTGAAACATACAGTATATTAAATTGTACCTAACTTAAAATAGCCAATGGGAGAACAACAAACTTCTTGATGACAATAGCCAATCAGGGAACAGTATGGTCAGATGTAAGATTTGAAATTGTGAGAAAATAAGAACGGAAAAGTGTCAGAGACCATTATCAATAAATATTGTACATAGTATTGTAAGAAAAGAAAAATATTTTGGTTAATAAGTTTTGACAAATAACCCCAAAGAGTGAAAATGTGACAACAAAGTGCGCGAATTTGAAAATTAAAATGATATGGAAAAAGGGAGAAATGGTATCCAGGTGACAGAAAACAAAGCCACGAGGAGATTGAAAAAAATTTCGAAAAGAACGCCACGTTCGGACTTTAGAGAAAGAAAAATTCAAAAACTTCATCAATATAAGGTAGTTTCTCTATTAGAATCCAATCAACTCAACTTCAGGAGAATTTCAATAAAAATAAATAGCAGCAAACGACATTACCTTTTATGTACTCCACATGAAACTATTTCAAAGCTGATTTCTGGATGTGTATGGTTTCTTTTTGGTATTGGAGAGCCTGAGAGCAATGCGAGCCGTCAATAAATCATATCATCTTGTGGAAATTTCATTATATCACGTACGTCGATGTTCGTGGGCGGTTCCCCGTTGAGTTTCATCGGCAATAAATGATAATGAGTCTCTTAGACGTATTGCAGAACTATACTAGCAAGTTCATCATGAAATCATTATTTTACTAAAATCTAGCTTATTTTCGATAAGCATGATATGAATCATATGAATATATGTTAACAGGGTTTCAATATTTTGTATGGAAAAACATCTCAGGAGAATTTTTTAATGTTATTCATGTGTTATCTCACATTCAAAAATCCAGTTATGTATTTTTTTAGGAATTTTTATGGTCACTTATTCAAATTTTATGGTAATATGTTTTAAACTGTCTTGTATATATATATATATATATATATATATATATATATATATATATATTTATATTTATATATATATATATATATATATATATATATATATATAGTCCGTATTTTTATGTCGTACCACTACGGTAAATGATACGAAGTAACGTTTCAGAATCGAAAATATCATGAACCGTTCTCAAAATATTCGGGGAAAACCGAAATGGCCCGGTGTTCTTTCCTTTGCGCTGGCGCCTCTATTTGTGGGGACATGGAAAAAACTTTCTTCCATGTTTCAAAGTCGCTTCGATGTGCTGTTCTTTGATTTTCAATACGACGTTTCGTTCTTCGGGGGCCACGATCAACTCAATTTTTTTGAATACGCACCTTTATTTTTTCAATGAATTTGAGTAGTTCTTATCTTAACGAGTTCAGATTTGTATGTTTTTGTTTCTACATTTCTGCCCATACATTCCATCATCAAGGTTCGAACAATGAAAATTGTTCATATTTGACTGCAGTTGCGAGGATAGAATTTAAAATAAATCTACTCCAAATGAATACTTGAACTTGAAATCAAATCGAGGTCAAATACAATGTGATGAAAATGAAAAAGCAGAGGAATAACAAGGAACAACGATTGATTATTATACATTTTTTTATGTCAAAGAGTCGAGGAGCATTTTTCATGCAATAGGCAAATCTTTTGTCTGTCTTTGAGGCTTATTCGTATTCTCAAACGAACCTATTTCAAATAGAAACGGAAAGTTTCATACTTCATGAAGTATGTAGTGAGCCATGGAATAAAAGAAAGTGAATGACAGATTACAAATTAATTAATTCAAATCTGAAGAGTACATTATTTAAACGTTGAACCAAAAACTATGGAGTTTTATAATGATGAGAAAGTGGATATATTGTTCGTATATTCGAGGGGTTTGAGCAATAGCACCAGATCTCAGGCTATGTATCAAGAAATTTATTCCGAACATCGTCAGCCCAATGCCAGATTTTTTCAACGTATTGAAAGAAGTTTACAGGAGCATGGTTCATTTGTGGAATCTGAGAATGAAAGTTTTATGTTACAGATGGTGAAATGAAAATTTGAATCAGGATTCGTGGAATATAAGAAAAATCACAATGAGGAAGTACCTCTTAGAGAGATAGCGAGGAATAATGATATATCGCATTCGTCAACAAGTAAAATTTTGAAGAATCATAAATTCAAGCCTTACAGAGTGATAAAAGTACATCATTTGCGTTCTACAGACTTCAATAAAAGGGCAGAATTCTGCACATGGCTACTGAGACATTTTCGGCAAGATGATGAAATCTGTAGTGGAACTTTATGGTGCGACAAAAGTCGATTTACAAATATTGGATGGTTAAACAGGAATATTAATTATCACTGGCGTCAGGAGAATGCTAATTTACATAGAGCCACTAATTTTCGAGAGAGGTTCGGTATTAATGTCTGGGTTGGTGTTTTCATAACAAGTTTGAGGAATGATGGGCGTTTGGGTGGGTGTTCTTGAGCTATCAATTGTTGTTTTTTGTTATTTTTATAGTGTTTTATCTCAATTTTTTATAATTTCAAGTTTAATATGTAATTCAAAGTGGAATATCGCCTTTCGCCTGCAAAGGCTAGAGCAAAATCGGTAAAAAATAAATTTTGGAATTTTCATTGTTTAGATTTTGATATATGAATTCGGTAACACAAGAACTACTTAAATTCATTGAAAAAATAAAGGTCCGTATTCAAAAAAAAAATTGAGGGTGGTCCCCGAAGAATGAAACGTCGTGTTGAAAATCAAAGCACAGGATATCGAAGCCAATTCAAAACAGAAAACAGTTTTTGAACACATTTTCACATGAGAATAGAGGCGTTGGCGCAAAGAATAGGAAACGGGCCATTTCGGTTTTCCCCATATATTTTGAAAACGCTTCTTGATATTTTTTATTTGGATTGTTGCGTTACATTTTCCACTAAAATAGGCAACTTTTGTCTAATTCAACCAACTTCGTATCGTTAACCGTTTTCGAGATGTCAATAGTGGTACAACATATATATATATAACGAGAGACATATTATAGGTGTCACCTCTATAATTTTGTGTATTTCATATATATATATATATATATATATATATATATATATATATATATATATATATGTATATATATACTTATAGATATATCTATATAGGAAAAACAATTTATTACATATTTCCATGAAATATGAAAAAGTTACCATAAAAAGTCTTAAAAAAATACATGACTGGATTTTGAAATGTTGAAATGCCAAACTTCTCCTGAGATGTTTACCAGAACCTTTTTTCATACAAAATATTTGAACCCTGTACCAATATGTTTATTCAGATATATATGTGGTTATTTTTATCAATGTGCATATATCATATATTTTTGAAATGTGTAAACATATATTTATATCATCCCTATCGGAAACAAGAATTTGGATTTCTGTTAAACAATTCACAATTATTTTACAATGAACTAACTAGTGCAACTTGGTGCGTTCGCGTGAAATTTGTATTCTTGCTGTATTTTTCTTTGTGTTGTTCTACCTCATGCCTGTGTCTTTGCCTGCTTCTCGTTATCCCGTCATCTAGTTATCCCGTTATCCCATCATCTTGTTATTTTGACAACCCGCCATCCCGTAATTTTTCTATACCGTTATTTCGTTTTCCTGTCACCCTATTTTGCCGTTATCTTGTTATACCTTTATATCGTTTTCTCATTAACCTTTTTCCTGTTTTCTCCTCAACCCTTCATCCCGTTCATCCGTTTTCTATGATTACGGTTTTCCCGTTATCCCACTATCCCGTTTTCCCAATATTCCGTTATTTTTTTAATCCTTTATCCAGTTATCCCTTCGTCCCGTTATCCTGTTATCCCTTTATCACGTTATCCCGCCAATTCATCATCCCGTTATCTCGTGTTATGCCTTCATACCGTCATACCATTATCCCGTTTTTGGTCGTTCCATCAAGATGTCATCCCGTTTTCCTGTTATCTCGTTTTCCGTTTTCCCGTTATCTTCTTTCCCCGTCCTCCCGTTATCCAGTTTTTTCCCTATATAATCCCGTCGTAAGCTTTTCATCACAAAAGTCATCAAAATTGATCCAGTAGTTTTTGCTTGATGCTCGAACAAATAAACAGACAATTACAATTTTACTATAATAAATAGTTTTGAGGTGCCTGTTGAAATCAATTTTATTATCATCATGCCGGCCTGGATAATTTTCTAAAGTTATTTTCTCATTAGAAAGCCAGTTCAGATCTTTCAGTTTACGAAATATGTTTTTACCCCGTGAATGAATCGTATACGCGGATTCTGAACAAGTTGCACTTAGAGACAAGACATCTGCCCGGGGCAAATAATATGAATATTCAGGCACATACGTTGTGGGTATGATAGTTTGAGGGAACCATATGCTTTTCCATCTCTGATGATTTCACTTGTACTCCTCCCGAATCGTATTAATTTAGTTCCATTTCCACTTCGGATGGATGTTTTCTTTGTTAAAATGGGCTGATATTTGGTGTTTTCCACCGATTGTCCACCATTCGCTCTAGTTTCAACAATGCACCTTTGTGCAAATTCCGCAGCCTATTCCACCCAAACCGTTCAAAGTTTGGTGATTTTGATAGAGTATGAAATACAAATTGATTCGGTCCACATTCGAATTTTCGACAAAGGTTGAATATGGAAGGGCAAACTCGCAGTTTGCTCAATAGTTTATAGAATTAATACACGCCATTCGGGTCAAAGGTGAATAGTACGATGATAATTCACTTGAATTCAGCTTGAAATTGAAGCCCCGGTTAATGTGAAAGTAACACAATACTCGGTGATCATTACAATGGTAACTGATGTGTGCTCGCGCAAAATGGATTGTATTGTTGGGGTTGGTATCATGATTGATGTTGATGGTGATGAACTGCTTGTACGTATGTAGGTATGTGCTCCTGTGAGGGCATGATTATTCATGATGTATATAATGGCCAGAGGATAGTACAGTGGCGGTCCCTAGAGAAAATTTAGTGACTACATGCAGTTTGTTCCGAATATTATAAAGCTGTACGTAATGAATGGATAGTCAATAACATATAATAATTACTATGAACACACTTGACAATTGAAATAATCGGGTACAACATCGTACTAGTCATTATTTGCAGCTTATTTTGGGACAGCAGATGGAATACTTACACAGCTGAAGTGAAAAAAAAAACATCCATCTATGATATTATATTGAAAAACGCATATATGATATATTTATCGCCTTTTCGGGAGATGAGACAACTCATCCTTCACTTCAGGAATACTACCATATTCAAAAAAAGTCAAGTTCTGGTCAAACAGCGTACGATGTGTTTCGTACAATTCCAAAGTTGAGGGTTTGGATACATTGGATTCATATAAGTGAATATTGTTTTAGAGTTATTCTAAAACACAATATCGTATCATCGAAGAATGGAGTCGTCACTTCTACCGGAAAAGAATACAGATCATAGAAAGTAAAGTCAGTTGATGTAATTTAAATTTTTTACTTAGACATGTTTATGGAATAGGAGTGAATTCGATCGATGAGAATTAATGACAAGTCATTTGACATGAAGGCAAAATCTACTTTGCTCTGGTAGTTTGAGGGGTTCTAAGTGAGAAAATTGCAGGTTTTGGTGTGTTTTACGGTAGACTGGGTAGGAACTATAGAATTATATCAAGAGAAATACGAATCTATATTACACCTTCCTGAATAGTTAGGGTTATAACTTTGTTTACAAAAATTATGACCCTATCTAACACAAATCCTAGATGAAATTACCGTGATTTCAACCTTCGAATTGGTTGATGGTCATTTAGACGAAAGTAAATCTCACATCATGTTTACCCTAGATTTAGCAAAGTGGGAATGAAATGGAAGTACTTGACACTTTTTTTGGATTATTCCCTTCCACAATCCGATACATTTAATCAAGTTTCCAGATTGTGGGAAGTTATAATTCCAAAAAAATTGTTAAGCATGAGTAAACCTCCACAAAAAATGAACTTCAAAGAAATGGAAGTAATTTGAAAGTGGAAAATTGGGATTTCCAAACATTTTGCCAGTGGCATAAATAAGTGAGATTGCATCTATTATCATCCACAGTGAGCAGTAAAAAAAGATTGAAATCACAAAGACACATGAGCTTGTTGAATGTGTTACCTCAAACTTCTTCATACTACTCTTCTATCAGCAAGAGCATTGCAATTGGTATTCTAATTCTGGCGTTCGAAAAAAAACTCAGTACAGTAGAAGATGGAAATGTTGTTATGAAATCGAATAACCGTACTGTATTCCAGTACCCGCGAGCTGACGTCATATCGTTTTCTCTTCTAATGGCAACATCGTGAATCTCCGAGAAACAGGTGCCAGACATTTCTGAAAACTAATAATCCCCATAAAATTAGCAGCACCGACCGCGGAAAGACACTCAATTGGCGTTCCTGAAAGTGAAAAGTCGTACAGTACAGTCATTCACCGGAACGGAAACTTGATTCTGATACAGTGTCGTGTGCAATATATCAGTAGTGGACTGTGATTGATTGATTTCTCAGAGTGAATTATTGTGTTGTTTTTTAGAAGTGTTAATAAACGGACAATGATTATCTCCGTACTTTAATAGACACAAACCCTAAATTTGTAACAGTTGATGTTAGAAGTGAGAAAAGTTCATTATATGAGAAATAAATCCTACAACGATATGGAGGCCATAATAAAATGATCAAGCAGGAGTTCGCCTGGCAAGAGAGACAACTGCTTGAAGAAAAACGAATCAAGGAGGAACGACTGCGCATAGAAAAACAAGACGAGGAGGGGCGTCGACAAAAAGAGGAAGAACGTCGACAGAGAGGTGAAACGCCGAGTGATAAACAGTTGGAGAAGTAACAGGATACAAAAACGTTGAGGGAGCGAAAAACAAGTGGAAAAGATCCATTGCGGGAAAATTTCTGGAAAATTATAGCAGAACAAAATGAAGAAGTAAACAGTTGACGCAGTACGAGGAGGAGCAAAGAAGAAAGTTACGGCAGTACGAGTCCAGGCAGTGCGAGAAGAAGCAGAGAAAGCAGTGTGGGCGGTGCGAGAAGAATTAGAAAAGAAAGTTGCTCCACTGGAGATCCAAGACCACCATGATAGAGTTGCCATATTGTAGAATAGTATGAAGACTCCGACTCTTGATGTACAGTCACCATGGTCTCGATAACGTAGACAGTTTGAAGCTGCTGCAGAGGCTAATGACGTTTTGCTTGTTACTGGTAGAATTATCCACTGTTACGTAATTTTCAACAAGTGATGACAATGAAATGGCTACTACACTCAGATAAGCTTCGAGAGGACCAGCTTAAGGTCTGTTACAGGCATACCAGAAGACTAGCAGCGAAAAAATTGCTGCTCTAGACTTAAGGTACGGAGATTAATATCAAAGCCTACAGGAATTCGAAGTGGACGTCTAGAGGCTGATTCAGCTTGCTTACCCAGAGGCACCCGATGATCTCGAGAAACACTTAGTGGAGTCGTTATGTTGAGCACAGAATCGGGCAGAACATCGATAGATGGAAATATATTGATATACAAAAAACACAATTCAAGAAATGCAGTGAAGCTTCAGTTCGTTCTTTGATAGTGGAAGCGGCTTTTGGCACTTCAAGGCTGGAAGTAGGGGAAGTATCGATCAGAGAACCACTCCAGGAAGAGAAATGGTGTGACAGTATGGAACAGATGCTCAGCAAACAACAGGATGAACTAGAATCCAAAAATAAGAGCGCAAAAGATCAATCAAGTTGGGTAGGAGTAGAAATTTCCAAAGAGAGATCGTAGGGACAGCTTACCACCACGCTCTTCATCACTTCTAAGGACATACTTCGCGTTCCTACCCACCTAAGAAAATATAAGAGATGATCGTCTAGAGAGTTAAGAAGAAATTGTTCCACATGTGGTAGGAACAGACATTTCCAGAGAGATTGCAGGGTGAGGTTGCCACCATGTTCGTCATTACCTTGGAGAATACCCCCACGTTCCCACTTACCGACGATAACGGATCATATAGTTAGTTTTCGGAGAGATATCTAGAAAAAAGATGAGCCAATAAATCGGAAATCATGTGGGCTAGTGGAAGCAAAGCCTCCATAGCCATCCAAGACAACAGGGCCAGAAGATCTACTGATGATCCGCCCATCAGGAAAAATATGAAAACCAGTACCATTTCAATACCGACGACTGATTTGGAAAACCGAATTCTGGAGCATCTGAAGGGAGTTGGAAAAACGGATACAAAGAAGAAATCATCAATATCAGGCGAACCACATTATGCACTAAAAAAATAGACCACCGCACACATAAAACAGAACCAATAAACCAATCCAAACATTGTTGTCATGGACTTTTTCAGTAAACGGAAATGTCATTGAAGAACAAAAAGCATCCACAATAACAAGATCATTGATGGACAACAGAGAGATTCGGAATAACGATGTAGTTACATTCTGACCAAGGAAGGAATATCAAATCGAAGCTGATGGGTATCAGAAAAACCATTACTACTGCTCCTCACTACCATGTTGAATGGCATGGCTGAAAGATCCAACCGAATTATGGGAGAGCATCTCTCTAAGGTTGTGAGAAAATATATTTTACTATTCCTGATAGTATACAGAGCAGCTATCGATGGATCAACCAAGCTTATCACGGCCAGCATTATCTTAGGATAGGAACTTCGATTGCCCTGTAACATGATGTTTGGATCACCAAGCAACCAATAATTATAGGTGCAGGACTATGCAGACAATTTGAGGGACGGCATGTTGGAAATTCACGACACAGCTTGGAAGAGATTGATAGTGTTACAACCCAAATGAAAGGAAAGGCGTATCTCCCAAACTAATACTGGTTCGGAAAGGACCGTACGAGGTGAAGAAGAGGATCAACTACATGGTCCTCATGATCTCACGCAGACCTTGGAATGAAATGAAAGTTTTTCATGTGGAAAGACTGAAATCCTATCATGGTGAACCTTCGGATTTTTATCGGGACGATTGAAATTGAAGGGCCGGCAGTGTTACGAAATGTTATGAGATCATCTCTGCTGGATGCTAATGACCTCACTGACCGCGAGAGGACTGTTATCTGCCAGGCCGGAAAATGAAAGGTCGGACAGTAGATTAAAGTTATTCATCGGAAAGAAAACGTGGTTCAGATACAGTGTCGTACGCAATATTTTGGTAGTGAACTGTGAACGATCGATTCAATTGCCACAATGGATCAATATGTTAGTTTTGTGAAGTGTGAATGAATAGGCAATAATTACTTCAATATTCTAATAGTCAGATTCTCATTAGTAGAGTGGAGTAGCGTAATTTATCTGATCATTTTACATACGAGGTACACTTAGAGAAATTCACAAGCTTCAAGATAAAAATATGACAATAAAATTATGAGGGAATGTGATAGACATTAAACATACATGAAATCGTGTGGAGTATTCATAAGAAATACGGATTAGAATGCAATTACGAATAGAAATATAAATAAAATAAAAATATTAATGTTTTATGTGTAATAGATAGACTCAGCAACGTCAACATACTCTTTTATTGTGTAAAAACAGTATTGGAGAAGCTGTCTTCTGATTTTGTTTCTGAAAGCCATGAATTTGAAGGATTCAACTGGAGGATGAAGGTAGTTATACAGATTCAGATTTAGCGAGTTTTTTTGTGTTACTGCTAATCTATGTCTGGGAGGAATCTTGTGCTGTAGATTTGATTATGAGAATGTCTTGGTAACCTTTCAAAATTTTTGTGTATCTCCAATTATACGATATAATTTCATAAAGGAGGCAGTGGCAAAATACCAAGCCAAGTAAAGAGAGGGCCGCAGATTGAAATTCCATAAGAGATGACCGAGTGGAATCGTGAATAGTAGGCCATTTTCAGTATAGTCATACCCACTACATTTCTCAGTTGTCTGAGTATGAACAGTATACTGGAAAGTTGGTGTGTAGTCAATCGTCAATTCATCCCAAAAATTTTACATATTTGCTACGTTGGATACTAGGATTTGAAGATATTATAATATTTTGTGTTTTATTCTTATTCAGTTTCAGCTTATTAATTATCCTTGTGATATAAATGAATTTTTGGGGATAATATTGTCAGATAATGTAATATTCTTTGCTGCATATATATTGAAATGAAGTAACATGTACACTTGAAGAGAAAGGAAAATCAAGAATAATAACTGGAATTATTAGGAGGAATCAGTATGATCCTTGTGCGGATCCATGAAAATAATAAAATATATTGACATACCTACATACGAATTGAATATATATATTTTCAATTATAAATATTTTTTAAATTTATTATTCCGACTATTATTTGTTACTTGGTTAGACATTGAATTGCCTTTATATTTGGTTAATTCCAAAATACATTTCATAATATTACACATGAATCAGTCTAGCCTTCGGCCCAATTGTTCCAGATAGGATTGTGAATCGACGAAAGGGGTGTTTGTGTAACATCGCTTATTCAATCTTGAGAATGAGTTGAATGATTGCGTATATTGATCATATTTTCAGCAAAAAGTAACAAAAATCGGTTCTTATTCCATGTTGTTAAAACATTTTTTGGTTTCAGAAGTTGCTTCTTTTTATCATATTGCTTCATACTCAGAACCTACCATATCAAGGATATTTGCTTCACTATAGAGTTTTCCAGTTGCATATCTGGAAATTTTGATGAGTATGAGTTTCAGAAATGTCCAATGTAACCTACCATACAAAACCAATAACAAGTCTGTTATATTTTATTAATTTTCCAGCTAGAAGTTGTATTTTAAATGTTGAAACTCATATAAAACAAACTTCAATCCCCTTATAGTCAATACGGTGATTACTCTTAAATATTTCATGTTTGTAGTAGATTCGATTTGCAGCTGGTTTTGAATAATCAGTGGCTGAAGCCTGAAATAGGGGAATGGTAATGAATTTCTGCAAATGTTTCTAAAATTCCAATCCGACCCAAAATCTGTATATACATACACACAATATAAATCGATATAGAGCTTCGTGTCCACATAAAAAACTGTCCATAATGAACGCTTTCGACTCAATAATACCAGCATTTCATTGTTCGGTGCGTTCCAGCGAACAATAGAACTGTATCCATATTTTTGAACGGTGACAATGAGTATCACTCCGTCCTTTGTTCCATACTCGCATTCTCGGAGTTCCGCTTTTCAAAAGGCCAACTTCTGTATTCGCATTGTTCCGAACTTTTCAATTAACTGCTGAATCAATCACTACCACAATAACACAAATTTTCAATCATGCGTAAGGAAATGATGAGATTTTACTTGGGACAAATGTGAAATGCGTACATCAGCAAAATAATAAGTAGTTTGTTCCACAATCTTTGGTTTTGAGATAGAAAACTCCTCCTTTCTCTATTCCAAATGAATGCGAGATATTTTAGACCCAATGACATATGGAAAGTATTTGGAGAACAAGAAACACACAAACGTTGAAACAAAGTTGCGAGATGGTTGAAAACCAATTTCCTGAAAATGACATTTATCATGCGTTTTTACAACGACTATTTCCTCCATTATTTTTGATTCAATCAAATGGCCGAAATTTCCTATATAGAACCAATTAGATCAGTTTTATAGTGATAAATGTCTTCTCGCTCTTCTATACTGTACTGATAAATGCACACTAGTTTCGCGATTATTTCACGTTGAACAAATAGGACCTACTTCCTATAGAAATTTTGTCAACACATTCAATCACTATGAGGAAATAGGATATGCAAAATTGATTAAATATAGGATTTTGAGCTCACTACGAACAGTTATTCGATATTGAAATTCAAATATATAATTTTGAGTCAGTTAAATCAGTTTCGGATTTTCAGCTAATGCTATGAATGATGAAATTTCAGTATTCTCAGAAAATTCAGAAGTTTTGTGGTCTAAACGATGAGTTATAAGTCACACGAAAGATTTGGCTTCAATCCCTGTTGATGGAACTTTTTTTATACATATATTTATATATATATATATATATATATACATATATATAAGTGGTGAATTAGTGAATGCATATTGTATACAAGCTGATTCTATGTGGGGTTGCAGTCAAGTATAGGGCTGATTGGGAAAACTCTTTGGTATCCGTCAAGCTTTCGGCAATCTTTATTGCCTTCCTCTGTACCATATGATAGTATTGAAGAGATTTTATCCATCATCAATTATTATGACAGCAATATCCAATCCACTTCAGGAAAAGAAATACAAAACAGTATACCATTCTTAGATATGAGTCTAATCAGAACCGAACAAAACACCATTATTACAAAATGGTACAGAAAACCAATATGTTGTAATAGACTTATCAACTACTATTCATACCATCCACAAAAAATGGAAATCAATTTGATAATAGCTATGAAAACTAGAATCGAAATAATCACTCATATCAATTTACAACAAAAATGTCTAATCGAATTTCAGAAAATATTACTAGAAAATTCCTATCCAAAAAATCTCATCAATAAATTACTTTTTAACCAAAGAAACTCTTTAATCCCTTCAATATCCGAACAAAATCTCAGAACAGAAGAACTGGGAACATCTATATTTAGATCTCTTCCCCATATCGAAGAACTCACTCCAAAACTAACAAATGTATTAAAAAATGAAAATATCAAAATCGCGAAGAAAAATGTTAAAAACATATCAAAATTACACACAAAAGTGAAAAGTTCTATTCAAAATAAACAAAAACCTAATGCTGTTTATAGAATAGCGTGTAGTGACTGTTCAAAAACATATGTCTGTCAAACATCAAGAACCCTTAACAGTCGTATCATATCCCAAAATATTTTATCCAAACATTATACAATTAATTTGAATCTTCTCAATGACAATATTTTCTTTCTTCCAGTTTTGAAAACTCATATTTAATCTTTCTTCAAAATCATTGACATCCGTCATATTTCACTTCATTTCAGTTCAGTTCTGAATTCCTATACAGAATGTATTCTACTGATGGATAACTTTCATTACATTTCTGAATTCCTATACAGGATGTTTGTTATTGACGAATAATTTAGTTTTGCTTTCTCTACTCAATTAAGTTAAATGAATATTAGATGAAATAATCGAAACATACCAAAAAAAAATAAAAATAAAAATCATCTGCCACATTCTTAAAATTGTCCAAGTTGATTAGAAATGGCTAAAGTTACAAAAGTTCAAACATTCAGAAAAAATAGAATTTCATGGCAGGTTTTTATGCAAACTTTCCAGCAAAAATTCAATATCATACCAATATATATATATATATATATATATATATATATATATATATATAATATATATATATATATATATTTAGATATATAGCGGAGAGGTAGTCTCTGCTGACTAGTTAGTAAAAAGTCTGAGAAATTCTTTGGGACAGCAGCAAACGCAAATGTACTCTTATAACATTATATTTCCAATATTTCGACAATGAATATTGTCATCATCAGGGAGAATGTTAGTGAGAATGGTCGTTTTTTGGTGAAATACTCGAAGATGTAAAAGAAAACATTAAAAACATGTTAAAAACATGTAAAAAACAACAATTAGATTTATATGGAACAATATTTGTAAATTTACTAAAAGCCGAGAACAATTGTGGCAACCAATGTTCCTTACATGTTTTGAATGTTGTCTTTTACATCTTTGAGTATGTCACCGAAAAACTACCATTCTCACTAATATTCTCCCTGATGATGACAATATTCATTGTCGAAATATTGCAAATATAATATTATAAGGGTACATTTGGTACATTTGGACAGCAGCAAACGCAAATGTACCCTTATTATATATATATATATATATATATATATATATATGGGGTGACCCATTTTGACCGACTAAAGCTGTGCACGATCACTCTTTTGATTGTTTTTCGCAGCAACTAAGACCTGTCATGGGCACTGGTGATAAAGATGTCAAAACTACCATTTCATAAATCTCCGGCGGTGGCTCTAGAAGCTTTTTAGTAGCCAACGCAGTCCGAGTTCTGTAACTCATTTTCTGTGATAAAATATTTTAATCCTTTACATTTTGCCGCTTCGCGATTCATGATTATTCAATATTTTTTTTCGTGAACTGGTTACACTTCGAGAGTGTGCGTGATCATCCTTTTCTAAATTCACCATTATTTTTTTATTTCGTACGGCTGCCATATTAGGTTCTTACATTTTTGAAATGCCGTTCCAATTTCCCTTTGCTACAATCTAAATTGGCAGCATTCTATAATACAAAATTACCGAAGTTTATTAAATTTGCTAACGCTATTGTTATTTTTCCAAAATCTCATTGTTTAGTTTTTACCCGATATTTTGAAATTCCCTGCGGAAATTTTTAATTTAGAATAGAATATGAACGAGTACAAAATAGCCCAACTTTTTTCCCAACCAAATTTGTATCTCTTGCGGTTCCTGAAATCCCAGGTACTTCACTTCATTTCGGACACCCGGTAGAAAATATAAATTTAACCGAAGATTATATTCTCTTTCCAGACTTATTTGAAAAAATGTAAATCATACCCCAAGCCCTTGATATTAATGCATTTATATTTTATTATGATCACAATACATTATTTAAATTAATTTCGGTTATAACAAGATTGTTTTTATCACATCATACTAGAAACTATATGATACTGAAAAGTACTTTTATTTATCAACAAAAAACACAAAAAACAGCTGAATTATTATAATGTTATGACCCACGCCTTAGTTGGTCTAATTTGTGGGAGAAATATAAAGCGCGTTGCCGTTGCAGTGCGCCAAACCCAGAAAGTAACGCGGGATAATCCAAGTTCTTAAAATGAACGCGGTAAGTTCGCATACAGAACCTATGTTTACTGCATTTATTGTTGGTAAAGCTCAGATACCGCGTTCTTATTCGGCACGAATTGCTGATTGAGCTATGCGGCAATTTTTTAACAGACGAAACCAAAATGGAGGAGGTTTTATAGTCGACGCGTATATTTAATTTTTTTTTAATAATTTTTTTATGTATGATCACCCATAACTTTTCACTGAGACGTTCGATTCCGATAATTATTTTCTCAGTGGATAGGGTGTACTTCGATGTTGGTCCCATTTGAATTTGAGGAATGAAATCCAGCCCTAAGGGTAGCAAAATGAAGGATATTGATCACTCACCCTCTGAATTCTGGTCCGTTAACCGATTCTATCAGGCATAACTTTGTACTGGGATCTTCGATTTGGATGATTCTTTTTTTATCAGATAGGGTATACCTCATAGTTGATCATATTCCAATTTCAAATGAAATGATCTACGCCTATGGGTAGAAAAATAGAGGATGATTGATTTTTCACTTGTGAACAGTGGCACACATATGTAGTTGACATTGAAAGATCCTCCTACATCCTTCACAATAATAATTACATTCTATGAAAAGATGAAATTATATACAAAGTGATGAAATCAACTTACCAGAACTTTCAAAAATAATTTATATTATATAACAATAAATAGTTAAAGTAGATAATCATATTATTCAACAGTCAATAGTTGAAGTAAGGCTAGGTAAGTAAGTATTTTGGAAGTGATGAAAAATTAAGTAGGTAGTAATAAGTAGATTTCAGCCAACATACCACGCATATCTTTCCATAGAGTAGTCCGATTTCGATGATTATTTTTTCTTCAATGGATAGGGTGTACTTCAAAGTTGGTCCCATCTCAAATTGAAAAAAAAATTCCATCCCTAAGGGTAGCAAAATGGAGGATATTGATCGTTCACCCTCTGAATTTTGGCCCATTAACGATCGTTCACCTTCTGAATTTTGGTCCATTAACCGTTTCTATCAGGCATAACTTTGTACTGGGTTATCCGATTTGGATGATTCTTTTTTAGCCACATGGAATTAAAAAATTATAACTTTTTAACAAAAAATTGAACCGACGAAATACGGAACTGAAAAGTAAAAAATAAAATAAACCTTCCTAGTCTCAATAACTAATCTCCTAAACTAATGTAAGTAACTAATTTTGAGTCGGCGCCAAACAAACAAGCAAAACATTCAGGTAAGGCGTAAAATGATGGCATCGAGTTGCGAGGTGATATTCTGATAATTTTTTTGAAGTAATTTGATGATCTTCGTTGATTGTTCGTTTGGCGCCGACTAAAAATTAGTTACTTACATTAGTTTAGGAGCTTGGTTATTGAGACTAAGAAGGTTTATTTTATTTTTTACTTTTCAGTTCCGTATTTCGTCGGTTCAATTCTTTGTTAAAAAGTTATTATTTGTCAATAGTTTTGAATAGTTCCTATTCAGATACGGCGTTCATGTTTGGCAGATATCTGAGTCAAAGTAAAAAAAAAGCCTCCGGCACCAATAACTCAAATTACGGTATTTTGGAACATATGGCGTCCATCCTCCACTAAATATGCATATATAGGTCCCCTAGTGCTAACGGAATTATTTTTCTACAAAAAATGGATCAGTTATTGATCAATTTGCCACACAAATCAACTCTAATCTCAGCGGCTGATTTCAACATTGACTATGACGATGAACACGCTCGTGTTATCAAAGTGAGTTCTTGATTTGCTTCCTATAGAAACAGCTTCTGCAATTGAAAATGGTTTATCTATACATCTTTATTTTTTCGTGAGTAACGGAATCGGTTATCGTGAATAAAGTTAAAGGATCGGAAAATATCCTTTGCGCATGATCACAATAACGATAACGGAACAAAAGTGAATGAACAAAGGGCTCAAAAGCTTTTATTTGGTTTCACTTGTTAGTTCGTTCGTTTGTTAGTTTGGGTCAAATCCTGCAAGTGAATTTCGACCGACTTAGATCATGATTTCTTTCAGCTCAAATCTTACAGGTCCCTTACCTTGTAATAACGATGCTCTATTAGAAATGATCAGAATAAGGCGAACTGACTAAAAATAAAAAAAAGATAACCCTAAAAATCCTTTTTGATGACAAGCTTTCATTTAAGTCGTGTACTAAAACGTATAAAATAAGTTTAAATTATCGCGACAAGCTTTTTGAAACCAAATGATTTACCGAAAAATAATTAAATCATTGTCAGCGATGACTTGAACTTATTTTATATGTTTTAGTACACAGTTTGAATAAAAGGTTGTATTTGAAAAGGTTTCTCATTAGTTATTTTATTTTTGATATGAATTTGGATGTTCAATTATTGGAAAAATGAGTGACTTCACGAAAGAAATATAGAACATTTCTGTTCCATATACCCATTCAAGTAACGCATTAGTTTTGGGGATGGGTACCCTGCATAGTCCGTTATTCAAGGTTGTCAACATTTTCACAAGTTATTTATTCGGTTGTAGAACGAACTAAGATTGATTAATTGTATGTTATTTGAACAGTGGACAGTTTTTCACGATTAAATTCATCACTTGCATACACTTCTCTCTAAATATAGCCAGGTACATCATCCAAACCAATATTCAAAACTGAAAAAAAAATACATTCATCATATGTTCATTCGAAAATTAACCACCCTCATTTTCTACATTTGTCGTTTCAGCCAATGTTTCACTGTGTTGAAATTTTTCAATTTCTTGATTACTCTGGCCTCATAATTAACTCATAGCAGTTTAAAAAAAATATAATTCAAATATCACTATCTGAACTATAGCCTTCATCAGTAGTGTACGTATATGTCATTGGAAATTCAGAAGTGGTATGTAGGGATATAATATACAATCCATCAACACGGGATTTTCACCCAACTCTCAACATAACGTTCAACAAGTTTTTGTCCCTGTATTATTAGCCTTGATGGTATTCATTTCAAAAAGTGTACAATTGCAAAATTTGACAATTGAGTATAAAGAATCTTTGAATCAATTTGTCACCAAATGTTTAAAAAAAAAATACATTTTTGAATAGGTCCAACCAACTATTAGTTTGTTTTTCGACAAAAAGTATTCTTGGTCACTTGATCTCTCAACTCGTTTGTGAACCATCAGAAAATGTTATTTTTGGGAAATACCATTATTTTCAATACGTTCAAATTTAACTTCCAAAATTATGTCCTCGTATGAGTAGAAGAGGTTGCAAATAAAAGAATCAAATCTGTTCTTTGCGTGTTCTTACAAATTAGCAATGAAATATCAAATTAGAGTCATTTTCGAAAGGGGAAACATCTACATTATATTTTTTCCGTCATTGCATGACATTATCTCCGGAAAATCGTAACGGGTAATTGAACAAACAACAAAATTAAATACATTCTCAATATACGAACTGTAATGATCAAACACAGAGAGCACCATAAAGTAATCAAAAACTGAAACGAGGTCATTATACAAAATAATTGGAAAAACCCACATACCTGTCATTTTCCTGAAAAAGCTTTCACAAATGCTCTAAGTACCATGTTCGCGAATGTAAATTACCTCCATGCTGACTATTCGGTTGAAATTAAATCATCATTCCAGGTAATTCAGCGTGCCAAAACACAAACGACACTCATACTGACGCTAGTTCTTAAAAATGTCGAATGGCGTTCGGTCTTCTTCCTGGCCTGCGCACAATCAACCGCGCTTATGCTGATTATCGGTCACGTGCTAAGCGCGATTCTTATCACTTCCAGTATAGTACTGCAATACATCTAAGAGACTCATTATTATTCATTAGCGGTCGACCGACCACGAGCAGAGACGTACTCGATACAATGAAATGTTCACACAAGATGACATGTTTAACTGGCGGCCTGTCCTGGTTATTTTGGACAAATTAATTTATAACATAATCCAAACCTAATATAATGGGGAAGAGTCTCGAAGTCGTTATCCACAAAAATAAAACAACTTGACGTTGATAGAAATATGCTTGCCAGAACCATAAAGTCCCATCTTCAGCAGTTCAGTTTGTGAAAGCTAAAAAAAAATATGTTTGATACATTTTCATTGAATTGGCATTTAAGATGGAAGAAGCTTACCCACCGGAGAGGGAATAGAGTTAACGAAAACATCAAATGTGATGGGTTTTGGGGCAACATGACTTGAGTATAGTGAAACCCAATCTCAAGGGTCTTTTCAATTCTTTTTCTATTGTGCATGTTGGATTTTTTTATGATTCTCAACATTTGAAAAATATTTTTACTTGGTTTGATATTTGTCTGAGCAGAGAACGATAGAAATCATCACTAAGGATTGATAGAAGACCGAAGCTGGCCTCTGATGGAAGTTATATAAATTAATATGTAGGGAACTACAGTAGGCTGTAGAAAGCTTCTTTGTGGAGTGGTAACACAATTTTTTTTCGTCTAACATAGAATTGAATAACCACTACACAAAAAAGCTTCCTACACCTACTGTAGTTCCCTACACATCATTTGATATAACTTCCAACAGAGGCCGGCTTCGGTCTTCTGTCATTCTTTAGTAATGATTTCTATCAATGTCTGCTCAGAGAAAGATCATAAAAGAATTAAAAACCCCTTGACATAGGGTTTCACCATATACAGGTTATGTATCCCCAAAAACCATCACATTTGATGATTTTTCGTTAACCGTCTTCCCTCTCTCAAAATCTTGAGTAAATGGACTATTTCAATTAGTCATAACTAGCAAATTACGTGGTCAAATTTCAATTCGCTCATGAAAATGTAATATACAAGATAAATTGATTTGCAAAAAAAAAAAATTCTCGCCATTTGTTGATAAATTTTTTATAAACAAATTTATTTTTTCAATATTTTTGAAAATTTTTATTTCACAGCTTCATTATATTTCAAATATTATGATTTTTGAAAAAAAAATCTTTAATATCAATTTTTAATTGTTTATAATAGTTTTTTTTATATTTCTATTGTTTGAATAATTAGTTAAGGAATTATTTCTTTTCTAAAAATCATAATTGACAGTCCTCTATGAAGTAACAATTTTTTTTTATCAACAATTACATTGTTTATTGAATTACCAATTTGTTATAAATAAATTCTCAACTTTGTTAGATTTTTTTTCTGAAACTTCTGAAATTAACAAAAACAACATATATAACAAAGTAAAAAAAAAAATCCCAATTTTTCCCAACTCCAATTCCCAAAGTACATTAAAAAATTGGAAAAAAATTGTTTCTATACTTTGTTATATATGGTTGTTTTTGTAAACTTCAGAAGTTTAAAAAAGTTAAAAAGTTAAAATTTGTTCATCATAACAAATTGGTAAGTTAATGAGCAATGAAATAGTTGATAAAAAAAATAATTTTATTGTTACTTCATAGAGGACTGTCAATTATGATTTTTAGAAAAAAAAAATCCTTAACTAATTATTTAAACAATAGAAATAAAAAAACTATTAAAAACAATTGAAAATTGTTATTAAGGATTTTTTTTCCTCAAAAATCATAATATTTGTAGAATAATAAAGTTGTAAAAAAAAAATTTTCAAAAATATTGAAATAATTAATTTGGTTATAAAAAATTTATCAACAAATGGCGGGAATTTTTTTTCGCAAATCAATTTATATCTTGTTAAAAATTTTTTAAAAATTATTGGTTTTTATTTTTTTAAGTACAAAAATTATTATAAACAAAGTATGAATATTTTTTTAACTTTTATGGCGTGATCTTGTTGAGTCTGTATATAAGGAAGGCTCTACGAAGCGAAAAATTTTTACGATTATTTAAAAAAAAAACATTTACAATTAAGACAGAAGTTCGAGAAAATTTTATCAGTTAACAATCGTTTAACTTGTTGAAAAATTAACTTCAAGTGAAATTTCCAACGGGAATGAATTATTTTCGGTGTTCAGAATACACCATAATTTTTTAGAATTAAAAAAAAAATATATTTAATACCTTAAATAAATTAATTAATGTGTTGTACTCGCTTTTGACGCCGCGCGCGCAACCTCAAAATTTCGCGCGGAGACCCATTTTCAGCGTTAAATTAAAATTATAAATAATGGAGATAGAGTTCCGGGGGCTGAAAGTTTTTTATTGGAAATTTCATCCTCTTTCAGAACCTTCTTTGAAATTTCTTAAATATCAATAGTTTATGAAATATTGGCAAAAAACGAAATGCCATTTTTTTTTCATCTTCAATTGTTTTTAAATTTGCATTTTTTTATGTGGTAATACACGCTTTTGGCACATTTTTCTAGGCGTTATTCCGGATCCAATGAGCTATCACACATAATTTCAGGAGCGGGATCTCTATTTTAGACCATTTTCAACTTGTCGATTAGACTATGTGATCAAAGTCTTGATGTGGTAAAGTACCGAATCTCAATGAATTCACCATATTTACCATATTCATAAAAGACAATATTTCAGACAACAAACTGCAGTTCAAAATCAGGGATGAATAATATACACTCATCAACTTGTGATCAGAGTGCTGTAAGGGTCTTTTTTCTCTTCAACCTGATCTTGGCTGGTTTCTTTCAGATTTGGAATGGCCCCGGGCGCCACCTTCTGTTATAGTGGAAAGTTCACTTTGTTCCGAGCAGCCTCGGTAAAGAAATATAACACACTGGGGGTTAGTATAGTACTGAGTTACACAACGGGGCCAGAAGGGCACACTTTACTTGCCCTTGACTGGGTTTCGAACCTGGGTGCTGGCTGCACAATAGGTCTTCCAACTCAAAGCACCAAACCAAGTTATTAAAATACTCAATTTCGAGTCAATCATGAAAACTGTATTCTATACTCTAACTCAAATACCATGAACAGACTGTCGCCAGCCTCAAATATTACATAAGAAAGGCAAAATATACTCGAAAAGGGTTGTAAATCTTTGTATTTTGGGATGGGTCCACTTGACCAAAAGCTCATGCTTTCAGAAGATGCAGGCAGTAGTGCAAGAGCTCCAAAAGACGGGATGCAAAAACGGTATTACCAATGTTAAAAGGCGAAGCGTGTTCCAGAATGCAAGCTTACGAGCGGCCATGAGACGGATGAGCAATTCGGAATGGTGCGTGTGAATGGTGCCTTAGCTGATTATTGGCATCACCTGAATGCCGTTGTTCAAATATGGGTTTTATATCTCACTCCTCTTCCTATGCTGCGCGACTATAAGTGTGGTGAGGCCCCAAAAGTGCCTTCTAACCCAACTGACAGCTTTCTTTCCTTTCGTCTATGTATCTGCACATGTCACGATTTTCCTGTTCCCAACCTGCGCGACCGTTGGTGTGGCTCTCAACCCAACTGACAACTTTCATTCCTTTTCGGCTGACTATATTTGTCCATTTTTATACCACGCGCCTGTTAGCGTGGTGAAGCACAAAATGGCTTGCAACCCAACTGACAGCGTTCACTCTTTTCGGTTGATTATTCACTTGAGTAAAGATATTTCCCATTCCTTATACTTCGCGATTATAAGTGTGGGGGGGGGTACAAATACCTTGCAACCCAACTGACAGCGTTATCTCCTCTCGGTTGACGGTTGACTAACTACTCAAGTCTACCTCCGAAGTGCGAATCTCTATAACCTTTCATGCTCAACGATTCTGGATATTTCCCCAGGACGTACTATTGTTTCGCGTGCTGGTTATGACTCAGAGTCGGATCACACTGATCTCTCCATCGTCATAGAAAAGAAATTCCGACTGATTTTCTCCTCCTCGGATTATTTTATGCTCGTGCGCGGACCGACCGCTAGAGACTTGAAATTTCCTCAATATCTTATACTTTATACCTTACACCATATATTTACCAAACTCCCTCGTGCCTTCTCGGTAATTCTCGTGATGCCGGGGCTCGAGCTACTTCTTCTTGCGTGATGGGCTCTTCCACATGACGTAGGCGTGGATCACGTGGCTGATGAACGACTGCCTTCGATCACGGCGATGGTTTTGCATATTCGCTGTTTCAAGCTTGATTGAAACGAGGCTTTGCGAGGACGACGACCAAGGTTCTATTTCTGCGTTTGGCGTCGCGTCATATAATGGTTCGTATGGTAAACATACTATTGTCTGGTTATTTTCAAATCTCAGATTTATTTCGGACATGAACGGTATGATTATGACTTTTATTAACGGATATAATACTTTTATTTATTTTAATTCAGCATGGATCTTGTTGGGTTGTCTTAAACAAATGGAAAACTAGTAACTTTGTTATAGTGCTTTGTATTTCACCTGAAAACATCTCAGAAATCAATTATTGGGCAAGATTGAAATTTGCAACTAGTAGATTGCAATTTTATTCACGGTAAAATTTTTTACTAGTTTTTTTCCTTTCCACCTCTCCATGGGGACATTCCTATTGTCGAAAAATGAAGGGTGTTTCACTTTCTGTATATAATCTAGATGAAATGACATATATTAACAAATCATTTAACAGTGTGTCTAACTTCTCATGGAAACACCCGTAATTATCTCACTTCCGTAATTATTGGAGTAGAATTCTGTAATTCCCAGGATCGTTAGATATATCAAGTTTGAGTCTACATCTCTTCTGAGGTCAACCTGAGTGACTACACTGCGCGCCAGTGGCGTTGGATATACTGATTTTTGGAAAAAATAATATAAGAGGGCAAGATAGGCTCAAAATTATCACGAATTCGTGATCAGGACATCAATATTAGTAAAAATCCATATTTTCGCTGGAAAATATTCAGTTCTGGAAAATACGAATTTGTCTCACTTTTCATGGAAACACCCCCCCTCCCTGAAATTCTGATGATCGTTAGATATTCCAAAGATGAGTTGAATTTCTCCTGAGGTTAACCTGACTGAGTGACATACACTGCGCGCCAGGAGTGATGGATAGATAGGCTCAAAATTGATCACTCTCGCTTCGGATGTCCATCGTCTTAATTGATTTGAGAGGTTTCCAGGACGTTTTCAATGCTTGTACTTATTTGTCTGTCGGTGTAATGGTACGTTAAATTTGGCCATGTGCAGTGGTGCGTGTGATTTCGCGTGTTATGGTGGTGCGTAAAGTTTCGCGCCTCAGCAGTCCGCCAGAAATGGCAATTAGTGGTTTTCATACGTTCTTGATCCCAATGCTTGGTTGACTAAACGCTTCATTGGCTTCAATGTAGGCGATCTCTTTGAGCGTTCGGTTACACCAATGCTCTTTCCTATATAGAACACTCGCGTCGTCCCACAAAATTCGATGGTGCTCAGTCCAGGCGTATTGAGCAATTTCCGATTTTGATGTTTCTCCGCGTTGAGTCCATTTTTTGTGCTCA
This sequence comes from Gonioctena quinquepunctata, assembly GCA_018342105.1. Taxonomy (NCBI): domain Eukaryota; kingdom Metazoa; phylum Arthropoda; class Insecta; order Coleoptera; family Chrysomelidae; genus Gonioctena; species Gonioctena quinquepunctata. The sequence goes on along the minus strand of JAFIRS010000369.1, from coordinate 185,709 downwards.
TCCAATCTCACCGATAACGCTCTCTTCGTCTCTCCAATGTAGGGATCTCCACAATCTCATGAAACTCCATGGATACAATACTAACTGGTTTCATTTCTGTTGGAGGTTTGGTCTTGGTAAGGAAACTCCGTACTGCCGGATTGGAAGCAGCTCTTGATGTTGAAATTGTTCCCGATTCTTCTGATCTTCTCGGAGACCTCTCTGATGTACGGAAGGCAGATCACTGTGTTTTGCTCTATAGACTCATCTTTGGTTTATCTAACGATTGTAAGAATTTCAGAGTTCTACTCCAATAATTTTGGAAGATACGGGGGTGTTTCCATGATAAAGTGAGACAAATTAGGATTTTTCAGCAAAAATATGGATTGTGACTGAAGTTGATGGTCTGATCACGAATTTCGAGCCTATCTTGACCCTTAATATTATTTTTCGCAAAAACGTTCTATCCATTTTCCCTGGCGTGCAGTGTTTGTCACTCAGGTAAACCTCAGAAGGAATTGAGACTAATTTTCGGTATATCTAACGATCATGGAAATAACAGATTTCTACTCAAATAATTACGGAAGATACGGAAGCGTTTCGATGGGAATTGAGATAAATTCGGATTTTTCAGAACTGAAAGTTTTTGAGCGAAAAATGAATTGTGACTGAATTTGATGTCCTGATCACGAATCCCTGAGAATATTGAGCCTATCTTGACCCCTACTAATATTTTTCGAAAAAAGCGTTCTATCCTTCGCCCCTAGCGCGCAGTATATGTCCCTCAGGTTAACCCCAGATGAGATTGAGACTCATTCTCGGATATCTTATCATGAAAGTAACAGAATTCCTCTCCATTGATTACGGAAGATACGGAGGCGTCTTTATGGGAAGTGAGATAAATTCGGATTTTTCAGAACTGAAAATTTTTCTGCAAAAATATGGATTGTGACTGATATTGATGTCCTGATCATGAGTCCGTGAGAATTTTGGGCTCATCTTGCCCCTTAATATTATTTTTCGCAAAACTTGGTATATCCATCGCTTCTGGCGCGCAGTGTATGAGGTCAACCAAATAAAATAATTCACACTCACCCCCAGTATATCTACCGATCGTGAAGATCACAGAATTATACTCCAATAATTACGGAGGATACGAAGGTGTTTTCATGAGAAGTGAGACACACTCTATGTATAATGTTTTGGAATATTGTTCTAAAAAATTCAGAAATGAACAGTGATACTTCATTTTCCATTTTGTGGCTGAAAGCTGAAATATCTCAGATGTAGGAATATCTCCTTGTTTGTTAACCGACGAAACCAAAAAGGAGGAGGTTCTCTATTCGACCCGTATATTTTTTTTTTCGATCATATTTTTTATGTATGATCACGCATCACTTTTTACTGAGGCGTCCGATTCCAATAATTCGAATTTGGTCCCATTTGAATTTAAAAGATGAAATCCACCCCTAAGGGTAGCGAAATGAAGGATATTGATCACTCACCCTCTGAATTCTGGTCCGTTAACCGATTCTATCAGGCATAACTTTGTACTGGGTTCTTCGATTTGGATTATTCTTTTTTCAATAGATAGGGCATACCTTATATTTGGATTTCAAAAGGAATTAGCCACCCTCACGGGTGGAAAAATAGGGGATAATTGATTTTTCACTAGTGAACATTGGCACACACATACGTAGTTGACAATGACAGATCGCTGCTGACATTATTCATGTTCTACATCCGTCAAAATCAGTATATTTTATGAGAGGATGGAATTATATACAAAGTTATGAAATCAACCAACCAGAACAACGAAAATAATTTATATTACAACAAATAGTAAAAGTAGATAATCATATTATTTAATTGGTAATAGTTGAAGTAAGGTGGGTAAGTATTTTGGAAGTAATCAAAAAACAAGTAGGTAGTAATTGGTAGATTTTAGCCACAAAAAATTGAAAAATAAAAACTTAACAAAAAATTGAACCGACGAAATACGGAACTAAAATGTAAAAAATAAAAACTTTTCAACAAAAAATCAACTGAAAAGCAAAAAATAAAATAAACCTCCTTAGTCTAAATGATAATTGAGCTCCTAAACTAATGTAAGAAACTGATTTTGAGTCGGCGCCAAACAAACTAGCAATTGAATTAGGTGAAGCGTGAAATGATGGCAGCGAGATGCACAGCTGCGTTTTGATGACTCCTTTCATAGCAAATTATCTTCGATAATTGTTTGTTTGGCGCCGACTCAAAATCAGGTACTTACATTAGTTTAGGAGCTCAATTATCATTAAGACTAAGAAGGTTCATTTTATTTTATGCTTTTCAGTTGATTTTTTCGTCGGTTTAATTTTTTGTTAAAAAGTTTTGTCTCAAACTCTACAACTTCCCCGAATTTTAGCTTCCCAGGGTCTACTAGATATTCTATAATAATTGATTGAGTAATCATGTAACGAGAAGATAGTGCGGCTTGGGAGCTCGAAACTCCGTAGGTTCCCAGTCTGCAACTACTGACGGTTACATCAACTAAAAAGAACTACAAGAAAAATCCGAAAATATGAAATCAAGAGGAAAAATTCAACCAATAGTGTATAGTCTGTACCAACAACTAATCATCCGTTTCTTGAAATTCAATTGAAAGAGAAAAGTTGGATTCCTAAGTTTAATCTCGGGGGTCCGAGAATGAAGTCGTGCGCCTGACTCTGCAGTCGGACCCCCAAGATCGAAGACGAACCTCCGATTCGGGTGTCCGAAATTAAAGTCTGACTTTGAATTTGGACCCACGAGATTGAAGTCGTGATTTAAAAAAAAAGCACCCGACTCTTTTACGCCTTTGTTCGAATTATTGGGTCTCTATCAGAATAATATTTTGTGTGGGCTCATTTTATCGTGGGCGACAATAGGCCAATCAATAGAGATTTTCCGCACTATCGATTCTGTGTCAAAAATACTACCACTCCCAACTGTCTTTGCTGAATTTGTTATTAACATTTAAAAGCATTTTTTTTTCATCGTTTTTGACTTGTTACTTGAAAACTAATAAAGCAACCTCGATACTTCCAATGGACAAATTGTAAAAAATCTAAATGCAAAGAAAATGAATTCGATTGGATTATTAGTAACGGAGAAAAACCGGAAAAAACAGCTTTTTTAAAAAAATTCATAACTCCGCCACTTTTCAAGTTGTAGTGCAAATTTTCCACTTCATAGTGATGATTGATATGTTCTTGATGACTGAAAAACTCAGGCGCTGACGGATCATTAGTTTTGGAATGATTGCAATCTGATTTTTCTAATGCACTTTATTGCAGCAGACATGAATGCCTCATAGGTGGTCCGATTTCATTTTTTTTAAGATATTTCGGGAGTAGAAGAATAGTACTACAAAACATAAATTCTCACTTTGCGTTGAAATTCTGCAAAACAGGTGAAAAATACTTGCAAACATGATCGAAAATGGGCGAGTGCGTGAAAGTGGCGGGGGAAAGAATGTATATTACGCGGGGAAAGAATGTATAGTACGTTATGATTCTGCTGCTCTACTCCCACTTCCAAGCGGCTTTCTGCACTCGCCGGTTTTCGGTCATGTTTGCAAGTATTTCTCACCTATTTTGCAGCATTTCAACGCAAAATGCGAATGGTCATCTTGTAGTATTGTACGTCAACTCTCAAAATCTTTTAGAAAAATTGAAATCGGACCACTTATGACGCATCCAGGTCTGCTGCAATGAAGTGCATTAAAAAAAATCAAATTGCAAATATGCCAAAACTAATAATTCAACAGTGCCTGAGTTTTTCACTCAAAAAGAACATATCAATCACTACTATGTCGTGAAGAGCCTGCTCCAAAACTTGAAAAATGGTGGTGTTATGAATTAAAAAAAATACGCAGATTTTTTCCGTTTTTTCCGGTTTTTTCCGTTACTAATGATCCGATCGTGTTGTTTTAGGATCTATTTTCTTCGCATTTTGAGAGTATAAAGATTGCTTCATTTGTTTTCAAGTTACAAGTCAAAAACCATAAAAAAACAAAAATTGCTTTTAAATGTTTATAATAAATTTAGCAATGAGAGTTGGGAGTAGGAAACATATCAGGATATAACTACGGACCATCTTCCGTATGATGGCACAGCCGGTTTCCTGGTAGTATTCTGTCACGAAAAAATCTCTATTGATTGGGCTACAAAGGCTGGAACATTTGGCCTCGAACACAATGTGTCAAACTCAAGAATCATCTATTTGAACATTTTGGTTCATTCTTTTTCTTCGGAGTTACATTCGCATATGTCATCTTGTTATAAGGGATGCACCAACTTTTTTCAGAATTTCATGATGATATTTTATAGTTCTGAAAGTTTTGCAAAATATGTGCATCAGAATATATCCCCTCTCTCTGTCATTGAGATTTCCAGAGCTGAAACCTAGAAAACATTCAGCGTTCCTGGTTTCATTCACTGGCCGTCTAGCATAAGCAGCCAGTATGTATTGCTACACCAGTAGCAAGCATAAATTGCCGCACGGAAATCTTCGCTAGAGGATGATGAATGTTCAGAATTATCGAATGAATATCTCATTTGTGAACTTTTTGCGAAGAATCTAAAGATATTACAGGTATTTCCTACGTACATATGCTGTGCTTATAAGACCAAATATGATCACTGGTTTTGTTTCTAGAAAACATTATACTCCTAATTCGCAGGTAATGGAAAATGAAATATAGTGCGGAAACCTTGGTAGGCGTCAAACTCGCATTTGACGAATTTTTAATAAACTCGTTTTCATTGATTATTTTGAATGGAAAAATAGCATGTCCACTTCATTGAAAGTGAACTACCAATGACCATCATTTCCCTGAGAGAGTTCTCCATTCATTTTATAATAAATATATTTCCCCGGAATGTTTCTGAAGTGGAACTTCTTGCATGTAGCTCTGAAAAAGTTAAATAATTTCTTCTTTCTTTTCAGGTGAGTGGCACGATATGACAACCCCCATACGACTAACAAGGCGACATTGTCACCTCTACTCTCTAGAAAGCTGACTGCTTAGGTTACAAAGGTGCTACAATTACACATCTTGACACGCCGAGGGCACATGCATAATACACAAAGGGACTCGACCTCGCATATTCATCATGGACGCAGAGCCGTTCTCGAGGTATTTCTATCTTTGTCAACACCTTCCCCTGTAGTGAAGAGGTGTTCACTTTGAAAATGTGAAAATATGTAATGATCGATATCAATAATGGAGATAAGTAACTACTATGATTATAGGATTACTTTTAAATATTCCATATCAACCTAATTAAAAAAAAATGAATGATTTTAATTGCAATTTATTTAAAATTCGAAAAAAATATAAAAAATACTGTGTTGAAGTACTTTTCATGACTTTATAATGCAATTTTTGAATATTTGAATTCACCCTCCCATGGACTACAACCTCCTATTGGAACATTATTTCATTCAAGAATTCAAATTAACAGTACACTTCAATTCTTCACTCCTTTGTTCCTTACCACTGTTCCTTACTTCGTCATGTCATTTGAAAATAAGCTCAGATGAATCTTTCATTTTGTTGAAAAAGCGACGCCATTAATGGTCAGAAATTATCAAACTATCGATTATGCTGTTTACAGTCTGTTCCTGGGAATCTGCCCCCAAATTCAAAAACCTGGAAGGTGGTTCATTATAGATAAGGGTCCCATTAGTTCTTAGATACACTTTGTTACAATTGTTGTTAGTAATCTTATTATTGTTCAACATTGAATTGCAAAATGAAGATGAAATTATATACTTTCGAAACATGTCTTTAGTCAAGTCTTTGGACTCAGTGTCTAACCTTCGTTCGTTTGTGTGTGTTTGTGGAGACGACTTTGTGTTAATAATCCCCTATTAAAATTTGATCAACATTTCCGTAGTTACGGATCTTCAAATTTTATCTGACCTTTTCACCAATAAGTATATTTTTCCTCTTCAGTTCGAATCCAACGATATATTTGCATTCTTAATTAGATTAGTTACGAGCATTTGGTTGAGTGGAAGAGCAAACACATGCATCGTCAGGTGGTTTGAACTCTGCCTTTTGACAAGATACCACACTCATTCACCTTGTAGCTCATAATGGCCAATGAGAATAGCCTTGCCAATAGAAGCATTTATTATTATTATAAAACCAAAATATTTACTTTCCGGAAAAAGGGGGGGAGGGAAACTGAGTAACTCTTCCGGTTTTTTCATTGTGAGACTCTTCGAAAATGTGGACTACTTTCATCGATTTACTTCACAAATTCAATATAATCCAATAAAACCCAACCGCATATGACCTTTCGGCAAAAGTTATGCAAAGTGCATATGAATAAATGTGATATTTGCACATATAATTTTAAGAGATTAGGATATGTAGGGGGTTCTAGGTGGAATTGAAAAGCTAGGCCTATTTCCAGTGGATCTAGAAGTGCTAAGTTCGTCAGATATGTCTGAGCTATGTATACTGTAATTGAACCAACCAAATATCGTTTCGATATCTTCAAGGAGGAGGATTGAAGAAGTTGTGCCAGTGACAACCGGTAGATAGCTCCATACATGACAGAAAAATGTGATATATAATAGTGAGCTGATGTCATAGACTGCTCACCACTACTATCTATACAATAGGTGTAGGGTTGAGTTGAATCTCTATCAGAAAACAACAATATTCCCAGCTACTGTTCAGGCGAACATTGCATTGAATCCAACGAATAATCGGATATATTGCTATTTTCGAAGCAATGATCGATGTTCAATTAATTTGAAATTGGGTTGATTTTCACAAAGGGCTATGGAAAAATATGTATAGATGAAGTTCGATACGAAGCACAATTTGAAGATATATCATTAATATCCAAGTATTCTTTAGGACCGTTCAACGTGTATTTTGCCACGACTGAAAACAAAATGGGAAAAAATTGTTGGTTAGGCATGATATAAACTTCCATAACTCTCCAATGTGCTGATATTGCTAGATAGATTCACCCCTATCTCGATATTTCCCGTGTTATATTTCTTGCGAATATTGGAATCGGGATGGAGTTAGCTCGTGGTGTTTTTTATTTGGTTGACGATTTTTCAACGGTGTGAAGAAATGGATGAATTTTGACCTAAACTGTACTGATGAGGGGCAAATACCCTGAAATCGGTCAACAGAACGTCAGCCACTAGGGTTGACCTGCTGTGGACCGATTTCAGGGTATTTGCCTCTCATGAGTAAATGTTATGTCCTGGAGAATACTTGGTTATTATTCAAATTGTGCTTTATATCGGACTTCACTTAGCTTACTTCGTTTCATCGCTCAATTACCGTGGTTTTGTTTTTTCAGTCTTAAATAACATCTATACATATTTTTCCATAGCCCTTTGTGAAAATCACCCCAATTTCAAATTCATTGAACATCGATCATCGCTTCGAGAATAGCAATATATCTGATTTCCATGTTGGACACGGTATAGAGCGCGAAGCGTGCTCGTTGTTTGCAGCATGATTTAATATTTTCGTTCTGCGGCATCGAATTCATAACATCATTCTTCAAGTTAGTGTCATTAGTTGAAGTGGGAGTGGAGCTGTGTGCACGTGGAATTACTAATGGAAATATTTGTGTATTTCGATAGATAGATAGATAACTTCATTGTGTATAAATAAAAACAATTCTCATTACAAGGAGTGGGAACAAATTCGAAAAATGCATGTCTGTAAGTGAGCAACAGAGGACAACATTGAAGCAATATATTGGTGAGCAGATTACTCATTTGTGCAAAAATATCTGAGTTTGAACGAATTTAACAGTACCTGAACAAGACATTTCAACTCAGTACGGCTCCCATAATTCGAAAGATATATCATATCCTCTAGAGATTTCAAGCAAATAATTTATTGGACCGAAGTTCCTTCACGCAGCATGCGGTGGGTGTTGACTGGTGGAAATCGCCACATAAGAAAAAAGCGTTATGCCTCCTCCATGCGACTTTTTCTCTCTCTCTGTCTCTTTCTATTATATACGAGTCTGTGTGACAAGCCTCTCCTCATATGATTCTGAAAGTGTAGGTACGAAACCATCCGAACTGCTGTTTTGCTTGCGGGAAATTTAAAATTATACATAAGCGGTAGGGTATCTATGCGAATACAAGTCGAATATTATCTTTGAGAGGTAATACGTGGAAGATATTTTTGTTTCCATTATACTTATATTTATGTACGACCGGGCGTGAAGTAGCACTTTAGCGCACGGATTTGCGGGCGTGAAGTAGCACTTTAGCGCCCGCGGACTACTTTATCGCCCGGCTGGCGATAAAATCGTTGAACAGGCGCTAAAGTGAATTTCAATCTCATATCGATAGAAATCTATATTCCGATGGATCATATAATCAAACCCAAAACATCATTAACAATAATATAACGAAAACAATGAACATACATTAATTCAAAAAATGAATTATAACTTAATATTGACAGTACAATTAGAACAGTTATTGATGGAAATATTTGGATTTGTTGTTTTCTGTTGTTGCAGATATTTACTGATTTCAACTGATTCCTCATTACTAGAAGTCTGAAGAGAATGCATGTTATTATCTGGTATTTCAGAGTAGTGAGCAATATTTTCAGATTGTCTGCAATGGCCAGTAGAAGGCTCATCATCTTCTACAATTTTCTTAGCAATCTTCAGCTTATTTGCAACTGAATTTTCAATATAACCTTCTGCAACAGTCGTCGACTTCCACCCAGCATGTCTTTTAATGTTGATTATATCCTCGCCTGCATCTGCCAACATAGTTGCTGAGGAACGTCTGAAGCAGTGACCAGTATATTCTTTCGCATTAGAATTACCTAGGTAAGTGGCTATTCTGAATGGTATTTGACCGAATGTATTTTTTCCGATAACCTGTCTCGTACACTTGCCATTTTTAGAATATAAAAAAACCGCTTTTGATCAATCTAATCTCGCAAGGAAGAATATTTTCTGTAAATATCCAAATAACTTGGCGATTTCTGTTCTTCATCGATTACAGTCAATACTCGATCTATCTTCGTTTTGGTTTCTCGTATAGTTATGAGTAGGAATGTCTCGAAATCTTGAATGTCGTCCACTGTGATATTTGCCAATTCTTCGCGGCGACATGCTCCACAAATACCAAAAATCAGTGCTACCTACAATAAATTTTCAGATTAACATACTGAACATTGAGAAAACATGAAATTAGGACTTACTTTCATCATAAGATACAAATCGTCTGGTGCTTCCCTCAAAAATAACTCGATTTCTTCTCTGCTTAGAATCTTCGATTTCTTTGGTTTATAACCATCAAATTTTCGTTTCAAAAAAGCTATCCATTTTGCTTATCTACTGATATTTATATCATCATGTACATTCAAAGTAGCTTTCAGCATGGAATAATATGACCACATGGTAGAGGGCTCACAATATTTAAATTTTTCCAGAAAATAGGCAAGAAGTACAGTCTCTGTGTATTTCTTATTTCTTACATTTTTCCCATTGCATCACCCCACGAATTCTTTTTACACCTTTTCGTATATTTTCTTGGATTTACTTGGCAATATACTCAATTTCGCATCCTCATCTGCTTTACTTATTTCTGGTGGAGTTCAATTCACACTTTTTTCGTCGCTTGAATCCATTTCAAAATCAGTAATAAATTATCTGTGGTCACAAAAATTGACAGCAAATATGGCTACTAGCCTATATAATCTTATTTCGAAAAATTTACTGAGTTGCCATAGTAACATTCATTCCATCACTTCTTGATTTATTCTGTTTCCGATATGATATGAATATACATCCTCACGGCAGCCTTGATGTATTTTTATCATGTTCTAGATATAAAGAGGTATATATGTACATGACATCAAATATACTGGTCGTGCATAAAATTTTGTATGTATTTCGGGCGTAATTTGCTCTTATGGACCTGGGCGTGTTAATAGCCCCCGCTATCGCTTGGGCTATTACTTACACGCTGCCGTCCATAGAAGCCCATTTTACGCCCTTGATACATAAATAACTATCAACGTGTGTTTAGATTATTATATACTTTTTTGGACATGATTTCTTATGTTTTTTGCAGGCGGATGTTGGATTCATGGTTTACATTGAATATGTGGCACGTCAATTTGAAATAATATAACGAATAGTATTATCAGGAATAAAATACCTTTTACCGTGGCCAAGGAGTTTGGAGAAAAGATATATTGATAAAAAAGAAACACAGGATGGTGGATACATGAGGTTGATGACAACACATCCTGCTACCTCGATATTATTCAAAATTCTCTATTTTATATCTAATTTTCAATAAATAAAATATTAGATGAAACTTTTTGATTTGATTCCTCACTTTACATTATTTGCATTGAAAAAAACGCCGGAAAATGAAAAATAAAAATATACAGATTACACACAGAGAGAGAGGGAGAGAGAGAGAGAGAGAGAGAGAGAGGGGGGGAAAGTCGCATGAAGAGAGCATAACGCTTTTTCCTTACGTGATTGCCATATTGACCTACAAGGTCATATTCAGTGCTTGCCTGGAAAGTGAGTGGGTGAGTGAAATTTTGATGTTTTTTGTTAACTTTTTGGTTCGAAATCTTCGGGTGACACTTTCTCGTCAGGTAAGCACAAGAGGAATCTATAAAAAATAACAACATTCACAATGTAAAACAGATTAGAATTGTATACAGTGCTCGTCTAAAGTCCGTTCCCCCCTACTAATTTTTGAACCAACTGGTATATCGCGACAAAATTTGAAGGGGTTGAATAGGAGACAAAAACGTAGACAAAAACGTAGTTTCTCATAAAAAATCAAAGCTAAAAGTTTCAAAATAGGGCTGAGCGCCATCTTCAATAATGTTTTTGAATAGAACACCCCGTATATCATTCCATTTTCGAAATCTGCTCATAATTCTCAACAGTTTTCTGTCTTACACTTTACTCCTAAATTACATTTTTTTCGAAATATTAACGTTTGGAAAGTGACATCCCGGTTCAAAATGATGTATGGATTTGCGTCACTTCCGGTGAAACATTTTGCTAACTAAACGTTGTAATCAATTTGTAGTTGAATCTCTCAATGAATTCGACCAATAAGAGGCGTGAATGGAGTTTATTAAAGATAAACAGTACCGCTTACCGGAGAATTTCGAAGCCTACGAATGTGTTCTGTGAATTCACAATCAAAACAAATTAGTTAGCTAAAAAATTATAATGTATTTTTGAATAACACTTTTATTCAACCCCAACAATTATTTCATCAAGTGTTCAATGTGGCCCCCTCCTAAATATGAATAACTTATCTCACGTTGATGAAAGTCTGTTCATCTATTTCTTCACATGTATCTGTTATTCTGCGTTCCAACTCTTCTTTTGTTTGGCATTCAATAGCGTAGATTTTTGTCTTCAGATACCCCCAAACGAAAAAATCTAGAGGTATAAGATCCGAAGATTTTGGTGGCCATTCTGTACTTTCCCTGCGACCTATCCATCGCCCAGGAAAGTTTGTGTCGAAGATCTCTCTAGCCATGCGATCGAAATGGAAAGGTGCCCCCATCCTGCTGAAATATGATTTGACGATTTTCAAACTCTTCCTGATTGTTTAATACAATTTGTTTTTTCGAGGTTCAATTTCAGTTTCTGAAAGATTTCTGTAAAGAACTCCTTTAAGATTGCCTCTGATGAAAATCGGTCCCTCTCTGAAAATATGCGGATTAGTATCGCTCCAGTATCGTACATTCTGTTTGTTGACTTTTTCATGAGGAAAAAACGTGCATTCGTCTGCGGAACATAGGAAGCCTCGTTCTCCTTCGATTGATCTTGTTGACCACTCACAAAATTCAACTCTCCTGTCTGGATCATCCTCCGTGAGAGCATGCAGGATTTTCATTTTATAGGGATGAAACTTTTCCTTTTTTAGGACTCTTTGGACACTCTTTGAACTTACTCCACAGGATTCAGCGACTGCAGACATCTACTGAGTCGGATTGATTACCATTTCAGCAACAATGTCCACCTTTTTTTCTTCTGAAAGAGGCGGTCTTCCTGATCTTGGAGCATCTTTCAGCGTACCATTCGCTTGAAGCCTATTTGAAAGTTTGTGCAAATATGACCTCGAAATAGGATTCTCGGAAAATCTATCATTAAACAAACTGACTGCTAGATTTATAATTTCTTTCAGCTTCTCCAAATATCAAAACTGCTTCAAATTTATCGTCTGAACTACAAGCCATGATCACACTTTTCATAAAAGGATTAGGCGCTCAACGGACTATTTGACAGTTAGCAGTTCGGTTTGACAGTAAACAAGATTGTTACCGCGACAACGATTTTTTCCAATGCAAACTTGATTGAAAGCAACATTAGTGTTTTTGGTTGGGTTTGAATGACCAAAATGTCACTTTTCGAACGGTAATGTTTCGAAAACAATTGAATTTAGAAGTGAAGTGTATGGGAGAGAACTGTTGAAAATTATGAGCAGATTTCAAAAATAGAATATACGGGATTGAAAAAATTATTGAAGATGGCGCTCATCCGCCATTTTAAAACTTTTAGCTGGGATTTTCTCATGAGAAAGTAGGTTTTTAACTCCTTTTTGAGCCCTCTGAATTTTGTTGCGATATACCTGGTGGTTCAAAAATCAGTAGGAGGGCAACGGACTTCAGACGAGCACTGTATATGTAAAACAGATCAAAATTGAAGATATATTCAAATCCAAAGAGATAAAATTTGAAATAAAACAAGTTTTGATTCATCAGAGAGAGTAGCGCCAGGTACTCAAACAAGCAGAAGAAAATCAGAAGGAGATTCGTCAATCCGTTTTGTTATGTGTTTCTGTGGTGACAGCAGAAAAGAGCAGACTGACAGTTTCAGATGTTACTTTTCTAACCTTACTTTCCAGACACCTATGTAGGGAAAAAAATACATGTTCAAGTTTTCTTCTATATTTAAACAAATAGTTCTGTTGGCTGGTTTTTTCTCGATATGTGAGTCTTCCAAAAAATCCAGTCTGTTGTAATTCTTCGAATTGACTTCATGCAGGATCTGTGATTGGGGCTGAAGTTATGTCCATTTACCTACTTGAAAATGGTGACCCAAGGAAGGATTTTCGTGTTGAGGTGTTTATTCATGCGGACATTCAAAGGTCCACAGGTTCTACCTTCACAATCATTGCAATTCAATTCGTTGATACCCCTTTTGGATAGTTTGTTGAGTTTGTCTTTTATGTTGACCAAATATCCACTCAGATTATTATTAATCTTTCAGGAAATTTGGATGTTGTCCACCTCACTTTTGATACATTTGAAACTCTTCTGGGATATGTTGTTATTTAAGAAGATAATTGAAATATATTTTGCATCGTAATGATGATTGGAAGGGCCAGTTCATTGAATTTTTGTATGAGGTAGGTGATCAAGTTGGGATTCTAATCATTATTGTGGGCTATTTGTTTCACAGTATTTATTTCTTTGTTGTATTCAAAAAGTGAATGGAGTATTCAAGAGCAGGTGAACATAGCAATTTGAAGCTGCCATTTTATGCTGATGTGGATGATTAGTACAGTTGGGTATGAGATGATCTGTCTGAGTTAGTTTTCTATAGATACCGGACTCTCAATTGCTGTTATTTTTAGTTATTGTGATGATTGAAATATTGAGATTATTCTTTGATTTGATCTCCAATATGAATGTGATGTTTGGATGTATTTTATTGATTTTATTCAGAAGATTAGCAGCAGTATCTGATACCCATTCATGGAAACCAAACAATCATCGACCAGTGAATGATTTCCATGTAACAATGAATTTACTTTCCAAACTATCCATTCATTCATTCAATATATCTGCAAGGAGAGGTGAAACACAACTTCCCACAGGCAGACCTAGAATTTAATGGTAGAAGTCATTGTTGAAAGTGAAGAAATTTTGGGATAAACATAAATTCATGATAATTTATATCTGTGATATTATTTCATGTCCTACATGAGCAGCTCTCAACACCTCATTCACTCATGATAACGTTTCCCTTTGCGGGACTGAGGTGAAGAGTTTGTTCACATCAAACGACAGCATTACGCAATTTCCAGTGGGGAGGTTTATAGACTGTAATTTTCCATTAGTTTTCTGTATGAACCAACGTGGCCGCTAAAATAGCATTTTGCAGTTATCGATATTTCAATTCTGGAGAGCATACAGAAAGAAATAATAGAACCATACTCGGGGACATACATTACGGAATACAAGCCGTACTCAATTGCAAAAACAAAAATCTATTGATTAGGCCTACTGGGGATACCATAATTAAAAAACGCACCGTTTACACTAACATGTGGTGGGGAAATGAGTTGACTTTGAATTTACAAAATAAATCATGTAATGGATAGCTACAAATGATCTCTTAGAATGATAAAAAAGCTGCTAAACGATTTTTTGGAAAAATGTTCAAGTTTAAATCGCTGTGAAACTTTCTCATCGGACTTACGGAAAAAAAAATCACACAAAAAATGTGAAACTTATAATTTGTTTCATTTTTGTAATAGAATGAACCTTTGAGGAATTGATTTGGAAAAAAACATTTTCTGTACCTTTATCCCAAGATGGCAGACCGCGCTCTAGTACTTGGATGGGTAGCCACCTGCCAAAGAAGGTGCGCGTTTAAAATGCCCCGGACAACTGCAGCATAGTAGCATATCCGTAGCTGCAACCGTCATATCAATGAGCACGAAAAATGACGATAGATATGCCGTCCTTCGGAGGGGACGTTGAGATTGTAGTTCATGGATGTTGAGCTCGTTGAAGATCCCTACCTCTGAAGCAAAATTTCTGGTTGGGGAGAGTGTGTTCACCGGCATCGGCGAGTAGCCTTGGTCGCAGAAACAGACCGACGTTAAATGAATAAATAAAAAAAATACTAGAAGAAACTTCATCAATATTCATTTTCCAGGTTTATATTATCATTTGCCTTGAAGTATAGTATAGGCAGTAGATCAATATTAGAGATAAAATACACAGGAAACTCCTAGCTTCCTCCAGTAACTTTTTGTTTTGTTTAAGTCGATAGGGAGGATGGATCACTATTAGGGCGAATTCAGTTATTTATACTCTCGACCTAGGTAGCGAAATGTTTCATTATTCCAATTTTCGACTTCCAAATTATTTTTAAATTTTTCTCCAGTGCGGTGGATCTGACGTTGATATTACGTGGAATTTACCTTCACCAACTTAGGCGCCGACATATTCGGAGTCGAAGTGGGGTGATAATTAGCAGAATATTCATATGAAAATTTCCGTTGAAAATTCGTGGCTACTAGTGAGTTTGAAATGAAATTCCAGTTAATGAATAACTTTGCTTGTATGATATTTCAAGTTTATAATTAGTGATTTTTCCACTATGAATTTTACCTACGGAGTGGAGTGATTTAGAAGATTCGGTGGTATTAACCATAGTTTTTTCAACCTGCAATAAGACTTTTGAGGACTCCAAAGTGAAATGATTTTACTCATATTAATTTGGCTTTTAAGATTTCATTTCTGTGCAATAAGTTTGTAATGCGGTGCAACTCCGTATTGTACCAAATTTATCTATCTATTGCATTTGGATCATTAACATCAGGCAAAAGGTTCATAAAAAAATCTAGATGAACCTCACCATTAACAAGTCATTCAAAAAAATTAAGTCCAATAATTTTGTATGTAATGATACCAGCCCAAACGTTTACTTTTTTAGGATATTGTGTGTGAGCCTCGCACATCCAATGAGGATGTTCTCTGCTCCAATATCTAAATTTTTGTCTATTAACCGTTCTATTCAAATGAAAAGTAGCTTCATCAGAAATAACAATTTTGTTTATGAACTGCAAATCTGCTTTCGTTCTGTCCATCATCAGTTCACATAATTGTTGCCTACTATCAGGATCATCCTCATTTAACTCCCTAAGGAACTTCCTAGGGATGTTATTTATTTTTATGTAGAGCTCTCAAAATCGATGATTCACTCACATCATTGTCGGCGGCAAGTTGTCTACTTGTCATATGTCATAGCCAATTTGATATTTCGACCTAGTTTTGAATGGTTTTTACATTTCCAGTTTCACAATTTTTTTTTCCCATTTTGCTAACTATAGACTGTGATGCGTGACGTCCAGGGTATTTATTATTAAACATTTCATGAGCTCACTTGTGAGTTCTTGTTTTATTACCGCATTCAATCATAATTGAAATGTATATTCTTTGAGTTTCGGATGAATGAGCCATAGTTAAATCAAATACACAACAAATATTTTTCAATACACTGACATGTGTCAGCAATTTATAAATATCAAAATAACAGTAGTCGACTAGATTGACATTAAATTATCTATGTGGGTTTTCGGAATAATTTTTTGGGGCCTTGAACTACTTTTTCCTGACGTTTAGCAAAACAGATAAGAAAATACCGGAATATTTCTTATGGGGTTATTTAAAATCAAAAGTAACTATCAATAGACCAGACAATATTGCGGATTCAAAAATTAGGATAACGGAAGAAATCAACATCATAACCCCTGAGGTCCTACAAAATGTCGTACGAGAATTCGAAGATCGACTTGCTTATTGTCAAGATGAGAATTGTGGTCATTTTGAACAGTTAATCTTATTGTAAAATAAATTGAAAAATACTTCCTAAACAATATGTGACATTATTTCCTTTATTCTACGTAAAGTATCAAAATTTTACATTTTGAAAATGAATGTTTTTAGTTATGATTGCACCAAATTTGAAAAACTTAATATAACTGAACAGAGAATAAAAATCCCTTCGAACAAGGTGCCACACGACCCCCTTTTCATTGAAATTTTTTGAGGGAGTGGTCTTAAAGAAGGGGAAATTGCTATTCAAATGGACTATTCCTCATTTTGAACTAAATGTACCTTTCAAGGTCAGTTTTATGTTTTCTTTCCCTACTCCAATCTAGTATGTCAATTGTAAAAATATGCCAAGAAATTGAATGCCAACAATTGTTGACAAAAGATACCCTCTAGTTCGGAAGCACGAGTGAGTTTCTGATAAAATTTATGAATGCTCTTGAAGTTCGGAAACTTTATTGTTCTGATAGTCGTGATTTGTAATTCCATGCATTACCACTACTACTATCATAATGACATGGAAACCAAAATCCAAATGGAATTATAGAGCACTCTGAACGTATGAGCTCGTTTCATAAAATTAATTACTCACTAATCCTCAATCTTACTCGAAGAGTGGGTAGGAGGTTTGGATTCGAGTGCTTTTCTCGCCCCAGATTCTCCTATACGACCTCAGCTATACACATTCTACACAAAGGGCCCCGGGAAACTTGAGAAGATCTGACGTCTGTACTAGTTGTGTCGTAGTGAGACACCTTTTATTCGGTTCACGTTCGTGTATGGCTTTTGAGCGTATCGTACGGTTCATTTTCATTATAAAGCTCTGTTCGTCTGAATTGAAATGTAGACAATAAAGCAGGTGTACATGTCTGCTCACATATCCAGCCACGAATGTTCGGGAGAACTGTTTCGGAAAATTGAGTTTTATTCGTTTGACACAGAGGAACTGGGTTATCTAGGGGATTGAATTTCGTGGGTACACTTGAGAATGTCTCCACTTTTAGTTTCATCAAACCAATCACCTTAAGACTTTCAGTCGAACTATAAGTGGATTTTCTTTCTGGTTCATGAAACATAACATTCTATCGATCATTATTTTTTTTAAATAATCTTGGAGTACCTTCATTATTGGAAATATTAGTGAAAGTACCATGTTTTCAAAGGTACGAGAGAACTCCGTGGCAAAGGACTCGCTTTATATGGTCGACTCATCCTATGAATGAATTCCTGAAAGTAACTCTCTGGGGATGATGAAAGGCAGTCAAAGCGAAGTGGCCACATTTACTTTGCGAAATATCGTTCGGCTAAAAAAAGAAGAGCTTATCTCTATGTAATGATTAAAATTCTTGAGCTCCGTTGCTAGGACCTCATTGAGGATGAAATACCTGTTAGAACTACCACTTCAGGGTTTTACCGATGTAATCTACCCATCTACTTGTTTTTGCAATCATGCAAATAAGATTGGTTTGGCTCCGTCTTGGTTAGCTAAATTTGCTTCCGGACACCCAAATATACTCAATTTTATCTTTAGAGATGTTCATTGCGTAATTCTCACATATTGTTTCTGTTGAAAATAATAGGATTAGTATTTTTCACAGACTTGCTAATAGGGGTGTATTTATAGTAATTTTCAGATGGAAGTGTAGCACCTAGAGAGTGTTTTTGTAATAAAATCGTGCAATGTCAGAAAATTGAAAAATTTATCATTTGCTTATAGGATCTAGAAACTAATATGAAACGGAATTGAAACACTACGTTTCTCTTTTTCTCTCAGTTGAATAGGTCTGGATGACTTTTTGTGCAATTTTTGTATAATTTTCCACGAGAAGTGGAGCAAAACCCAATCTTTTTTTTTATTCAAAGATAGACGAATCAACCACCAGGGTTATTAGCGCTATCTGGCATTATATAGGAAGCATATTCAGATTGAACCAAACGAATTGATATTTGCCAGGAATCTCATGAGATTATTAACATTACAATTGTTACTAAGAGTTTCTTGTAGTTCTTTTAGTATCCGAAATTTCATTCTTGCTACTTGGAACTTGGGGCAGACTTGAAGTACGTGTTTCACAGTTACTGTTGTGTTAGAAAAAAGTCGTGCGAAAACTTGTTGTGGTCTATACGCAGTCGACAGGGGATAACCTGTTACCGAATTTCACGCATGTTTTTATTTCGGCCAGTTTCGAACTCTTATGCATCTGATTCTCTCTACCACTTGTCTATTACCCTATTCTCGATGAATGTTTCTATATCCGTCGAAGTTATTTTTGTGGTGATGAGAGGGGACCCATATCAGTATCACTTTCCCCTCTAACTCTTTGATCTTATAGAGTTCGTTCAATCTACTCTTGTTGCCTATGTGAGTTTTTATCACTTTTGGATGCACCGAATACGGAAATTTCACTCGTTATCTTGCCCTCGTTTCTTCATTGCTCTATTTGAGGTCGGCCTAATTCTGTGACCAGGGCTAAACACCGATGCCGGTGAGCACACCCCTGTCCCTCAACGGAAAATTTTGCCAAATCCTCTGTTGTTTCAGAGGTAGCGTTCTTCAACGAGCTCAACATCTATGAACTCGGGACCACCATTTTAACGTCTCCTCCGAAGGATGACATATCTATCGTCTCATCTCGTGCTCATTGATAGCACGCCTGCAGCTGCGAATATACTTCTACGCTACAGTTGTTAGGGCATTTTTAACGCGCCCTTTCCTTGTGAGGTGGTCACCCATTCAAGTACTAGCGGCGCCCGATGTTGCTTGATTTCAGCTATCTACAAAATCTTCGTCAATCTAACCAGCCACCAGTGCCCATTGCCAGCGATTCAAAATATAGCTAGAGGCGGGGGCGACACTCCTCTGGCGGACCCACCGACCTCCTGCGAGCGTGGAAGCGGCAACATCACCTAAAATTATGCCCTAAACCAAATTCAATTCAAAAACACACACAAAACTCACAACTGGTGAACAACCACATAATAAAACCATAATAAACAACCTCGCACTGAAGGCACCCACTAAAAATACATAGTATCAAAAGACACACCCTCAATGATATACCCACAAAATACACAGTAACAACACACACTAAGTTGTACACATAACCATGGCAAATCACCCTAACATTAGAACAGTGTAAAAATTTTACAAAGTTATTCCTTAACATAACTCTCAAAATGAATGGCATTTACCGTGAATAACGAACCTAAATAATACTCGTATAACAAGTAGGACACGAGTGAAAATTATATTTCCGAAACACCCAGATCCCAGTACTTACTTAATATTACCTAACATCAGACAGAGACATCCCCTTCGACCCCGCCAGAGGAATTGCAAGCTGGATGTCCCCACCCCTATATTAATCAATAGGAAGATCTGAACATGTATGTATTTAATTTAAATTGTATATAGTGACTTGTATTTCATGAATATGAATAAAAATCTTTGGAATTTGGTGCTCATTGCCCTCAATTTAACCGATTTTGTATACGAGGGTATCTTCCAAGGTGATAATAAGTGATTTTCCAGTATGAACTTTTTCCGAGTTGGTGGATTTTGGAGAAGACATGTTGATTCTAGAACAGAAGAAATGTTGATTTTATGGAACAGCCACCGTTAGTACAGTTCCAGGATAGGTAGTAGTTTTTATTTCATCCGATTTGAAACCAATATGAAGGTATCTTTGCATTTTCGCTGACCGTGATTTCCAAATTATTTTGCAGACCGTTTTTGGAACATCGCGGTGATAAGGTGGATATTCAGATTATCAGCGCCCTCCAGGGCGAGAAAAGTTCATTATTGTTTTAGGGAAAGTAATTTTGTGATCTCATTTCCGGATTTCTATGTTTCAAAATGTTCATTGAGTGAGTTGGACGTTGAGACAATTCCTTTCGAGTAAACCTCCCAGTAAAACCTCTGATAGTACCAACGGGTGTTGACGTGTGGAGGTTAAAGTTCTGTTTCTACTCGTGTAAATAGCTCCGGACGTTTCGAGCCCAACAACAATATAATAATTCCATAGCTATGACTTGGTATTCTCGCCAACATCGTCAGAAATGAAATATTAACATTACAAAGAAATAGCGATGACTGGTTTCAGCACATTCTACAAAATTCAGTAAAAACTTTCATCCCACGTGAATTAATCAACCGAAGAGTTTTTATGTAGCCACATGGAATAAAAATTTGAGAATAGAATTATACTTTGAATAAACCGAAAAACACTCTTATATAGGACTGAACAAAAAATTTATTTTTATGTAAAAAGCCTGGGTGCAAAATAAAAAGTATCAAGCACTCCACGCTTTTTCACATAAGAGGAAATTTTTTGGTCAATGACTTTATTTTGAGTATTCTTAACTTTTTAGTCCTTATTGATATATTAGCGCGCTTCTTCAGTTTTTTTAAACTATAATTTTTTACGATTGCCAAATATGTGCTTAACACTTCTCTCTGAGGGCTATGTCCATTAAATTCCTTCTACTTTGTTTTTAACAGTCCCCTCACTATTACTCTCTTTCATATATATATATATATATATATATATATATATATATATATATATTGTTATGTTATGTTATGCCAGTTGTAAATTTTAGAAGACTAAAAACCCACAAAAAAATAATTACTAGATGGTTAATGGTTTCAAGAGTTTGTTTGTGAATAACTTTTGAAATTCTATGTATATTGTGAGCCTAAGTGGAATATGGATAGATAAAAATGTCAAAATACTATAAAACAATCAATTCCATACACTGTCAAAATTATTATAACCCATAATTGCTCAAAAGACAACAAAAAATCTAAATTTACAAAATTTTCAGGAATAAACAGTAATCAACACATTTATAAATTTGATACATACAGTATATGAAATTGTAGCTAACTGAAGATAGCCAATGACAGAACAGCAAATGTCTTTATAAAAATAGCCAATCAGGGAACAGATGGTCAGGTGTAAAATTGGAAATTGTGGGAGAGTAGCAATGAGATGGTATCAGAAGCAATTATTATTGAAATTTGTAAATAATGATAAGAGTGGAAAAATAATTGTATATATAAATTATGCAATATAAATATAAACAGTGAAAAGTGACAATTCAGTGCACCAATTCAAAAATTCAAATGAAAAAACAAGGGGAAAAAGATGTATCTAGGCGATAGAAAACAAAGCTTCGAGGAGATCGAAAATAAATTTCCAAGCGGATGCCACGCAAAAATTTTACTAAAAGAAAATTGGAATAATCCCATCATTTGGTAAACAAAACCAATATTACCTTAATGATAACATATCCACGGATCAAAATGCTGATTTCCACATCTATATAGTTCCTGATTCATGTTATTGCAGTCCTGACAGCGATTGGAGAGAGGAGACATCCTGATTCATGGTATAATTAGAACACCAACAGTTCCAACCAGGTATAAAACTTTAATAGTGCTCTTCCGGTCCTGAACTATTTCACAAATAACATATTTCACATTCGAAGAACTTTATGTCAACCTATTTTGAACAATAACAGAAAACTTCACTCTCACGGAAAAAGTGAGGTTCTGTTTATCTATCCATGATCTGATTTATTATTCTATCCGTGAATATTTGTTTGATTCACCCTAGTATAAGTTATTTCTCGTAGGCCAGGTATTCTAAGTCTTCCTGAATAAAGGAGATAATTGCTTTATGATATTTTGTTGTTTGTTTCCTCACAATGATCAATAACACACCAAAGACCATTCAATAAACTGAAGTTAGCCAGCAGTGGCAAGTGGCTCTATTGCTTTGAACCGGCCACCTTGAGATAAGGGCCTACCAACTGTAGTTTAGCCGTGGTGAGGAAAATAATAATTGTTGGTAGCGTGACGAGAGAACAGTGACGTTCGCTAGCAATTGTTATTACAGCATACAATACATATACAGGGCGAAAATATCTATCTATATCATATCAAATTGGCTCACAAAGAATAGCAAAAACTATTAGCTTCATTCATTATATAAAAACAATTTATATTTTTCAATATATCAAAACATAACAAAATGGCACCCAAAACGTGGGGCAAAAATATTACAATATTTATTTAAAAAATTCATCATTACATTACAAGTGTTGCCCAACGCGGTGCAAAAATATATTAATTATAATAATAATAAAAAATATATATTTCCAAAATCATCATTACATTACAAGTGACGCACAAAACGTGGGGCGAGAGAAGGCAAAGTAAGGGCAATATATCATTTCTTAATATTTATCACAAGTAAGGGCAAAATAAAAATATGGATTTAAGAGATGGTAAGAAAGTTGGTTTGGAAGAAGGTGCAGAAGGTAGAGAGAGGGGTGATCAGGAAGAAGGAGAGAGTAGTAAAGTGAGAGGGATAGAAATAAGAAGTGAGAGTACACAAATGGAGAGTAATAAAATATTAGAAAATTTTTTAGAAAAAATGGAAAGAATGAATGATGAAAACTCAGTAAGGATAGAGAATATGAATGAAAAATGCAAGAATGATGAGAAAATGGAAAAAAATTCAGCAAGTATGAGAAATGATATGAATGAAAATATGGCAGGTATGGAAGGTAGATTGAAAAATGATATGAATGAAAATTCAGTAAGAATGAATGAAAATATAGGAAGTATAAAAGATGAAATAAAAAAAATGAAAGAAAATTCAGGAAATATGAAAAATGAAATGAAAGAGCAAATAGAAAGAATGAATGATGGAATGAGAGAAAGTATGGGAAGAATGGAGGAAAGAATGGAAGAAAAAATGGGAAATATGAAGAATGAAATGAAAGAAAGTTTGAAAAATGAAATAAAAGAGTTGAAAGAAAACACAGCAAGTATGGAAGAAAGATTGAGGGAAAATGTGAAAGAAAATATAAAAGATATAAAAAAAATATAGAAAGTATAGAAAACAAAATACAAACTAAATCTCAACAAAGTAAAAAGGAATTGTTGGAAGCTCACAAACAATTAGAAACAAAAATAGGACAACAAAATGAGGAATTTCATGTGGCAATAACACAAGAAGTATCCTCTATAAAAAATCATGTAGAAAGGCAGGAGAAAAACTAAAAGACATGAATAGTAAACAAGAAAGAGTTAAAAATAAAATAATTACTCTTGATAAAAAAATAGTAAAAAGTAGAGAATGAAATAACTAAAATGTAGAAAAGATAAAATTATTGGAATTAACAAGAATTGAAACAAGTAGTGAGAAAAATAAAATTCAGGGAGTAATTATACAAAAACAGATGTTAGTAATAATTTATTAGAAAAAAATGATACACAAACACAAAATATAGAAATAAATATTGATGACAAAAATAATGAGTTTATATATAATATGAATGTGAACAATAAAAAAGTTTTGTTGCAAAAGGGTAGAATAAATAATTCAATAAAGATAATGAAAATATATGACATAATAATAGCGAAAATGAATTATGAATTGCAAAAAGGTGACAAAAATGATAAATTAATTACAATAGAAATGAATGACATGAACGTGGCTAACAAAAATATTGAAATGAAAATAGGGAACATAAGTAAGAAAATAATAGTAATGCAAATTAATGACAGTTACAGGGCGAATAGAATTTGTGAAGTGAAACAAAGAAATACAAAAATGAAATAAAAAAAAAATTAGAAAAGAAGTTGAATCAATATGACGAAAAAACAAAAAAAGTTTGGATCTATTAAAAAGAAAATAGTTGAAAATATTAACATTAAATTTCTATTGAAAATGTTTGAAATAAAATATAGGCTTGCAGTTACAAAACAAGCAAGATTCCATAGAAGGAGAGACAAATAATAAAAAAAGAAAATATAGGGAATAATAAATTGTAGGCTAACAAATTTGATAGGTAAGTTAAAGAATAAAAAATGGAAAAAAGTAAAAAAAATTATTTGATAGATAGGTAGGATTTCAGAAACATTTGAATAAAATAAAAAGAGATGAAAGACAAATGTAAAGAAAAAAAAATATCAATGAGAGAAAATATTGAAGGTAACAAAAACAACACATGAGTGAATATTTCATGAAAGAAAACAATAATATTGAATAACAATAAGAATACTGAAAAACAGAAAAGTTGATATAAAATTATTGGTACAGGTTAGTTAGATGAAGTAAAGTTAAAAAACAATATAGATTATAAAGAAGGAAAAATATAGAAATGGATAATAAATGATGTGAAGTTTGAAGAAAAATGAAAAGTAATGAAAAAAAAATTGTTTTGTGTATAAAATGAATGTATGTGAGAAATGAAAGTGGAAATGATAATAATAATAATACTAAAGAAGTATATTATATGAAATATAATGATGATGATGATAAAGGTATATTGATAAATAATATGAAGGTATATTAATAATTAAAATGAAGGTACATTAATGAATTATAAATGAATATAATATGTTAAAAAAAAAAAAAAAAAAAAAATTAAATTAAAAAAAATTCAATATAATAAAAAGAGATAAAAAAAAAAAAAAAAAATTATAAAGATGTACCAATAATGATAAAAATCTAATCGATAATAGAAGATAATATCAGTATAAAATATAAAATGAAAGTAAGATAATCATGAAATATAAAATGTCATATATTAAGATATCTAGAAAAGTTTTATCTCTTGATCCGAAAAGAAGTCCATAGTCAAGTTTTTCTGGAACAACAATAACGTAGTACTAGTAGATGTAAATAATTGCTGTCGTTGTAGAACTTGTTTTTCTGGAAGTCCAGCAAGTAGTTTTCTGAAAATAGAAAATTAGTTAATGTAGAGTTAATAAATATAAATAAAGAAATTGATATTCAAGATTTTCTAACTAGTATAAAATATTGAATATAAATTTAGGAATGTTGTTATGTTATGAAAAACCAGTTAAATATTTTAAAAAGAAAAAACCCACAACAAAGAATAATTATTGATTAGTTATTAGTTTCAAGAGTTTGTTTGTGAATAACTTTTGAAATTCTATGTATATTGTGAGCCTAGGTAGAATATGGATAGATGAAAATATCAAAATACTATAAAACAATCAATTTCATACACTGTCAAAATTATTATAACCCATAATTGCTCAAAAGACAATAAAAAGTCTAAATTTACAAAATTTTCAGGAATAAACAGTAATCCACACATTTATAAATTTGAAACATACAGTATATGAAACTGTAGCTAACAAAAAGTAGCCAATGATAGAACAGTCTTTATAAAAATAGCCAATCAGGGAATAGATGGTCAGGTGTAAAATTGGAAATTGTGGGAGAGTAGCAATGAGATGGTATCAGAAGCAATGATTATTGAAATTTGTAAATAATGATAAGAGTGGAAAAATAATTGTATATATAAATTATGCAATATAAAGGTAAACAGTGAAAAGTGACAATTTAGTGCACCAATTCAAAAATTCAAATGAAAAAACAAGGAGAAAAAAGATGTATCTAGGCGATAGAAAACAAAGCTTCGAGGAGATCGAAAATAAATTTCCAAGCGGATGCCACGCAAAAATTTTACTAAAAGAAAATTGAAATAATCCCATCATTTGGTAAACGAAACCAATATTACCTCAATGATAACATATCCACGGATCCAAATGCTGATTTCCGCATCTATATAGTTCCTGATTCATGATATTGCAGTCCTGACAGCGATTGGAGAGAGGAGACATCCTGATTCATGGTATAATTAGAACACCAACAGTTCCAACCAGGTATAAAACTTTAATAGTGCTCTTCCGGTCCTGAACTATTTCACAAATAACATATTTCACATTCGAAGAACTTTATGTCAACCTATTTTGAACAATAACAGAAAACGTCACTCTCACGGAAAAAGTGAGTTTCTGTTTATCTATCCATGATCTGATTTATTATTTTATCCGTGAATATTTGTTTGATTCACCCTAGTATAAGTTATTTCCCGTAGGCCAGGTATTTTAAGTCTTCCTGAATAAAGGAGATAATTGCTTTATGATATTTTGTTGTTTGTTTTCTCACAATGATCAATAACATACCAAAGACCATTCAATAAACTGAAGTTAGCCAGCAGTGGCAAGTGGCTCTATTGCTTTGAACCGGCCACCTTGAGATAAGGGCCTACCAACTGTAGTTTAGCCGTGGTGAGGAAAATAATAATTGTTGGTAGCGTGACGAGAGAACAGTGACGTTCGCTAGCAATTGTTATTACAGCATACAATACATATACAGGGCGAAAATATCTATCTATATCATATCAAATTGGCTCACAAAGAATAGCAAAAACTATTAGCTTCATTCATTATATAAAAACAATTTATATTTTTCAATACATCAAAACATAACAAAATGGCACCCAAAACGTGGGGCAAAAATATTACAATATTTATTTAAAAAATTCATCATTACATTACAAGTGTTGCCCAACGCGGTGCAAAAATATATAATTATAATAATAATAAAAATATATATTTCCAAAATCATCATTACATTAATAATATATATATATATATATATATATATATATATATATATATACCTATATATAAATATATATACATATATATATATATATATATATATACATATATATATATATATATACAGAGTGTCTCACTTCCCATGTAAACACCCCTGTATCTTCCGTCATCATCGGAGTAGAATTCTGTAATTTTCACAATTGTTAGTTATACCGAAAATGAGTCTTAATATCTTCTGGGGTTGACTAGAATAACATACACTACAAGATTCTTTCAAAAGTTGTGACTTTGGAAGGATTGTATGTCTGTTCCCACAGGGGACGTTCATCCAGTTGTGATTTTCATAAAGTTGATATTTTCATGAAATATAAATTCAGTTAATAATATCTTGGAAGACGTGACCTTAGGTTGAATATTGTATAACTGATTGTTTGGTTTGAAATATTTTGAATTATTTCTGTTTTCGAAATGGTGTTGCCGGTACGTGGGATCACGACTATTTCAATAACTTCGATTTGTTTTCAATAGGAATAAGGAGAACATCACTGAATTCCATCAAGCGAAAGCACTCCACCACAATGGAATCTTCCTGTATGCATTACAGGTGTATATCCAGTAATCTTTTGGGACCTACTAACCCAATATTCCACAAGGTTATGAGGCCAGTGGACTTATGAGCATAATTTATTGGAGCGGAAAGAGGGGTTGCAGATCATTATTTTCAAATATTCTCCGAGTTTCAATATTATACAGTTTTTACTCGATTCAGTTCAGGAAAATAATTACTTTTCCCCAACGAGTCTTCACAATTTCATACTATTCGTTTTATTCCACTTCAATCTTCAGATCTTTATTTCTGTCAAGAACCCTCGGAAAATTCGAAACGATTTCAATCTTTCAGTAGTGGAATGAATTCATCACTCACCTGGAAAGGTAACTAAATGTCAAGTGGTGATTCATCGAGTGAGTGGATAGCTCGTTTATACGCTCAGAGGAAGTCTCATGATATTCACAGAATATGTCGAACACAGCAGGAACGGTGTATGTTTCGGGATGACTGATGGAATTTTAATACAAATCCCTCATGTCAGACACGCGTTTGCCTCACTTTATCATGAATGGCAAGAAGCATGTATTTTTTTGCATGATTTATCAAACAATCTGTATTGTACTCACTTATGATAGATGCAAAAGTGTAAGTTTAGGAAAATTCTTATCAGAATTTTTATGTGAAAGAGTTTATTCATTTCATCTCTATATATCTGTGGAACCGAAATCCCCGTTCCCACTTCATACAGGATAGTTTTTGTGCTACGAGGAAATGCGCTTAATTTAATTTCATCGTACCTTAAAAATAGAGATCAAGTACTTAAGATTGGAAATGTCACAAGTACTTCGGAAAAAATAGAATGTGGAGTACCACAAGGAACTGTCCTGGGACCAATTCTGTTTTGTATATATGTAAATGGGTTATTTTCAATCAAAAGTACTGGCAAAATTATCAGCTTTGCCGATGACACAGCCATATTTTATTCAGAAGAAAACTGGGCCGCGGTAAAACAAAAAGCAGAAAAAGACTTGGAAATCATAAAAGACTGGTTCGACTATAAAAAACTATCTCTCAACATAGAAAAAACATATTTTTTGCCATTCTGTAACTACCATTCCTCTCTACCACACTACAGCCTCCTAACAATTCAGAATCAGCTATAAATTAAATCAGTTAAATATATAAAATACCTCGGAGTCATGATCGACTCCCATGTAAGATGGAATCACCATATTGACTACATTGTTAGGAAACTGGGATGTGTTTTATATACGTTTCGACAATTCCAATATATATTAGACTTGAAACAAAAAAAAAACACTCTATTACAGACTTGTCCAGAGCCACATAACTTATTGTGTGGGGTGGGGCTACGAAAACTTACCTAAGGCCACTTGAGGTAATACAAAAAAGATTTCTGAAACTCATACTCAACAAAAACTCAAGATATGCAACTGAGAACTTGTATAATGGAGCAAAAGTACTCGATAGTAGACAACTACATTTCAAAAATCTTATTCTAATACAATTTAAACAAAATAATCACAACCTGAAGCAAACACATAATTACAGAACACGCAATAAAAACCAATAAATAATACCTTACGCTACCCAATCAATTGGACAACGATCACACGAATCTCTAGGGCAAAAAACATTCAATAGTTTACCCCAAGAAATACAAAAATTAAATTCAATACATAAACAAAAAAAAATTCTCTATGACTACATAACTAGAATGCCTCGTCTGTCTATTCATGAACCGATTGACAACAAATAAAAAAAAGGTCTTCCAAAGCGTTTTCCTGTGTATATATTCCTGTGTCTACTTCTATTCCTTTTATTATTAGTAACTCGAATGTGATCTGTAAATATATATGTATGTATGCATGTCTATGTCTATATGTATATATGGCATGACATATGACTAAAACTATATATAAGATTTTATTCTAAGATATATTTTGTAACACTCTGTATTGAACCACGCCCAAGGAGATTTCCCTCCTTTTGTGGTAATTTCAATTTATTCAGATTTTAAGTAAACATTATCATTCTGTAACCAATCTGTATGATGCTGCTGAATAAATTTCATTTATTATTATTATTATTAACCACCCAGGTGAAAAGTTACCATACTCAAGTTCATACGAAAAATGACATGAGCCTTCCATACATATAGTGAATCCTGAATACCATGATTTTACAGCCTGTCCCTCAAATTTTCATTTCGGAAAAAATTTGAACCGCACTTCCCGTACAGAAATGTAATTTATGATCACGATTGTTCCATGGTAATAGAATTCGTTTGCGGCTATGTTTTCAGTGTACAGAATTGGAACCGATGTCTGGCCAAAACTGAATTTTTCTTCAAATTGCTTCTTGAGAAATCCCAGTGCCAACAATTCTGTGCCAAACTAAATCCGTTGAGATTTTTATAAATCAATTAACGACTCATACTGGAAGTGGAACAGATGTTGAATGTGTATTATGCTCAAGTTGAATCGAGACAAATATGGAATTTGCCTGTGGGGCAATAAATTCATCTAGTACGAAAGATATATATTGGACAAAATCGAATCTTGAGATATATCGCAAGAATTTCTGACAGAATTGTGTAGAACATTTTTCAAAATATTTTGCGTCTTAAGTGCCTCTTCATTTTCGAAACCTATGTGCATGTTTTCAAAAATGAGGGAACTTTAATACGCAATTCTGATATTCATGGTTATGAAACAAGAATACTGCACCATTTTGATGTAAATTTAGTTCGAAAAAAAAAAAAGTGCTTCAGATCATATTGGACTCAAAATATTCAACAAATATTCCGGAAGAACTGAAGGATATAAACAAATTGTCTTCATTCAAATAAGAGTTGAAGAATTCATTATTGATAGAATGTTTCCATAGTATAGGTGATTTTATACAAAATTATACTCTGTGATCAATTATGTGTGACGAAAGAGTTTTTTCTTTATTATTTCATAGTCGGCTTCTGCATATTTTAACATATTTTTTGTGTAATTTTTTATCTAGATACTCTCATGTACTAACTACATGACAATTCCAAAACAAGTGAACTATGTCGAAAAAATTTAAATAAATATTGAATGATTGATGGAAAAGGGATGAAACCAAAAAAATTAGGCTCAAGTGGCGAGTAAGTGATGGAAATGAATATATCCTATCCACCTTTCTTTTTTCATTATCAGTTCTGGAATTTAGGAATATTCATAACAGTCTTCCTTTTTGGAGAGGGTATCCCTATTTCTGAAGATATTATCAATTTTAAAAGAAAACCATAAGATTTTCGAGTTTGATTCTGTTTAACACGTTCAAGGACGCTCTGGTATACTAGGAGGAGCTTTACGTTGCACCTCAATAATAAAATTTTAAAAGATATCAACACTTAGAAGGTACATCTGGGCTTCTTATAAAAAATGGGAAGGAAATGGGTAAAAAAACACAAACGTCTATAAACGTCCCTGTCACATTTGAGACGTTTTTCTATGCATATTATGACATGGGACGTCTATATACGTAATGGTGGAATTTTATAATGATAGTATATTACTTTACCAATTTCAAAACAAGAACAGTTTTATTGATGCCACATTTTAAAACATGGAGCAGGACATAATGTTGGTTTTCTGGACAAGTGTCACATCTGTATCTACATTCCTTTCGCATTTCTTTTTTTTTCACAGTGTCGGCATTCCAAGAAAAAACTGAACTTCTTGTGATTTTCTGGTACTGGAATTATTTCAGAATAATGTTGGTGCTTGTATCATCCTAACTCCTTTTGGGACCTTCCTTCACTAGATTTCTTCCATCTTCAACTTCTCTTATTTCCAATAAGGATTTTATTTTATTCTCCCTAAACTCAATGAATATATTTTTTTTCCTGACTTTGCGTACAGAAAATAAGCATTTCAAACCGCAACATCAAGTAAATGGAATATTACCTTTTTATACCAGCGTAAAGTTTTCCGCGAGCAGCTATGATAACCCAACATCTGGTCGCTTTTGTCTTTTCCAGATATATTTTGGTTATAGGCATCAATTTCACAGGCTCCTTTTTTTGCACGCCATATAATAATGATAATATAATACTTGCTAACGTATTATTAGTACTGTTTAACGTATTATTAGTACTGGTTAACGTATTATTAGCGCGTAAAATCATGCATTCTGTGCTTTTTGCTGATCACGTGTTTTTGAATTCCCCACCAAGTCGAAACGAAAGCACAGTAGTAAATTGCTGTGCCTATTGTGACACCTGAACAATTCACAATGGATATCTGACGGCTGGGAAGGTCTGGGCTCTAAAAGGGGGGTAGTTGTAGAGACGCCTATAGACGTTGTAGGTGCCACAACGCTCATGCGACGAAGGCTATGTAGCCTTCGTTGCCTATACACGTCGTTGTTCGTGAATGTGTTGAATTCTGAAACAATAAATGTGGAGCGACTCAATAAAAATAACTAAGTGTCATTATCCGGATTCAATCAGTGTCTTAAGGCCTCCCTGTGTAGTTGCAAAAACAGCCCTGGCTTTGTATTTGTAAAGGTGCGTTTTGAATTGAGCAAGTGCGAGCTACTCTTAGGCATACATATATATATATATATATATATATATATATATATATATATATATATATTATATATATATATGTATATATATATATATATATATATATATATATATATATATATAGGAGTAGGTGTATTGTTAGGTTTGCGGTCTGTGACAAATGAAACTCATTCGTTTTTAAATCTCAATATTTCGTCAATGTTTATTGACTTCATCAGGAGAAGGCTCAAAGTAAATAAATAAATGGACATACTATTGTAGTTTCACACAAAATTGATAGATTACTTACAAAACATAGAGTCAGTCACTTGAAAACAAGTTGAAATATATAAACATATAGTATGTCCATTTTTTTATTTATTTTAGCCTTCTCCTGATGAAGTCAATAAACATTGACGAAATATTGAGATTTAAAAACGAATGAGTTTCATTTGTTACAGACCGCAAACCTGAAGAAAAAAAAAACTACCTACTCCTCAACTTATAGTACGGTCGAAAATACATCGTTCTATATATATATATATATATATATATATATATATATATATATATATATATATATATATATATATATATATATATTAAAAACTTCCCGTGAATTATAATTCATGATCCACGACCTCAAAATTGCTCCCCCACATTAAAAAAAATATAAATCGCGAAAAAATCCCCAGTATGTAATGCTATCATGATATATTATCCCGATGGCCTACCACCAACATCAAACGTAATAATTATGAGTTTATATACTGACTTACAAAGTTATAGTAACACTTCTATTCAGTGAATTGGAAATGAACTCAATCTCTCCCATGCAGTTTCATTGTTATTCAATTCACCTCCCATTATATGGTATAACATATATTTCTACAACAGACAAGCATTTCATCATTATTATAATAAAAAATAGTTGAATATTCAAAACAATGGTCTATAAATTATGATAGAGAACATGTTGTCGGTATATTTTTTTAAAAATATTCATTGATTCATAACACAGTAATATTGTGACAGAACATTTAGATTGATAGTTGTTTCCTGTGTGAAATTTTCAGCTTGATTTTTGTAAAATTCGTAAAAATTTTGGGAACCGCGAAACAGCGAAGTTTTTGTAGGCAATAAATATTTTTCCTGGCTTATTGAGGACTCATCGTGAAAATTTCACAGGAAAATTATTTTAATTTTTTTATGTACATTAAACTGTCGGTGATTGTGCAAGAAGTTAGATTACACCCTGTTTATATGTGTTTCAAATTGACCGTTTTTTTTTCAAACCAAACGATTCCGAATACGACAGAAAGCATTTCGATGTATCAGAAGAACAGTCGGATAGAACAACACACATGAACGTGTAGATATCTAACGGATAAAACGTTGCATAGAAACAGAAAACCATTATCCGTTCTCTCTATAAGCTAAGAAAAGTGGCGAGGTAGCAAATACATAAATGAACCTCGACTATGACATTTACTGCACAGGGGATCATTGATTTCATCCATCCACCGAAACCAATACTTCTGTTCATACATAGAAATGGGCAATAAAAAACTCGAGACACTTACAGGCTATTGATTTACTGGAGAGGACGCGTTTCCCGCCTTAACGTCTATGCGTACCATTGTGTTGAATCAAAAATTCAAATTTACCTCTCATTATCAATTGTTCAAATCTACTTACACATGACAATTATTATAGTTCAGTAATAAGTTTGGGAATATCTTATGAGGATTGAGTGGCAGTAGTTAATCTGTGTGCACGTGGTAGAAAAAGTGTAAGTGTGACCAAAAATACTCTACATTTATGTATGTATTTACATTATCTAGACAAGAACTGGTGATGACCCTATGGGCCAAAGGCGCTCTGTGAATAATCATTGTACAAAATATTCAATATAACTACTGAAGATATTGATAATTGAAATTTAAAATAATGATTGAATATGATATACACAGCCATTCAAATTGGATTATGTGCATGCAAACAAACAAACTCAAATGACATACATGTGCTCTTCTAATAGAGTTGATATAGCCCGAAGTTATACTAATGATATTCATGCCCTTCTTGAAATGCTCACAAAGATATATCCCTTACTAACACAAAGGAGTATTAAAGTTAGGATCACAAAAATCAAAAAGAAAATTCTGAAACAACTCAACACAGAATTGGAGACCATTTCCAACATATCGACATCAGATAATGGAAGTGAAGGCTCTCAAGAAACCTCTTGATGAACTTCTCATAAAGCTTTTTTTTTCTTTTCTATTATGTTCATACTGCAATGGAATATCAATGGGGTATTTACCCATTTGGAAATGTTGAAACTACTCATCAGCGAACAGGACCCCTCAATCATATGCTTGCAAGAAACAAATTTCCGTGACGATCGCACATACTCTCTAAAAAACTACAATGCCAACCACAAAAAAAGAACAACAGCCATTAGAGCAAGCGGCGGAGTTACAATTCATTATAAACAAAATATTGAAGTGACAGAAATTCCCCTAAGAACGGAGTATGAAGCAGTAGCTATATCTATAGAGGCACAGCAAAAAATTAACATATGCAATATATGTATACCACCTTGCAAATCAATTTCTGTAACGGAATTAGAAAATTTACTTCTACAAATTCCTTGAGCCCCGTATAATATTGGGAGACTTCAACTGCCACAATATCATCTGAGGAAGTGAAACTACTAATGATAGGGGAACAATGTTCGAGCAATTCATGATCTCATCCAACCTTGCGCTACTCAACACAGGTGAAATCAATCGAATGAACCCAACGAGTCAGAATCACTCCGTACTTGACCTGAGTCTGTGTGATGCTACCCTATATCCATCACTAACTTGGGAGATCTCATCAATTTCCTACGATAGCGACCACATTCTGATATCGATCAGAAATGATAGTTTCCGGGAGATGTCGTGTGGAATTTTCCAAAAATGGAAACTGAGTGAAGCTAACATCGAAAACTGGAACTTTTACGGTGGAATTATCGACTCCAACTTGAGACTTTCAGAGTCACTCGATGGGGACATCAACACAATCGTTGAAGAATTCACCAATATCATCATAACAGCAGCTCACGAGGCTATAGGAAAAACCTCCACGATAAAACGACATGTTTCCGTCCCATGGTGGAATAAAGAATGTGGTGAAACTATCAGATCGACCAAAACGGCTTTTAACAAGTTGAAAAGAAACCACACCACGGATAATCTCGTGAACTTCAAACAACTGAGGGCGCAAATTAGATTTACCCTCAGACAAAGTAAAAAAAATCATGGAAAAACTATGTCTCAACCATGAGCTCTTCCAGCCCGTTGTCAGAAATTTGGAAAAAAATCAAGAAAATAAAAGGATCGAATCCAAATTTTAGAATAAACTGTTTGAAATCTGAAAACTCAATGACTTCGGATAACGAGGGTATCTCTGAAATACTGAGCGACATTTTCCAGGAACACTCGAACAATGAAAGCTACAATCCAGATTTTCTGCAACACAAAAATACTGAGGAGAACGAACCAATCCATATAGAAGACGATTATGCTAACTCCATGAACCTCCCTATCACCATTACAGACTTGGATGATGCGTTATCAAAAACGAACGACTCCAGTCCTGGACCCGACACAATACCCTATACATTCCTAAAAAACTGAGAAAAACCACAAAACAACATTTTCTCAAGATATTGAATAAAATATACCTTACTCAGCAATTCCCTAACAGTTGGCCAGAAGCGATCGTGGTACCGATTTTAAAATCGAATAGAAACAAATCTGACCCACACTCGTACGACCAATATCCCTCACATGTACGATGTGCAAAATACTAGAGAAAATCATCAATGCGAAGCTAGTATACGAAAAAACCTACATGATTTGTAACTTAGCATCAGACATACAAGAAGCATTTGCAAAAAAACGAAAACTCATGGCAGTATATTTTGACATTGACCGAGTCTTGAGACATAAAGTTCTGAAACAATTAACCATCTGGAAAATTAACGGCAATCTTCTGGCATTTATACAAAATTTTCTGTCGAATAGATCATTCAAAGTGGAAGGAAATGGGATACTATCCAGATCCAAAGCACAAGAAAATGGCACCCCACAGGGATCTTCCCTTAGTGTTACCCTGTTTCTAGTTGCCAGTAATGATATGTTGAAAAACATTAGGACGCCAATCAAAGCCAATGTCTACGCAGATGACTTAGTTTTATACACGAGTGGCAAAAATATACATTCGTCAGCTAAGCTTCTTCAAGCTGCCATAAAAGAACTTGAGATCTGGTCCAAACAAACCGGATTCCAATTTTCGACCACAAAATCGAAAGGTATGCTCTTCTCCAGAAAATCCAGTATTCAACCTCCATCTTAAACTCTCGAAAACCATCAGCTGGAATTTGTTAGAAACATTAAATTTCTTGGGCTCACATTTGATTCAAGCCTCCAATGGAGAAAACATATAAAGAATCTGAAACAGTCATGTCAGAACGGTCTCAACTTGATGAAAACGCTAGCGAGCCATTCGTGGGGTGCAGATTGTATAACACGTATGCGTATATATCGGACGATGATAAGATCAAAAATTGACTATGGATCTATCGTATACTCCAGCGCTCGGAAGTCCGTTATAAAATAGCTAGATTGTGTTCATCATGCTGGTATCAGAATTGCTCTCGACGCGTACCGGACCAGTCCAGTGGAAAGCTTATAAGTAGAAGCAGGAGAACCGCCCCTAGAACTAAGAAGAAATTATCGCAGCCTTACATATGCTCCAAGAATCTCATCTAATCACAAAAACCCAACTCACAAACGGATATTTCCTAACCGAATTGATAAAAATTCTATTCCACCAAATTCCCTACATTCACGGATCCGAAGAATTGTGAACACAATTGATTTCAACTCCATATACCCTGTCAACCTGGATACTCCACCTTCCTGGACAATAGAGATACCCCAGTGCAACACCGAACTCCTAAAACTCCCGAAAAATGATACTCCTACTATCCTCATACTAAACTCTTTCAAAGCGATCTCCTCTAAGTACTGCAAGTTCAACCACATTTATACTGATGCTTCAAAAACCGAAGAAGGCCTGGGTACAGCTGGAATCAGTAAATACACTTGTGAATGCTACCAACTACCACAAACTTGTAACGTCCACACTGCGATATCACAAGCAATACTGAAGGCGA
This sequence comes from Gonioctena quinquepunctata, assembly GCA_018342105.1. Classification (NCBI taxonomy): domain Eukaryota; kingdom Metazoa; phylum Arthropoda; class Insecta; order Coleoptera; family Chrysomelidae; genus Gonioctena; species Gonioctena quinquepunctata. Next base: position 148,252 of record JAFIRS010000369.1, on the reverse strand, counting down.
GAGAGATGCCTGGAAACACTGTGCTATTCACAGATTCACTGAGTGCAATAGAAGGAATCCGACAACTCTACTCTACCTCTCTTGCAACAAATGAAAAGTCAACCTCAGTAAATTGTATCAAGAAGGGAAAACAATTGAAATGGTATGGGTTCCATCACACATGGGAATACCCGGGAACGAAAAGGCGGATAATATGGCTCGAAATACATTTCCAAATCCAGGAGCAAAAACAGTCAAGAAAACACTATATCGAGACTTATACAGCCAAATAAAAATCGATATAAACAATTTATGGAAAGAGAGATGGCAGACAATGGCTACAAATAAATTGTACAAAATAAACCCACACATGAAAAATCCAAACAACTCTGTGCTCAGTCGAAAACACCAGACGATCCTAACACGCCTGACACCAAACTCACACACCAGCATATTTTGAAGAGAGAGACCCAAGACGCTGTGAACGATGTAACACACAACTATCTGTTGAGCACCTATTCGTCTGCCCACAAGACCACCAGGAAAGGAACAACCTCGAACTAACCAGTGACATATCATTGATTTTAAACAGTGACTCGAAAAGTGTTTTCCGGTATATCCAACAGATCAATGTAATGAACCTGGTATAATAGAATTGTACCACCGTTAATGACCCTGCGAGGTTGATGCTGGTTGATTTAATTAAAAAAAATAAAAACTCTTGGGTTTTTACCTTCCACAATACGAAAATGGAATAATTTATATCATTTGCATTCTCCACCCAGTAAACCATGTCAAAAACCAATATTCCTCCACAAAAAATACTTTTAAACAATTTATATTTCAATTAATATTTTTCAAAGAGACATTGTTTATTTGTTTTGAGTAAACGTGGATTCAGCACTGACTGAATAAATCTACATAACTGATTGAGCAAAAATTTATACGCGATTGACACATAAATGGAATGGAAAAATATACCTTTCGAACAGAGTGAAAAAAAGAATTGATTTTTTTCAATGATTCAAAAAGTGCAATTCTCCACAAAGCTATAAATAGAGAGGGTACCAATCAACTTATTGCATAACCTCTTTTTGCTCTCCAAAACATGAAAATAGTATAGTAAATAATGTCAATGAATATTTCACTGTTTGGATACTGCTGAAATTCGAATCGAACCTTGTCGATCAGCAACCCATTCCCCAATAGGGGAATTCAATGTAATGAAGTTAAAATGAGCTATGTTGTTCATATGTGAATAGCATTTGGAAGTTGTGTGAATAATTATATCACGGATAGTTTGGTTCAGAAATTGAGGAAACGGTTGCAGGAGAAATAGTACGTTCCAAGTTCGTTGATACTTTGTTCTCATCGTTTCTCAGATGGAAAATTCGAAAGACAATAATAATGTCTGAAAAAGAGACGTCGATCGATAATTATATCATTTTAAGATGAAAATATGCATTTTCCTACCTTCCAGTTGAATGATTACCATAAACATGAAGCATATCTTGTTCTCAGATTTTATTTTCACATTTCTCGAGCAACTATTGTAAGATTCCATGTACTTCAATATATCTTATTTTTATCAGCCCAGAATACCGGCAAATCGCGCGGCCATATCACACCTTCGTACTGCTCCAGCTCTATTCATCATGATAGTAACTGAGAGCAGAGTGTGGTATATTGTATCTACCGAGTATTTTCTCATATCATTTCGATCTACCTGCAGGTGAATGTTCAGTGGTGGAATTGATTTCATCGAAATTTATACGCAACTGATTTCAGTACCCTACGTCAAGGCATGGCACTGAAAATAGGCTGCAAAAGTATTTCTTCCAAGCAGAGTGGAAAATATAAATATATATTTATATATTAATATATATATAGTGATGAAAATTCGTGACTGGTGGCAATATAGAAGTAGATTTCCTGTGGGGATGCAGTCAGGTTAAAGGGCTTTGTTTCAAGTAAACTTTTTGAAATACGTCAAGCTTTCGGCTATGTTTATTGCCTTCCTCACGACGACTAAAATTAAAAATCATAATGAATAGCAATATTAAATTGTATGGTATACAGGTACTTACTAACATGAGATTCAATAAAATTACTACATATGAGGAACACAAAATATTTTTCTTATGACAGTGACAATTGTATATTCTTATAAATCTAGTTGGAAAATTTTGAATACTGAGTTCAATTTCAGTAAATATGTATAAATTTCACTGAGATTATTCAAATCAGTTCTCTCATTCATATACTGACTATTAGAATTGATATGAACTATTTTCAACAAAAATTATTTTGGTTACATTATTCTCAGCATCTAATAGTCCATTCGATGGTCTTTCTGATTAACATGTTCCGAAAGTGCGCATGAACTAACGTTTCGTTCACAGTCACTCCTATGGGTAATTCGACTATTGACATTTCTGGAGGTTTGGCCAATATATTTTTCAGAACAATCCTTACAAGGGATTTCATATACATGACTTTTGGTTATTTTGTATGGGATTTTTCACTTGAGTGTGTATTTTCAAAATAGTTTTTATATATTTTTTAGCAATTTTGAAGTTTTTATCCTTCAATACATTGATTAATTCAGGAGTTCATTAATATGTAGAAGTGATTTCAAAAGAGGAGGTTCGATTTCATTTATTATGGGAATTATCTGGGATCTTTGGAAGACCAATGGATTAGTTTCGATGAAAAGTATTTCATTAATTATGTGTTTGAGATATGAATTTTCTAATGACATATTTTGTAGTTCGATAGAAGATTATTGTTGTTAACTAGAATGAGTGTTTTTAAGATTCTATTTTTTATAGATATCACTAAATTAATAGAAGAAGAAACACAAAACAGTGTACCATTTTTAGATATGAAACTAATTAGAACCCAACAAAATACAATTATCACTAAATGGTACAGGAAACCAATATGTAGTAATAGATTTATAATTCGTATCATTCACAAAAAATAAAAATAAATTTAGTGATATCTATGAAAAATTGAATCTACAAAATCACTCATTCTAGTTACACTTTTCTGCTATTTTTTTATTATCATTGTATTATTTATATTATTGTAATCGTGTGACAGTTGTTTATACACAATGAGTTACCACTTTTGAATAGAGGTTGAGTTATTGAAATCTTGAATAGTTCGGGCCCTATATTTCAATGGTTTTGCAATCAGGGGATACATTTTATTAACTCTGTTTCAAACGTTGGTTCAAAATACAGACATGCATGTGCTTTTGGGTTTTCCACATTGTAATTTTCATATGAATTATGGGTAAATGCCTGTGCCATTTTTGACCCAACTTCCGAGACATGATCATTGAATGCATTACTGATACTCAATGTACCTGTTATAAGTTGATTCTCAAGTTATTTCGGTGATATATTGCTGTTTTGATTTTTCTCATCAGTTGAATCTTCAATTACTTTCCAAACTTTTTTGTAATCACTCCTACATTCTTGAATTTTCCTTTATAGTAAAAAATATTTTGTTTATTCGTCAGTTTTGTTACCATATTCAGGTATCGCTTATATTTATCTTTTTCAGTTCATCCCACGTTCTTATGGGATTCATCAACCCTCTAGTTTACCTTAGACCTTGAATCCCAATTTTCATTCACTATATCATAGAATTTTTAGGTTGTTAGATTTAAGTCTTTTTCTGCTGTAACTGCGTTTTAATTTTCATTTTCCAGAGCTTTCAACAATTTATTTTAATTAATTTCAATTATTTTCAATTTCACACTTTTGTTTAACATTTCAGTATCGTCTCCAACGTTCAGAACAATTGTCTGTAATATCACATTTGATTATCAGTGGTCTGAAATTGAAAGGAGTATTATTTTTAACGAACACGTGATCTGAACAACACTTATTCAATTCAGTTTCTCTTGTAACTTCATTGATTAAATTATGGTACCCATATATGCTAGTTATATGGAGATATTGCGGAACAACAAAACAACAAATTGTTTCGTCTAGAGTATTCAAATTCATATCACTTTTTTTTGGGAGTATTCATCACTTTGTGATAAGATTTGATCAAGATCATTCATGAACGATTCTTCATTCGTTGAAGGAGTGATAGACTCCTACGATATTGAATTCGACACCAGTTCTTTATAGAAATGGCATAATGAAGATTATGCCATTGAGTTTCTAATCTTTAACAACTAACAAGTATTGTTTCCTGGTATAGAATATTGTCCCATCATCTGTATTAAATCTACCCTCATTATAAGATTGTACTTTGATATTTGAAAATTTGAAACACTTCAATTTTCCACGTTTCCGTAAGCACAATTACATCAATATCATATGAAGAAGATTCCAATAAGACAAGAAATTCTTCGGGGTTTTTTCCAATACTTCGAAAATTCAAATGAATTGAGTTGAGTATATAGTTTTTGTTTTGAGAATGTTTCCCTTTTCAATATCCCCACACTCGTAAAAATGATCGCAGTATTCAGCAGTAATATTTTTAAATTCATATAAAATTATAGTTTGAAAAAACTAAAAAAAACAAATTCGGCAATATGGACCAAAAAGTTGAAAATAATAAGAAAAATGTCATTGACTAAAAAAAATTCTTTCATGTGAAAAAGCGTGAGGTGCTTGATATTATCCAAGACTTCTTATTGTTCTTATTATTTCCAACTTCTTAGTCCTTATTGCAATATATGCGTGTTTTATTGGTTTTTTTCAAAGTATAATTTTATTTTCCACTATTTAGTCCATATTGTTACAGAAGACAAAAGACTAAGGGATAAAAACTCTTCGATTGATTCATCCACATGAGATGGAAGTTATTAATAACAAAATTTTGGCGAATATGCTGAAAACCAGTGCAGTCGTCATAGCTTTGAGTTGTAAAATATGCTAAGAACGGCCGCAGTGCATTCACTCTACTTTACTAGTTCCACTGTTCACCTCCTGGCTCCATCATCAGATTAGCTCGAAAATACCAAATTATAGTATTGCCATCCAACCTACATATACATACCAAGTTTCATTTCGATACGATAATTAAAAGTAGGTTAGAATTAGCTTCGACAATTTGAATGCATTGTCAGTTACAAGTAAAGCTAATAAAAGGGTGTTAATAATAATTGAACCATGATTTGTTAACCGTAGACACGTGTTCCGGGCTTTCGGCCCTCATCAGTACGGTGAAGAAGTTCAAGAAGTGCAACACTTGGTCTGCTTACCGAAACCACAAATGTGCGGCTGGCTTCTGTTTGTTGACTCCGTTTATTTGTTGTTTTCTACCAAGTGTTGTTCATCCTTGTACTTCTTCACCGTACTGATGATGGCCGAGAGCCCGAAACACGTGTCTACGGTTAACAATTATCTTTGAATTTCTTCCATATATATATATATATATATATAATTATGATGATTCTAATAATTTGTTATAATGATTTATATAGCTATTCAATTTTTTTTATAACAACTAGTCATGATAATAAAATATTTGGTATGATGATTTTGATTGATTGATTTCTTTTTTATTTGATAATTTTTAAAATCAAATACTCATCATCACAGTAATAAATACCCGGCTATGTATGCTTATTTTTTTCAAATACTCCTTAACCTGTATTCTTTCATCTTACCTCGGCTCTGTCGGTACGCCTATGAGACATGAGATCGCCCTCTCTTAAGTTAGGATTCAGTGATGCCACCTCGTTGCTGTACTGTTTTGTGAAATATTGGTTGGGTGATCAAACAGATAAATAATGAATGCAGAAAATGGTCATATAATGTTTCTTTCATTCAAATATATCCTTAAAAACGACCTCACCTGCGTTATCTAACTTAATTTAATAAACAGTGAAATAATAATGGAAAATTCTTGCTCATGCGCAATAATGTAACGAATAAATATGAGTTCATGGGTTAGATTCAAGTTATGAGCAAATATAAGAAATAATGTTCAAAACAGTGGGCAAAAGTCATTGAACTCCCCGAAATAAGTGTCTGATACGAATTCGTTCACTTGGTTTAGATTTGGGTTTGAAAGTACCTGTGATTATTTTCTGTTGGGTATTCTCGAGAATCCTGGAAGTATTCTTCGTTTATAGCTTGTCTGTGGAGGGCCCCCTTCGTTGTAGCAGCGTCACAGATAGGACTCCGACTATATTTTGAGAGGTGGGTGGTTTCTTCTCTGTAATGTGTCCTCCTGTTTGCCTCTTGATGTTTTATATAGTATACTGGTTGATTTGCTTACTTTCTTGTACTATTTTCACATTTCATTTCTGATCAAAATTTTGTACGGCAACTTGTTATTTTTCTTCCTGCCAACCATCACTTTTTGTTCAATCTCACATAATTTAGGTTAGTTGCTCACTTTCTAGAAAATTATTTCTTATTCTACACTATTCCATAGATTTTATTTACAATTTATAATTATAATGCTTATATTATACATACAAAGTTTGTTGGAGTTCATCTTTGACAATTTCCTGTACTCACTCTTTTTTATTTCTAATCACATTCCATCTACATGTTTTGACAGTTCACTCTCCTGTTTCCTTCTGCTTAGATTTTATCATACAGGATGTTCCAACTTGAGTATTATTTTGTCTAATTGAAATCCAAAGTTTATTCACGAATTTTGATTTCTATATTATTTTTATAGGTTGCGCAAATTGAATGTATTTTTGGAAACATACTTTTGACAATAGAGAAACTGCAGTGCTGAACTTTTGAGACATGTACTTGGACTAGAAAATGGTACAAGGTTCCAGAATAGTAAAATGTATAGGAAAATTGTGAAATAAACATAGCAGGTATTTAAATGATATATAAGTATCATTATATCACTTCTTATTCTTTTTACAATGAACTAATATTTCTCATCACATCAATTTCCCTAAAATTTCAATTCAAGATTTCAATACTTGCTAGTAAAACTTGAATATCAATTTTATTATATTTACAATTCCTCATATTACTTTCTTCTGTTTCAGAAACCGCCTGACTTTGGAATTCTCTTCAATTCAAGAGAGAAAAATTTTCAAGATAACATAACTCATAACACTTGATATATATATTTAAATATTTCATAGTGATATATATTTTCAATATTTATCAGATTTTTATAATTTACTCTTTTCAATTTTGCTTTGTTTTATTATTTTTCCTAACTCTTCCTTCAATGGTTTTTTGTATTTTTATAGAATTGGATATTTTAGCATCCTGAATCTCTCAATTCCTTTACTTTTATTTTGTGCATATACTCTTTCGCTATTCTTTATTCTCACATAATTAACTTATTATATTTACTCATAATTCATTAATATACCCTCATTCTAATTATTAATATCCCTTCATTATCATCATCATCTTCATATTTCTTATTTTTTTTTTATTTTATTATTTTCTTTATTATTTTTTTTTTTTTAACATCTTATCAATATTTTTACTTCCATGTTTTTCAGTTTATCTGATTGTTATTAAATTTTTTTTCTTTCCAAATTTCAATTCATGTATTGATTTGTTTCCTCTAGTTTTTTCTCCCAGTGATTCTTAGCAAATTGTTTTCAGGCATTTTTATCTTTGTATTTTATTTTTACTTTGAGATTATTTTCTACATTACCTTATTTTATTCGAATGTTTCTAAAAACTATCTATAAAAAATATTTTTATTCGAACTTTTTTCACCTGTGAAATTTGTTGAACCTACAATTGACTTTTCCCCAATGTTTTTATTTATTATTTACCTCTCCTCCTATGCAACTGTACGTGTTTTTCACTTCAAACATATATTTTATTTCAAAAATTTTCAATTGAAACTTTTTTCCTAATTTGAAATTTATCTATTTTTGATATTCAAATTTATTCAAATTCTTTCCTATCTTTATATTTGAATTCTTACTATCCATTTTTATTATTGTATCATTTGGATTCCTTCCTTTCATCAAAAAATTTTTATTAGCCATGTTCATGTCATTGATTTCCATTATTATTATTTTATCATTTATTTTCCCTTGATGCATCTCAAAATTCTTGTTAATTTTTTTTCCCAAAACTTATTTTTATATTTTTTAACCCCTTAAATTTTTATGTCCAACTACTCGCTTCAAATGGTTTACATATTCCTTCTATATCCTTAAATTTAGATATTTCATTTTCTACTGTAACAAATTTTTGATTTGCATCCTTTCATTGTATGTTAACATCCTTGTTAAGCATGTTTATGTCATTCTTGAATTTTTCATTATTACTGTCAATATCTACTCTCATATCTTTTACTTGTTTGTTATTTTGTTCTACTTGATTGTCAACAAGAGCTATTCTTTGAGAGATAGATACATACAATTCTTCATTATTTTGCTCTATTCTTGTCTCTAATTATCTGTGCATTTCTAAAAATTCCTTTTTACTTTCTTCCAATTTCAACTGCACTTCACTTTCCTTCTTTCCTATTTTCTTTTATACCTTCTATATTTTCTTTCGTTACATCATTCATTCTTTCTTCCATTCTTTCCATACTTCCTCTCATTCCATCATTCATTATTTCTATTTTCTTTTAATTTTTTTCATTTTTGCTGTATTTTCTTTCAAATCCCCTTTCATAATTTCTTTCATTTCATTTTTCATATTTGCCATATTTCAATTAAATTTTTCTGAGTTTTCTTTCATTTCATTTTTCATTTCTTCTTTCATACTTTCCATTTTCTCTTCCATTTTTACTGAATTTTCATTCATTATTTCTATTTTTTCTGAGTTCTCTTTCATGACATCCATAATTTTTTTTCAAATAACTCCGTTTGTATACTCTCACTTCGTGTTTCATTACATTACATTACTACTCTCTCCTTGTTCCTGATAACCTCTCTCCCTACCTTCTGCACCTTCTTCCAAGCCAATTTTTTTACCATCAATCAAATACATTTTCTCCACACTTATACAAATATGTCAGTGCAATAATTCTAGAATGTCAACTTTATATTTTCCCTGTATAAATGTATATTTGATTTCAAACAAAAGTTTTTCTTTTAAATTCCTTAAAATTCACATTTGCTCCTAATTATAATTTTGGCAATTCTGCTCTGCGTTATCGTTATCATCTAACGGTGTTGTTATTGCCCCACGTTGCTGTTATCGCCCGCGTTGAGGTGCCAATTGATATGATGACTCTGTATATTTATTTGTTATTGCCCCCCGTTGGGCGCCAATTATTATGATGATTCTAATAATTTGTTATAATGATTGTTATAGCTATTTTTTTCATAACAACCAGTCATCATAATAAAATATTTGTTATGATAAGTTTGATTAATTGATTTCTTTTTTATTTGATCATTTTGAAAATTAAATACTTATCCTCACAGTAATAAATATCCGGCTATGTATGCTTGTACTTTTTCGAATACTCCGTTGCCTGTATTCTGTAGCCTAAATCCAGCTCTGTCGGTACGCCTTTGGAGACAGGAGATCGCCCTCTCTCAAGTTAGGATTCAGTGGTGCCACCTCGTTGCTCTGCTTGAAGTCAATGTGGAATGTAGTTTAGAGAAATATTGGTTGGGTGATCAAACAGATAATTAATGAATGCAGTAAATCGTCGAATAATATTTTTTTTACACGCTTTATATTAGCTTTACTTGTATGTTTGTTTGTAACCGACTCCTTTGGGCGCGATTTTGACCCACTTCCAGACGTCCGAATGATTTGAAATTTGGCAGGTGTACATAATTCCGGTGACAATGCATTGAGGAATTTTTGTGTGAAGAAAAAACAAAATGGCGGCTCCAATATGGCGTACGAGTTTTGTTATTATGGTCCGATTCGCTTCAAAATTGGTATCCAAGGGTTTTTGTGGTCGGAGACCATGATTGAAAAATTCAAGATGGCGGCTCCAAAATGAGGGACGAGTTTTGTGATTATGGTCTGATTCTATTCAAAATTGGTATGTGGGGGTTTTTGGGGTCAAAATTATGATTCTTTTGTGAAAATTGAAGAATTCAAGATGGCGGCTTCAAAATGGCGGCCGAGTTTTGTGATTATGGTCTGATTCTATACAAAATTGGTATGTGGGGGTTTTTGGGGTCGAATATTATGAGTTTTTTGTGAAAATTGAAAAATTCAAGATGGCGGCTTTAAAATGGCGGCCGAGTTTTGTGATTATGGTCTGATTCTATTCAAAATTGGTATGTGGGGGTTTTTGGGGTCGAATATTATATTTTTTTGTGAAAATTGAAATTCAAGTGGCGGCTTTAAAATGGCGGCCGAGTTTTGTGATTATGGTCTGATTCCATTCAAAATTGGTATGTGGGGGTTTTTGGGGTCGAATATTATGATTTCTTTTGTGAAAATTAGAAAATTCAATATGGCGGCTTCAAAATGGCGGCCGAGTTTTGTGATTATGGTCTGATTCTATTCAAAATTGGTATGTGGGGGTTTTTGGGGTCGGAGATTATGATTACCTTATTTGATGAGATCATTCCATTTTTTAATTTTCAAAAAAATAATAAAAAAATAATGAAAAAAAAAAAAAAAGTAGGGAATAAATAATAGTTTGAAAAAACTAAAAAACACGCTTTTATAGAAAACCAGACTAAAAAAATGGAAAATAAGAGAAAAAATTATTTTATTCTCAAAAAAGCGTGGGGTGCATGGTATCAATTATGATATAGTACATCACACACCGAGGCGATACCATGCACCCCACGTTTTTTTCAAATTAAATTATTTTTTTTCTTATTTTCTATTTTTTAGTCTGGTTTTCTATAAAGCGTGTTTTTTAGTTTTTTCAAACTATTATTTATATTCAAATGAATCCTTTAAAACGACCTTACCTGCGTTATCTAACTTTAATAAAGAGTGAAATAATAATGGTGAATTCCTGCTCATGCGAAATAATGTAACTAATGAAAATGAGCTTCAGGTTATGAGCAAATATAAGAAATAATGTTCAAAACTGGGCAGACGTCATGAAAGTACCCAAAATAAGGGTCTGATACGAATATTCACTTGGTTTAGATTTGGGTTTGAAAGTACCTGTGATTATTTTCTGTTGGGTATTCTCGAGAATCTTGGAAGTGTTCTTCGTTTGTAGCTTCTCTGTGCAAGGCCTCCTTTGTTGTAGCAGCGTCACATATACTATATTCTAAAAGGTGAGTGGTTTCTTCTTTGTAATTTCTCCTCCTGTTTGTCTCTGAATGTTTTATATACTATACTGGTTGATTTGCTTACTTTCTTGTAGTTTTTTCACATTTTTTTCTGACCAAATTTTTCTACTTTTTTTTCAAAATTTTTACATCACCCCTCCAGCTTGTTATTTTTCTTCCCGGCAACCATCACTCTTTGTTTGATCCCCCAAAATTCAGGTTTGTTGCTCACTTTCTAGTAAATTATTCCTTATTCTACACTATTCTATGGATTTTATTTAGAATTTATAATTAAAAAGATTATATTATATATACAAAGTTTGTTAAAATTCATCTTTGACAATTTCCTGTACTCACTCTTTTTTATTTCTAATCACATTTCATCTAAATGTTTTGACAGTTCACTCGCCCCTTTCCTTCTGCTCAGATTTTATCATACAGGATGTTACAACTTGAGTATCATTTTGTCTGATTGAAATCCAAGGATTATTCATGAATTTTGATTCCTATATAATTTTTATAGGTTATGCAAATTGAATTGTTGGCAACATACTTATGACAATAGAGAAACTCCAGTACTGAACTTTTGAGACATCTACTGGGACTAGAAAATGGAACAAGGTCCCAGAAGAGTTAAATGTATAGGAAAATTGTAAAACAGACATAGCTGGTATTTATGTGATATCTAAGTATCATTATATCACTTATTATTCTTTTTACAAAAAAAAATATTATATTAATATATATATATATATATATATATATATATATATATATATATATATATATATATGTATATATAGTACTCATAAGAAATCGAAAGGCATTCTTCTTATTGAATAAGACCAGTTCATGTCATTCTCACTTCAGTCGTTCTCATTATACTTACTGTCCAATAGTTCCGCCTGGATGGAATTCTGCAATAACATGTTGGAAATAATCCCAATGGATTTGAATTATCATCCTGTAGTTGATAATGAAACTATGTCTATTGGCATATCGAGAAACGTCGACTGCTTTGAAGGTAAATAATTGGTGGAAGTAAGCAATAAAGGGATCACTTTTCCTTTGAAGTCTCAGTTGAAACTGACGAATCTCGAACAAAAATACCATCAGAAACATTTTTAGAATCCCTCATCACATTTCACTAGCGTCGTCAAAAGGAAGATTCACTTCGCCGAAATATTCTCATATTGCCGAAATGCTCTTTTTGTATGAATTTATTCGGGCATGAATTCACATTTCAAGATTTGAGACAGTAAATGAGCATGAGTTAGTAAAAGTAAGTGACCCTCAGTCCCTAACGGGATTCCCCTGTCCAAGTTTCACATACTTTTGAAATGTCCAAAGTGGACCACTGGTCGAACGAACATTCCTTAATTCCATTCCATTCGTAACTTCTGGGTAGCCTTTGTGGATGGCTAAGGAATTTCAGAGAAAGGGAAAATGGTTGCAGTGGAATATTTGTCAAAACAGTCCCAAACATGAAGGAAAAAGTTATATTTTCACCCATGTTATTAGATTAGCTCTGACAGTGTTTTCATGAATACTTTTTCTAAACCACCAGATCTTTTAAAATTAGAATCATTCACAACTTCGTCAGAGTCGATTTTCAATCGTCAATACCTACCATAACTGTATTATTGATATAGAATATATAGTCTGGTTTTTGTAAGTGAAGTTATTATGTGTGCGATTTGCATAGTGAAGCAGATATAACATAGAATATTCCAAGGAATGTGCTACTCAGCAAGACTATTTTTCTCAGTTATAGTTCAGGAGGCGGCAATGCATTTGGAGAAGTCATTTTATACCGGCTAAAAATCAAAACGATAAGAGTTTTCCTCTATCACATAAGAGATCTGAAAGTCAGCCACTTCAGTAGGGGTGGAGCTGAAGGTGACAGCAGGTGAAAATTGCAAAACAAATGTGCAACAAAAGCCAAAATTTATGGGGTAATTTTTCTGATCATTTAAAACAGAAAAATAATCGTCAGCTGCTTTGAAGAGGGTGGGTTATAAGTCAGTCACAGGTCTCAACTATGTCAAAAATGTTGGAGTATGAAGTAATTTTATACCGTATAAAATTTCTGGGGCTTGAATTTTATACTTTTCAAATAATAAAAAAAATCGTCAGCTGCATTTATTGCGGAGATAAAGCCGTCAGTCAGCGGCTTGAACAAGCTGTGCGCCCATCGTATCTGAGCCTTGTATATCCACTATAACAGGTAAACTGACGGTCTTCGCATCCTCAAACATTCACTTGACGACGATTTTCATTGATGTTAATAACAAAATGACTCTATATTTCAATTTCAATGGGTATTATAATAATTTACCATGAATCATGCCAACTTTCTACAGTGAATTTTGAAGATTTTTCAGATTTTGACAAAAATATACTTTTATTGATCGAAATAATTTTACGTAAATTTGACATGAAATGGACTCTATTCCCCCGCAGACAAATAATCCAACATATGGAATATCAGAAAGAAACATTTGCATTCAATGTCCATTGATATTATATGGAAGTATGCATGGATTTTCAGGTGAATATCATTCAACGTTCTGCGTGGTATTTGCCAGGAAAGTAGTTGTTTTTCACCTGAGATCTACCATTTTCTGGTTCAATTTTATATTGAATCCTTTATGTGAAGAAAACCGTTTAATTCGATTTTTCTATTCATTCCACTTCACATGGCACTTATCTTTCACTATATGCTAGACGGGCTTGCCACTCCTACTGAGAAGAAATCTTTTATTCAGAAACCTATCGAGGTGGGAGATTTTCGGAGTGTTTCTTTCTGTCACTAAGTACCGCCAGTTGTTTATCTTTTCCGGCGTACCTATAGGTGTTACAAGCTCGATGACCGTGGCTGAGGACTGGAGGCGTCCTCGTGAAAGTCAAGTAAATGATTATGTGATAGTCCCGCCGTTTTTAACGTGCCTCGTAAAAATAAAGTTATTCAAGTGTAGTTTAATAAATATTATTGAAGATATCCAGGCTCCCTCTTCTCTACGCTGGTACCCAGGCCGGATGATAACGGATTCGTCGGAAGAAGGGGTCTTCAATTTTAAAATCAGAAGACATTGTAACAGTATAGTTGCCGTTTAACGTGCATTGCATATTTGATATTTGAACATTATTCGGGCATTCGTGGGATCACTTCGAGTGAGACATCCAGGGTGCCCGATTACGTAACAGTGGTTACGTAAAAGGGGGGGTGCTGGTATACGTCATCGTAATGATGAAGGAAGAGCAGAAGAAGAGAATAGGTCTTATACCCTTGAAAGTTATAACCTCGAAGTTGCGGGTACATGTCCACTAATTCCTAAAAAAGGACATGTAGCAAGTATGGTGGATTTAGGCAGCCCAAATTAACAATTATCAAGTATCAAGTAACAATTGTCATTTAACAAGTTATGAAACTTATGGCATTTATGCAAACTGAATGAACAATTAAGGTATGAATATCAAGCAGGTGCACAAATCAGAGATCCGATCTATTTAAATGAACCTTTTTATACAAAATCAAACCGTCACACGCCTGAAATTAAACCATGCTAAATTTCCTGCACATCTCCACAAAATTGTCTTAGTAGAAAGTAATATTTGTACTTGTGATGATATATCGATTGATGACTTGAACCACATATTTTATGCATGAAAAAATATCAAATGATAAAAAAATCAAAAGAAATTAAAATAAAATACTATATTTAGGTCGTTAACATCTTTCACTCTTTAAATCAATGAGTTTGAAGGGGTCCCCAAAAAAACGCCCCGCTACCGATAATTTTCTTATGTAAGAAGTTGTCCGACGGTGAGGTAATCACAAATTTTTAGGCATGTAGGCCAGTAGGTATAGGCAATCAATTCACATTAATTCCAAAACTTTTCAAACTTCAATGGTATGTTAGTGCATTAATGAAAACAAACTATACAATTTTGCAGAAGTCTGCGATGAATGGAACATTGTTTTAATTGCAAAAAACGTTTTCAGCTTTATTTTTGCACTGAAAATTGAAAAAGTTATGTAAATTAGGCATACCGATAGTAATAATGTTTTTCAACCTGCATTAAGTTTGCAACCTAGTAAAAGTTACGGAACCTTGTTCTTTGTCATTGAATTTTTCATTGTAATTACAAAAGTTCTTTGGATAAGTGAACGGAAAAAAGTTTAATATATTCACGAACATTTGCAACCATTTCTGAAAAACGCATCATTTATTCAGGAAACTTTTTTCTTGACGCTGCCATTTTCAATACAAACAAGCATTCAAATAAATACAAAAGTTTTGTATTGTGGTTGCAAATAAATAGAATAGCGGCCTCAGTGGATATGTAACCTTTTCAACCTCATACGAAAAACCGTACCTATTTATTCACTAATATTAATATTTAGTATTTTCACAACTGCTGAAATATTTTCAAAAGTTCTGCCAATTGCAATTATAATTACGACTAATACTTGACGTGACGCAAGAGATTTGCAACCGTCATTGTTCAACAGAACATTTTGTTATATAATTAATTTGTTATTTTTTATAATTTGTCCATAAATTGTAAACATTGTGCAAATAGGTTTAAGAATTATTGTTATGATGGGATGATTATGATTTGTTTTATTTTATTATTTTCACAGTCAGACATCACAACAAAAACATATTTTTTACTATTTTCAAATCCTTCAGCTAGTTGCCCTTTGAATTTAATTTAATATGTTCATAAATAAATACCCATATGAATATTCCAAATGTCCGGCTATGTATTTTACCTTTTTCCCATTTGACTCTTTTACCTTACTTTCTTTACATCAGCTAACTCAATCGGTACGCCTATTGAATCTCAGGAGTGAGTTCTACTGTGGAGCCCTCTGGTAGTGTTCTTGAAAATGGCAAACTGTTTGGATCAATTATGGAAAATAATTCAGAAATTCATCAAAATAAGAATTTCCTTTATTCAGGAAGATTTACCTATTCTGCAATTATTAACTTAAATTAGTGTTTCATAGCAAAATATACATGAAAAGTGCAATTATGTAATAATAAAAAGTTAAATGTAACCTATTTTTGTAGGTTATGTAGTCTATATACCAATGTATTAAAGTTTTTCATCGAATGAGTTCTTTAAATGGTTTATTTTTTAAATGAACTGAGTTTTGTAACTTTCATGGTTCTATTGTACCTGTGGTTTCTTGTAATGCAAATGTTCAGTGTCTCGGCTCACTCTCCTGTTCTTGGAAACTGCCGATCCAGTCTGCAGCCCCCTTGTTCGGCTGTGAATTCGACCTCGGACTGGTATATGTATGGAATGAGAAGGTAAGATTCGTTATGTACTTGGTTTTTATCAGCTAATGTTCTTTCTGGTATTTCCTTGTGGTGAAGTGGCAAATAACTGTGTTTGTAGCGAAAATATCCTTGATTTTTCCAATCAAATTTTGTTCAGTTGGTTCTTCCAAAAAATATTTTTTCAATCTCCTTTTGGCTTGATGATTTTTTCCCTCGATACCACATATCTTTTGTTTTCTTCTCAAATTCTCGGTTTTCACTCACTTTCTGTTGCACTTTTTATTATTTTCGTTTATTTGACAGATTTTATTCACTAATAGTTTCTAAATACCTTACATACTATATACATGATATATTCAAAATAATTTTTGACGTTTGCTGCTTTTCATATTTTCAATATTCATAATTTTGTATCAAGATCTTTCCTGGAATCTCATTGGCTATCGTGTCCAGATCTAATTTCATATACAGAATGTTCTAACTTTAACATTTTGTTGTCTGCTTGTGCTCAAAATATATTAGTGAATGTTTATTTCTATAATTTTTATAAATCATGCCCATTGCTTGTAATGTTGAGAACATGGAATATCCATAGACTTGGTTAACCAAAAATTCAAATTACACCATTCTAATAACAAATGATGTTTAATTTGAATGAACTGACTGGTCAGCTAAAAAATGATATACAAAAATAATTGAATGCAATTATAAACAATTGTTGTATAGTACAGATGCGACGTTTTGAAGATATTCCATTTTATCAGCGACATCATAATTAGTAACAACTTGCTTCAATCGATTATTTGCATTACAATATGCTTTACGATTGTCTGCTGGATATTTTGTCCATTGGATTTAATTTTGGGGATACTTTGTCTGCTATAAAAGTCGTGGTACCCCATGGAAAGGTAAGTCAGAGTTTCATGTGAAAAATAAGGAAACTATTCCTTTTTTTTATATATATATATATATATATATATATTATAAACTGAATTAAATTCCTCAAGAATAATCAATGTTTTAGTAGGCATAGATAATCGTTAATAATACTTGTTGGATCAACCGATTGGATAGCAGGCAGGCTCCATAATGCAATTGTCAAGAGTTCTAGACTCGTCGGGGGAAAAATTTCAGAAGTATTTTTCAGTCAATAGACATTAACTAAGATTGAATGCATATAGATATATATTTACTTGGTTTATTATGATAAAGTCCAATGTATGAAATAAATTACGTAAGTATTATTGAAGTAATACTTACGAAAAAATCGTGATAATACTTCAGAATTATTGTTATGTAATCTTGATATCAGTAGGATCACGATGATGTCAGTTGGACGTCAGATTTATGTCGCGGCTATTATTCATCGGTTATAGCACTCTTTAAAACTTTAATAAAATAGAACTCCTGCTGCGCACTCGTGTCATTTTTGTCGGTATTAACTCGTTACTATCACCGATGATAATCATAGCACTAGTTATACAGTGCTTCTCAAAAGTCCCCTTTCCCCCCCCTTTTATTTTTGGAACGATTATACATAAACAAGTGAAATTTGGAAACTGAATATTAAAGGTTGTAAACTTCCCTACTAGTGATGATAGATGACGAAATCGTCAAAGATGACGTCACAAGGCCATTGTGACCAATAATTTTGAATGGAACCCTACGGCAAGCGAAAACTCTTTCAAAAGGTATCGAAAAAACCTATTTAATGATACCAATTTTGTTTGTGTTTATGGCAGTTTTAATGGCTCATTAGTAAACATTAAAATTTAAATTCCATTCAGTATGATATTAATTACAGATTTAAGAATCAGTATCCACTTGAAGAAATTGCTCGAAGTTACCTCCATTCACTTCCTGCCAGTGGAATATCTTATTTTTAAACTCTTCTCGTACTTTTGCAAATGTGTCTGCGGAAACGGCCTCACATTCTGCAACAATACGTTGTTTTAAAACGTCAATATTGTCAGGTTGAGTGGCGTGAACCTTCGATTCGAAGTACCCCCACAGAAAAAAATCCATAGGTGTGAGGTCCGGTGATCGAGCTTACCATTCCGTTGAACCTCGTCGTCCAATCCATCTACCACGATACTCCTCATCCAGATACCGTCTTACTGCACCGTAATAGTGTGGAGGAGCACCATCCTGTTGGAATGTTATTTCCAAATTGCCGAATTCATCTGGATTATCTTTCAAAATTTCAAGGATTAACGGTTCTATTGCGTTTTGCAACAGCTCCAGAAAAACCTCACCAGTTAAATTAGTATTCAAAAAAAGAGGCCCAACGATGTGGTTTTCCAGGATACCTGCCCAAACATTCACCTTCTGGGGAAATTGGTTATGTGTTTCACGAAACAGGTGAGGATTTGCGTCACTCTAATACCTCACATTCTGTGTATTTACATTTCCATTTAGATAGAAAGTACTCTCGTCACTAAAACAAATTGTTTTGACATTGTCTGGCTGTTGGTTAATTTCAGTTTCCATATTTTCACAAAATTCTAGTCTTCGGTCTGGGTCGTCGTCTGAGAGTTGATGAACCATTTTTTATTTGTATGGATGAAATTAATTTTTTTCAACACCTTGTGTACTGTACTTCGACTAACTTCACAGGTAGATGCAACGTGAGTTGTTGAAGAAGTAGGATCAACTATTACTTCTGCCAGTATATGAATTCTTTTCTCATCAGAAATTTGTGGTCTGCCAGATCGTTTCGCATCATTAATACTACCCGTTGTTGCAAACTTACGAAGAAGCTCCCTTGGAAAAGTCCTCAAAATGGGGCGATCGGGAAACCTCTCATTAAAAATGCGTTCTGCTGCATGAATATTTTGTCCAGTTTCACCAAGAATTACGATCGCTGCTACTTTGTCACCTAAAGCACGTACCATTTCGCTTCTTGAAGCACTTAAACGTTCGGCTCACAACAGCTTAACAAATTTTTAAAATGTACAAAAATATTGAAAGTATCAAAAGCTGCTAAAACAGTTGAACGTTCGATCAACAATACATAAATTATTAAATGCACAAAAACTTCGACAATTACAAAAACGTCGAATTAGGGAGACTAACAAAAACGTCAGCTCATTTGACAACTATCCAGAGGCGGAGTTCGAATTGGGAATTTTAGTATTAACTGATTAAATTCATCAGAGCATTAGAGGGGGGGAGCGGACTTTTGAGGAGCACTGTATAACACCCGAATATAATACATATACTCACGAAGTACTATAGTCGCTGCCTTTATAAATGCGGGAGCTGAGTAATCGAACCATAGAGTGTCCGTTTCCGTCTAAAATGATGTGACTTCATCCCAAGTTACGCCTAAAGAAGTTTTACTCAAGGGTTTTATGATAATAAAAAGCTTGTGTAGCATATGGCCGATAAAATGATCAATCCGTCATGAATATTTATGTAACTCAGGCTCTTTGGCCTTTTGATTTTCAAACAAACTTGAATAAAATGAAAATGGAAGGGTTGATTTTTCTGAGATCCGATTACAATGCGAATTTTTAGTATATAGTCTACCCTTCCAATTATAATAAGTAAGATCTCGGTTTGATTATTAAGTTACAAGTTATAAATAATTTCTCAAGTAATATTTTCGATGCATTGCAAAATAAACAGAAAATGGTTTAAAAAAATGTGTGTGTCCAGAAATCCCACAATCCACTATAATATATAACTTTTTTTCAAATCAATTTTCAATGAAAAAAATTTTTTCTTCAAGTATTTTACATTTGTAAAATTACCCTACAGATTTAAAAAAAAAATTGTGATGCGGCTTTGATGCGCTCTATTATTCAAACAAATGAATGGATGAAACACTGTTGAATATTTTGTTTCGTAGGAAATGTTATATTCTACAACACTTGATCAAAAAAATATTCTTGGATATAAATATATTTCGAGTTATTTATCAGAATTCTAGAAAACAGAAAGTTGGCATAACTTATGTTGAATTTTCATAATACTTATTGAAATTTAATCGTGTTCAACAATGAAAATCGCCGACTTACCACCGCAGCTGATGATTATTTTTATTATTTTAAAAGTATAAACATTCAGCTGTTCAAATTTAATACGCTATGGAATGACTTCATACTCTAACATGTTTGACATAGTTGAGACACGTCACTGACGTATATCCCACCCTCTTCAAAACAGCTGACAATCATTCTCGTGTTTTAAATGATCTCAAATGTCACCCCATGAATTTTGGCATGAAATGAAATTATTTTTTGTACTAGTTTTTTTGCAACTTTCATCTGTTGGTACCGGTAACTCCACCGCGGATACAGCGGCTGACGGTCACTTTGATGACTATTGAATATTGATCATGTATTTAAAATTAGCTTCATTCAATATAAAATTCCTGGCAAAAATGCTACTATAAGAGATCTGATAAATGAATGGAACTATCATTCAACATGAGATGAGTTCTTTCATGGATTTTAGAGAAAACGTATTAATTCCACAAAAAATACGGATGTGATTATAATTCTCGCACATGTTGTCTGTGGAAGATACGCATTATGTTTTATATTGCCGTGTTATGGTCAAAGGATATATTGCCATTGGTTACCGAAACTTGAATTCAGATAAGAGCATAGCTGCATTAAATTTTATTGTGCAATAATTTATAAAGGAGTGTAATTGAAGCACATTTTCTTTTTTCCAAATCGATTATTGAAATCATCAAATGAGTGTTTTTAACCAGATTATAGGTTAGGTCGGTGTGAGGAAGGGCCAGCAAATCAATTCAAATGTCCAAGAGAACTGAACTTGAACAAATGCCAAAATTAATGATGTGCCTGCGCCACCAATCACTTCGCACCAATAGTTGAACGTCGAGATGAGCATTCTGGAAAAAAATTGGATAGCATGGGGGACATCGTTGAAAAGATAACTCAATTCTCTTCCCAACCATCTAGTTGTTTTTGAATTTTTTCAATACTTTTTTTTCACAATATGAATTTGAATGTCAAGTATAACAAAATTTTAAATATTCTGACAAGTGACTAATTTCAATTTCAACAGCATCACACAATTTATTTTTTGTATCACAATCTTCATCTGATATAATATTTCCTGTAATCTTTTAACTTTTCAGAATTTTCCCTGAATATGGTCGTTTGACGGAAAACGTTTGAGAATTTCAATTTTTTTGTACACTATAGCCTGAAGGCCTATTTGCCTATGCTATTATATAACGAATCTATATTTATTGACAAAAAGAAACGAAACATATATGACTTATATTATATAAATGAGGAAGTTGTCGAGAATCACATCAACTATGTTTGGTAACATTTCACCCACTCCACTTTTGGAGAAGATGGACTTGTTCCAGGAATTTATGCCAATAATTCAACCGAAGATTTCAGGAATCTTCATAGAATGACTGTAATTCCAATTATCACAATTACCCCCAGTCGCATCTACCATTTTAGCTGGGGACCTCGATCTAAATTTCTCAATTAAAGCGTCTAAATGATGATAAATCTGCTAGACTTCCAATTTAGTAATGCATGTACATGAACCCACTCGTGTCTCTGAATTCTCATCCACTATTATATACTATGTCTGCACGAACATGAATGACATAGTATGCTCTATTACGAATCCTGGACTATCTGACCATGAATCAGTTACCTGTTTCATCGCTAATATATTTGATCAAAAAACCGCACAAGATACAAGGGCGAAGTTTCGGCAGAAGAAACTATACCAAGTTACGACTTCTCTGTCAAAAAATGGATTGGAATTCTATTTATGGGGCTGAAGATCTTGTCAATGTTTTTTGGAATTATAGTGTCGAAATATTCAATGAAGCATTTCCACTACAGACAATAAAGAAAAATACATAGAAACCTTGGATTACAAGAGGACTGAAAAACTCTTTCCTCAAAAAATTCCACAACATGTCTTACTTCACTAACTACCGTCGTATCTACAAACAGACCTCTGAACTATCTAAAGATGTGTACTACAGAAATAGATTGGACCAAGCAGTTGAAAAACAAAACAAAAATCAATGATTGAGGGGCGAATAAAAAAATCAGAGTCTTCCAGAAGTAATGTTGACATAAACTCTTTGAATCAATAGTATTGTTGTATAGTAAACAAATTAACCCACAAAACTTCTACGAGGAGTCCCACAGGGCTCAGTCCTATGACGCATTCTCTTTCTCCTATCGATATAGCCAAGCAAGATATATCTGGCACCTCACACTGTTTACTGACGATACCACAATCCTCTGGCAGGATGAAGGTCGTGGTGTGAAATGGATATGCTGACATTGAACGTCACAAAAACAAATTTGGTCAAGATCAAGTTGGATTTAGAAGAAGTACCCTTAGGTCCTGAACTGACAAAAAGCAAGCCTGGAACAAAATTTCTTGGCGTAAACATTGATAACAATCTGAAGTTCAAGTCTCATATTATGACCCTAAAAAAAAGCGGTCCTCTAGTTGCTACGTTGTCAATATAATATCATGCGAACTTGGAATGTCGGCTCTTTCAACTACTACTCATCCATTGAGTCTTACTTCCGGTGTAAAATTCCATTCTGGGATTCCTGCAGTCAGGTTCTACTCCAAAGTATATTCGTCCTCCACCAAGACGCGTGAATTTTGCAGAAATAACTCATCACTGATGTTGTATAAAATTTTCATTTCAGAGACAGCTTGTTTGATACAGGAAAAAATTCACTAACCGGTATACACGTCAGGAAAAAAAACTTGCTCTACCACTTCTCACTTTAACTCACTGAACAATCAGATTCAATATCATTTACCGAATCGAATCAGAGGGATCAACGATATGGAAGGTTTCCGAAAGTTACTTGAACCATGGGGAAATTCTTCTACAATTTGGAGGAATATCTTGCATCCGCATCCTAGTCGCTCTATGCGCTCTTTGTGATTTTACAATTTACTATCCGAATTGGTGTTTTAATCTACATGTGAGTATTTTCTCCTAAAGTATCGATGTACATTTTATATTCATTATCATTGAAACACATTGTGATAATTTTGACTTCGTCGACAAATGATTTCATTTTGACAATGGAGTTATGCGTAATCTATATATATATATATATATATATATATATATATATATAAATGTTAAGGTTTCCCCTTATTCCTGACCCATCTTTTGTTAAAAACTATTATTTTTATTTTTTTTATTCTTTATATATAAGTATTTTCATATGGTCGAAGCAATTCCCCTTAATTTTCAAATATATATATCATTTCGCGTTCATGAAAGCATACTTCCACTTTACGCATGCGCGAAGAAAATCAAGCAAGAATTCAGTTTTTCTTTCGACTCCGCTTTGAAACACTCCGCTTTCAAGATATACGTCTCGCCAGTTTAGTTAAAAACGGAAAACATTTTGGTTCTTCAAGTTTCCGTCTCACCGCTATAGTGTTAAAAGGAAGACATTGTCACGTGTGTGATAACCCACTTTTCGTAGTTTAAACACAAGATTCCTGAAGGAAGGAGGAAGATCCATCCATCTAGGCACCAGAGGTAGGTGGAAGTTCTTTCTCGATTTTAAATCGTTCAATAATCCATTTGAACCAGCAAATTTCATATTTTTCATATTTTTCATTTTTACCGCCACATTTTTGGTCCTTCTGAGCCAAGAATCCCCTGGATTATTGGTTTTTTCATTTATTCATTTAAATACGAAGAATTGCTTCGACCATTTTTTCAAAATATAAATTCAAGGTCACCGGTATTCAGCTGGTGAAACAATTGTAGGTAGGAATTTGTATCCTTTTTTGCGATAAAAGTTGCCAGGTCCGTTCTTGGGTACAGTGGTTTTGTGTATTTATTTCAATTTATCAGTTATTTGATTAGTTTCACAAAATGGCTGATAAGATTAAAAATTGAAAGCTCTTCGAAATACTGAAATAAAGAGAATGTCAGAACTGAAAGAGGTAGCTGAAATAGCCGTTATAAATAGTAAAGCTCATTCTGAGTTTCGGCAACGATTCAAAGTTTTAAAGGAAATTGAATCGAATTTCAATGATCATCAGTCTAACATTATCAGTAACTTAAGTTCGTTGAAAGATCTAACCACAGATATGTTGGATACTGAAGAATCTGTCCGCACCGCATTTGATAAGGATTTATTTTCAGTTCAAGCAATT
Source organism: Gonioctena quinquepunctata (assembly GCA_018342105.1). Taxonomy (NCBI): domain Eukaryota; kingdom Metazoa; phylum Arthropoda; class Insecta; order Coleoptera; family Chrysomelidae; genus Gonioctena; species Gonioctena quinquepunctata. The sequence goes on along the minus strand of JAFIRS010000369.1, from coordinate 123,670 downwards.
CATGCTGATTTATTTGAAGAGGTTCCACAAACTCAGGTTGGACAAATTATTGCTCCCTCCGCACCCAGAGTAAAACTTCCTGAAATGAAGTTGCCAACTTTCAATGGGGACATAAAGGCGTTCACTCCATTCATTGATCTTTATAACGTTCTTGTGCACAATAATGTGTCTCTTTCTAGCATTGAAAAGTTTGCCCACTTGCATTCTGTATTGGAGGGCCGCCAAAAACGTTGATTTCGTGCACACCGCTTATTTCAAGCAATTATTTAGTAGCTTATAATGCAATCACAAAAAGATATTCAAACCCGCGTCTTTTAGCAAATGCTCACTGGAGCGAAATTGAGTGTAGTCCGCGCATGTCAATTGAAAACCCGCCTTTGCTTAGGAAAATTATTGATACATTTTCGGAAAACGTTGCCGCTCTCCGCAATTTATCCTATCCTGTAGATCAATGGGATTTCATCCTTTGTCATATGCTTTTGAAAAGACTCGACTCCACTACGGTGGCCCGCTATGAATTAGAACTCAGTTCAAAATCGATTACCAATCCTAATTTCACTGACATGATAGATTATTTAACAATTCAGTGTAATGCGTTCGAATCACTTTCATTGAATTCTATCCGTATGAAACCCAAAACTCATAATACTTGTAATATATCTAACATGAACCGCACGAATCCTAATCTTTCTAGTTTTCGAAATACCACTTTGTTTGCCGCAAATCCGCAGGCATATACGAGTAAAAGGCTATGTCCACTCTGTAAATCTGAACATGCTTTATATAAATGTCCTTCATTCCTGGGAAAATCTCCTAGAGAAAGATATAATATTGTTAAACAAAACCATTGGTGCACAAATTGCTTAAGTCATACTCATTCCAAGTCAAAATGTTCTTCATCTCGTACTTGCAATTATTGCCAATCTACTTATCACCACTCAACTTTACATTTTGACAGACCGCAAAATATTTCAGCTTCATCATCAAATTCTAATAATGATGGTTCTTCCGATTCAGTCCTTCGAATTGAAAAACTCCGCAAACTTATATTCCTGAAACCGGCCCTGCAGCACTTAGTGCGAATCTTCACAGCAACACAATGTCTTATTGGCTACCGTTAAATTGAGAATTTTAGATTGTCGTGGTAATTTCCAGGTGGTAAGAGCATTAGTGGATAGTGGATCGCAAGCAAATTTTATTTCCAAACGATTCCTGCATCGTTTAGGTTTGAAACCGTTCAAATCAGCTGTTGCTGTACAAGGGCTCGGAAATATGACCGCTCAGGCATCGCTTGGCAAGGTTAGCTGTACTGTTCAGCCGACCGGAGCGACGCATCCGATTTTAACTTTTGAAGCAATAATTCTTGATCACATTTGTTCAGATATGCCTACTTTTAAGTTTGATACATTTACTTGGAGTCACATAAAAAACATTACTTTGGCTGACCCACAGTTCTCGAAACCCGCACCGATTGATCTACTTTTAGGCGCTGAAATATTTCAGAAAATTCTTTTGGACGGCCGTAGTGTTGGTAATGAAAATTTACCCAGTGCGTTTAATACCACTTGTGGTTGTGATTTTATTTGGAAAAGTTGCAGCTACACATCAAAAGTAATCAATTCATTTTTGAACATTGTAGAAATATCTCAACTAGAGAATACGCTGAAGCGATTTTGGGAAATCGAAGAGATACCTTGTGAAGAAACGATTTCTGTCGAGGATATAAAATGTGAACAATTATTTTGGACACTACAACTCGCACGGAGACCGGACGATACATGGTGTCCCTCCCATTCAAAGAATCCGCAGTCGTGAATTTTGAGAATTCTAGAGATATAGCTCTTCGACGTTTTACAGCCTCGAAAGGAGATTGGCCCGCAATCGAAATTTATATAATGAATATTCCAAAATTTTTAAGGAATACATAGAGTGCAATTACATGGAAACGATTCCGAATTCCGAATTATCTAAAGTTCCTTCTTATTATATACCACATACTTGTGTTTTCAAACCAGACAGTACCACAACAAAAATTCGAATAGTTTTCGATGCAAGCGCAAAATGTTCTAATAATATTTCACTGAATGACGTGTTGATGACAGGACCTAAATTACAAAAGGATATTTTGGCAATACTTTTGAATTTTCGACTACATCTCATTGCATTTACCGCAGATATTAGCCGTATGTATCTTCAAATTTTGCTCCGAACCGCTGATAGAGATTTTCAAAGAATTTTTGGAGATTTTCTCCAAATGAACCGCTGCTTGAATATCGTTTACGTACGGTGTCTTTTGGGGTAGCCAGTAGTCCTTGGCTTTCCCTCCGCACGTTGGCAAAATTGGCTGACGATGAAAAAACAAACTATCCACTAGCGTCGCAACTTTTGCTGTCCCATAATATTTATGTAGATGACGTCATTGGTGGATGTGATTCTTTGGACGAATCACTTGCAGTACAAAGTCAATTGATTTCATTATGTAAGAGTGGTGGTTTTCATCTCAAGAAGTGGTCGAGTAATAATGTTGAGTTTTTAGAAAATTTACCTAAAGATTATTTGTATGATCAATCATATTCGATGGATAAAGAAAATGAGTCAACCATTAAAGTCTTGGGGTTAAAATGGACTCCTTCTTCAGATGTTTTCTTTTTTTCTGTTAATTTATTAGAGGAACCGCTTACCAAACGTAATATATTATCCGAACTTAGTCGAATATTCGACCCTCTTGGGTTTCTATCACCAATCACATTGTTTGCAAAACTGATAATGAAAGAATTATGGTTACAGGGTGTTGGTTGGGATGAGCTCCTCCCAACCAAATTATAAAAAATGGACATTATATAAAAGTCAACTACCAGAAATATCGAAGATTGGAATTCCCCGTCTCATTCCATTCCAAGATTTCACCCGTTGTGAATTACATGCCTTTTGTGATGGCTCACAGAACGCATATGCGTCTTGTCTGTACGTCAGAGTAATAAAAAATAACCGCATTTTTGTATCTCTTTGAGTGCAAAATCTAAAGTTACTCCTACCAAATTATTATCTATTCCTAGGATAGAGTTATCTGCTGCCCTTTTGTTGTCAAGGTTAGTCTCTTACGTTTTGGAGATTTATTCCGAAAGAGTCAGATTCGATCAAATATATACTTGGACGGATTCGTCAATTGTTTTACATTGGGTAAAGTCAGATCCAAACAAGTTCAAAACTTTTATTGCTAATCGTATATCTATGATACAAAATAAAGTTTCTCCTGAGTGGTGGCGTCATGTATCTTCCAAAGATAATCCCGCTGATTGTTCCTCCCGGCCTCCTTCCCGGAGAATTAGTTAATCATCCGCTATGGTGGGAGGCCCATTTTGGTTACAGAAACCCGAAACCGATTGGCCCATCCAAAAATTCAAATTAGAATCTCACAGCTTCGATTGTCAAGAGCGCAGAACGGTGCTTGTAGCATTCACTGATGTAGATTCATTGCAGAATATTCTACAAAATTTTTCTTCTCTAGAGAAAATCCAGAGAATCATAGCATACATCAGAAGATTTTATTTTAATTTGAGACATCCGCTGAATAAACTAATTGGTTCTTGTTTCAGTGATACTGAGTTACACGAGGCTTTACTTGTTCTTGTTAAATTCACTCAGTATTCTGTATTCGAAGATGAAATTTCTAGATTAAAAAATAATAAACCGCTTCCTAAGTATTTGAGAAAACTCAGTATTTTTATAGACCACAAAGGTTTATTGCGAGTGGGTGGAAGGTTACACAACTCGCTTTTAGAATATGATAAAAAACACCCTCTTCTTCTACCACGTTCGAATAGACTCACTGATTTAATAATAGAATATACTCATAAACTTCACCTGCATCCCGGACTGCAGACGTTGCATTTTCTTTATTACAAAATTTTGATATTATCCCCGCGTCGCACCATCCGAAAAGTGTTGGACAAATGCTTCCGATGTTGGCGCCTCAATCCGCGAAGCCTACAACCCCTATGGGCAATCTCCCGCAAACCGAGTTTCACAGGTAAAAGCTTTTTCAGTAGTTGCTGTTGATTTTGTGGCCCATTTTTCATTACGTTGGGCAAAATCCGCGGGCAAAGACGGTTAAATCTTATGTCTGCGTTTTTATTTGTTTTGCAACTAAAGCCATACATTTGGAACTTATTTCAGACATGACAACCGAGGCATTTCTGGCTGGCTTATGCAGGTTCATGGCAAGGCGAGGCCGCTGCTCATACATTTTAGTGATTGTGGTAAAATTTTGTTGGTGCAAATAAATATATTAATGAAATTATGAAAAATGCCGCAGATAATGAAAAGTTAGTTTGGTCATTTCACCCCCCGACAGGCAGCCATTTTTCCGGCTTAGTTGAAGCAGGTGTTAAATCATTCAAAACACACTTTGCTAGAGTTATCGGTTCGCAAATTCTCACGTACGAAGAATTGTATACAGTTATAACTCAAATTGAGGCTATATTGAATTCTAGACCGCTTTGCCCGCTGAGTTCTGATCCAAGTGATTTGTCGGTTCTGACTCCGGGGCATTTTTTAACGTTAGAACCTTTAACTTGTCTTCCAGATCCTGATTTCAGTCATCTAAAACTGAACTCTTTGGGACGATGGGAGTTATTACAAAGGATGAAATCCTGTTTCTGGTCCAGGTGGCATTTGGAATATTTAACTAATTTGCAGCAGAAACACAAATGGAATGATCCTGATCATCCCTTGAAAGTTGACGATCTCGTCATTATAAAGCAAGATAATTTATCGCCTTTACAGTGGCGTATGGCCAGAGTTGTGGAACTTCACCCTGGATTAGACAAAGTAGCTCGCGTTGCTACAGTGAAAACCAGTAGTGGTACCTATAAGAGACCAATTAATAAATTGTGTCTCCTTCCACAGAATTAGTTTTGTTGAAAGCCTTCAACAAAACGTGGGGAGAATGTTAAGGTTTCCCCTTATTCCTGACCCATCTTTTGTTAAAAACTATTTTTTTTATTTTTTTTATTCTTTATATATAAGTATTTTCATATGGTCGAAGCAATTCCCCTTAATTTTCAAATATATATATATCATTTCGCGTTCATGAAAGCATACTTCCACTTTACGCATGCGCGCGAAGAAAATCAAGCAAGAATTCAGTTTTTTCTTTCGACTCCGCTTTGAAACACTCCGCTTTCAAGATATACGTCTCGCCAGTTTAGTTAAAAACGGAAAACATTTTGGTTCTTCAAGTTTCCGTCTCACCGCTATAGTGTTAAAAGGAAGACATTGTCACGTGTGTGATAACCCACTTTTCGTAGTTTAAACACAAGATTCCTGAAGGAAGGAGGAAGATCCATCCATCTAGGCACCAGAGGTAGGTGGAAGTTCTTTCTCGATTTTAAATCGTTCAATAATCCATTTGAACCAGCAAATTTCATATTTTTCATATTTTTCATTTTTACCGCCACAATATATATCCAGTTTCAAAACTCAAATGCGCCCAACTTCCCAGAACATGAAATAATTGAGATCGCTTCAGTTTAGAGTACCTTGTACTATGGAATTATTGCTTGGGATGGTATAATGGAAAATACCAACAGTTCATTGAATTTGCCGAAAAATGTATTTCGAATATTGAAAAATATGGCGGAATATTTGCTACCAACTAACTCATTCATCAACAACCTGAACGTATAATAAACATTTATTGAACGCGATATCGGAAAGTATCAGGTACAGTATCAAAAGTGAATTTAAAGATATAACATCATTTTCATGCCCTGATTTGTTCAATAACTCCAGTTGAGACTCTAGATTTGTAGAAAAATATCATTTATATAATATTCGAAACACTTTTTTTCATTATTGTAGAATTGTTAATGCCTGAAGTTACATATTTGAGCCTGTTAGTTTTCATCATGCACGAATCTATTCCCCGTGATGATTTTTGTGTTTATTTATATAATTCCTGAGCCGATGTATTGAAATTCCATGAATGTATGAATAGATATTTCAATTCGAAGACATTTAATATCATCAACATAATTTTCATTATTTTAATCTACAGCAACAACAACTCCGCCCTTCGATCGTGATTCTAAATTCTTTTTTACCTTATGTTCGAATGAATATATGTTATTCCATATGAGAAGAAGTGATTTAATGTAAAATTTAATATATTTCTTGTGATATACTCAAAAGTTGAGGGCTTTCAGTAAAAACGGGGCTGTCAGACGTGAACTGAGCCCGTAGTTGCACCCCATTCGATTACTTAATGGGAAAGCGAAATTCCGAAGCAAAAACCTTGCAAATAAAAAAGTTTCATGCCACAACGCATTATTCATCACCTCCTTCCTTACTTAATGAAACATCAACATTCATGATGAAGGAGATAATTCTCTGTCTGTATATTCCTTATGCGGATCATCCGCGCTTCGAATATCTCGTTGACAACATAATTATGATTCAAATTCGAACCTGTCAAAAAGGCAACCAGGTGTTTCTCATAAGTCTGGAAGACACAAAACACCCATGCCTTTCCAAAAAATGTACAATGACCGTTTTATATTTTTGCTCTTTGAATTTCATTGGTTTGTTGGGTATAGTAAGGAGCATTGTCCATTGCAATAACGGTATTGGACAAACATTTGTAATTATTGGTTCATCAAACCATTTCCCGAACAAATCCTGATGGCAGTTGGTTCCGCAAGATGGAACATTTTTAGCCGATAGAAGTAAGCGTGCACATCAATTAGTGACATGTTTTTGTACAACATCTTGTGCATCATATCAAAATTCCTTCAAGTAAACAATAAACTTTTGGTTCTGACGACACTCCATTAATTCGAGTCAATTCCCGAACAGACTTGTAATTATTGAGATTTCTGAAACGAAATATCATGGAATATCAAGCTTCTTGATGGTTTTGTTGAACTCATAAGAAAAACCTGTAAAGTTGTAATTTTTGTTCATCACATTGGAAGATGGTACACTGTTGGATGAATAGAATTCATGAATTTCTTCTCTCAAATTTTTGGCTATGCATACATCTACGCGTATCAAAAAAAATTTTTTTTTGTTTCCTTGACGAAACAACATCATTCTATGAAACAATTGTTGAAATTGTTCTCTTTGGAATAATTGTCATAAATGAGTCCTTCATACAACACTATTGTTAGAACCATTCTTATCTCTGTAACGTTTGGTTTTCTCAGAACGTTCATTCCAGTACTCTGTTCAAAGCAATATGAAGTTCGTAGAATCTTTCGAATCTGATAACATCTCAATGGTGAGGCTACAGGTTATGATGTTGCCATAAATAATCCTTCCATTTCCACAGCTCGACGGATGCTCTTATTCTCCATCTCAGGATATTATTTGAATATATTTTGCTATTTTGGAACATTCATAACTGTCTGAGGAGAATAATCCAAATCAAACATTGAGTAAATTTATAATTTAGAAATGTCATCAGTCCATGTTACAGAATAACAAACAGAATGGACACTTTCTGTCTTATCTTAAGAATAAACGCTTTCAGCAAAGATATTGTTCTATGATCAGAAAGAGTTCTGTGGATCGGTTTTTGGAATACAGCTAAATCCTTACATGGAATTGAAAGAAAAGTGAAGTTTTGACATTTGTTGGGAAAGAAGGTAGTTGGAATTCGTCCATTTCTGTTCCTGGCTTCACTGAAATAACTCGTAGGTGGTAATAGCTAATTAACTGTACCATCTATTCACAGAGCAGGAGAGCAGATTTGCTAAGAAGTGAATATAACTTCATAATTTCTAGAAGAACAACTTTGAACCAAATATGATCGAATATAGAACAGACATGTTTTACAAATATATTTTTCTGTTGTTTGACGCTATAGTTTTGCCAGGTTGTTGATCAGAGGTCGTTGATATTTTAATCAGATCTTTTTATCTTTTCCAATTATCCAGATCCTTGATTCCAATTGAATTTTCAATCCAGATATGAGATCAATCAATATACAGCTATAAACATCACAAGTTAACTCTTGGTACAAAAGATAAATGAGACCACTCAATGCTGAATGAAAGCTAGTTATTCATAAACAATTTGGACTGGAAAAATTAAGTATCCCATAGGAGGCAGAGAATCGGAGGTTCCCCAGAGCCAAGGAGATCTTGGAAGCTTGGATAATGAAATATTGAGTCGAACCAAATATAACTAATTGGTATTGGGATGACAAGGAAGATTTCATACAAGACTTTGTAAACGGAGCCGTAACAACGGAAACTCGTAAGGTTAAATGCATTTAGTCAAGTGTTCGGACCAACCATATTTGCTATTAAAATTTGAAATTTATTTGGGTACCCGTATACATTAGTCACAGAGATGGAACAGTATTCAGCACTGATGTTGAAGGTGGGAAAATTATTTTTTTCTCATAGGGAATCTACAAATGGAATGAGTTTATCATAAACCATGAATTGAAGAGTTTGAATCTTCAGAGTTGTATTGTGTGATTTGGAGAATGTTTTTGTATAGTGAGGTTAGGTTATCTACAGAAATTGATAGAGAATAAGTTGGGTGAAGTTTCGGAATGCTAACGAAATGTCCATTGAGATGGGTTTCCTGTAGAAATGAGATAGCAATATTGTTTTTTTCTAAGGAATTATGTTTTGGAGAAATCCGTTACAATTCCAGCTCACTGATTTGATAAAATTCGGAGACTGTGGCTCCTTCATTAGTTTTTAAAATTAATAAAAACTTTTGGGCAGTCTCAGCGAATTTTGCAAATGACTCTCTCATTTGGTCAAGAGCATTTGATATATCATGAGTTTTTGAGGAATTGATTCAGACTGATTGCGAAGTTTTACCTCCCGTAGCTGTAGCATACGAGATCCCCGCCTGTGTTTTTCCCGAATTAGCCTGGAATGATCTAGAATTCAGTTTTCTTACAGTGGACATGACCCCTCCTTGGAATAAACGTTTTTGTGTTTTGTTTACCAAAACTAGAATCAATGAATTATTGATGATTCTGGATTCCCTGGATTTTTTATTTATAATTTGGATTTCTTCATGACTATGACCTGACATGCACTGTTAACTTGGATCTGCTCCTGGACTATAATTCCCATCCATCCTCATGTCAGTGTTATCAACATTGGCGATGGATTCAAATTTATTTGACACATCGACATTATATGTTCTACAAGTCTCCACATCTTGAACTCCAACTAATCTACATGAGCGTTTACGCTGAATAGTTACTGAACTTGGCAATGGATTACCTTTGGTTGGCGGGTGACTCAGAAATTGCTCCTTTTCAACTCTTTTTTTCCAGAAATTTTAGCATATCCATATGCACTGCTGCGCAACGCCCGCTTATGTTAAATGTGTTGTAAATCACATTGCCATTGACTGTTTGAAGGCTACGACAAAGAAAGTATAATGTGCAAATTGCAGTGGAGAGCACACTACTGACAACAGGGGATCTCCAAAATGTTTTCGTGTGACTAGAAAGGTACCCCTTCTGCAGACCAGCAGAAGGCGGGCTCTGGGCTCTGACACAAGCAGGAGTTTCTTATGCGACTGGAACTGCAGGAAGTCTTACCAGTCAACTCCGCCTGCTATGAATAACCCCCACGAGATATGCTCACAGCTCTCGACCAAATGAGAGCTTTGATTGCACAATTCGCAAAAATGACGAGACTAGAATTTTCTAGTTGAAAACAACATTGGTATTGCTCTTCTTCAAGAAACCCATTTCGAGGGGAAGTTGTTAGAGTTCCTGATTATCAGATGTATAGGAATGACCGAATGGGACGTTGAAAAGGCGGTGTTGCCATTTTGATAAAACGCCGTCCATTCCATGCACAATTTGGTATTTGTAATAACGATACTCGAGGCATTGAAGCGGTGGGTACCATTTTTCAAACGAGAAGAGGTCCGCCTAAAATAATCATAGCGTATAACCCCCCGAATAATCGAATATCTCCTGGAGCTCCTGATGTTCTACTGATGGAAGTAGATCAACCAACTATTATTGCAGGGATTTGAATACTAAGCATGTAGCATAAGATAGGGTGACCAATTGTGAGAGGAGGGAACTGTGGAAACACAGTGACATATATGAATACCGTGTGAGCCAATGTTCTATGATGGTCAGAGACAAGATGTTTTTGACATTGCCATAAACCTGGGACATTCAGTCTTGTCGAAGTCAAGCTCGGATCACAACCCAGTGCCCATCGCACTGGGTAGGTGAGGGGTGATCCACCGCCCCAGGGAAGTTGTTTGCGCTCCAGAGTAAACTGAAAGCTGTTCTGGAGACTGTGTTTCATGTCTCTGAGAGGATTGACACTCCACTCCAATTGGATATCACTCTACGAACATACAATGAAAAATGCTATGGAGGAATTTACCTTCACGGAAGGAGCTCCATCATGACGAAGTTTCTCCGCGAAGTGAATTCTCAATCTGCGAAAATATAGAGTCCGTGTGAACCAGCTCAATAGAGAGTTGGGAACGGCAATTCTAGAGAACAGGAATGGAAGGTTTAGCCAAACACTAGAAAATCCAGAAAAATGTGATCAGTTGTGGAAAATTTTCGAAAATATAAGAAATAAAGGAGCAGATCTTCTTTTTGTTCATGGTGATATCGAAGTGTGTTTTGCCTCCTAGTCGGAAGTTCGGGCTTTTGCCGATACAATGGTCAGGCAGTTTCAGCTGAATGTGGATCCAGATGATGATTTGGATCGGAACATTTTGTTGGAAAGCGGGATTCGTCGAATCCTTAGAGAACTGAATCAAGATTTCATTCGTTCAGCTCTGTTGGATGAACTCGATGCGTATATCAAGGGACTGAATCCCAAAGAAGCACCTGGTTTGACGGAATTACTAATTTCATAATTCCAGTCCAATCACTTGATGAACAATTTTCTGCACCTCAAGAGATTTTCACAGAGGTGAAAGCAGGCTATTTTGGTCATGATTTCAAGGGAGAGACAGAATCCGATATTTCCGCAGAACTATCGACCCATCAGTCCTACTGAGCTCCAGTCTCTGAGTCGGGTGGAAGACTCGATCAATACCTTGAACAATGTCAGATGTCTGCTCATTCTGATGTTGGATATTGTCAAGTCATTCGGGTCTGGGATGATGGTTCGCTGCATGAAATGTAGAATTATAACCTGTCTCTGGATATAATTGAATGGATCATTTCTGTTCCAGAGAAAATTTCAGATGTCAGGAAAACTGAAACCGTTTCTCCTCAGAGCGCAATCTTGTCTCCTATGCTCAACGGTTTATATACTTATAACGAACCATGAGGTGAGAATGTGAAAATATGATACAGCTTTGTTGTCTACTCCAATAAACATACAAATGGAGACAATTCATTGGCACAATGCAATTGATGAGCTCCAGAAGTAGTACATGAAGTGGAAGATGAGGGTGAATTCGAATAAGACAAGGGAGATTCATCTGCGACATAAACGCAGTGACCCTTTCAGGAAAAGGATTGTTGCACGATTGGATATCGATGACCATTCGATATCCAATCGTCGAGTACTTAGGTCTCACCTTCGACCGTCGGCTCACTTGGAAGCCTCATATCCTGAGCAAATTATCAGTGGTGAATGAAGTTTTGCTGTATAAGACGGTTCCCTTGCTTGTCATTATGTATGCCTCAGCAACCTGGGCTTGTATGAGACGAACCTGCAGATCCTGGAGCGGGTTCAGATGAAACTCCTTGGGATGATCACGAACGCGCAATGGTATGTGCGTGAGATTCGAGTCATTGAAGACCTGAATCTGATGCCTACATCAGAAGTCGAGATCAGGCGATATTCCAGTACGTGGAAGCACATGAGAATCCATTGATAAAGGATGCTGTAGATCACGACCCACCCCAATTCAAACGACTCGACACTCTCTAGAATGAAGGGTCTGCCAATCAGCTTAAATGCCTCGATACTCAATTGAAACTCTCATACAGAATTTAAAATCTCATAATTTGTGATGTGGAGACCACCGTTAAGGAGGAATCCACTCGTATTTCTCTTTCGAAGATTTTCAATCCGTGAATTATATCCGTAAAACACTGATTTTTGAGTTGAGGAAGATGGAGAGCCGAAAGGCTAAAATCTCTAACAGCCACGAAGATACTGAAGGCATACTAACCGCTGAAGTCCAGCGAGTCTTGCTTCTCCAGTTTCTCTTATTATGGCAACAGAAATATATACAATATTATGAATCCAAAAATAAACCTGTCTTATTTTTCTTAAAATATATGTTTCCTTCTTGATCAGTTTTCTGTTAATATTCTTCAAATCTTGATTTGGTGAATTTTTCAGAATGATGCTTAACGGACCTCGTTGGTCATATGGTCACTATTTCCAGAATCAACGGAATATTTATATATCAATGGTTCGAAATTAACATTTCTATTGATTTGATACTTCAGTGCCATGAACATCGATATATAGGCGAGATCACATGTCAAATATCGGCTTGAAAAATGAGAATATTAATTCGATCTAGATGAGGAAGCATTAATCGACACCAACGAATCTGAGATCCCGAAATGAGAAAATCATTCCGTACTCTTTCCGAGAGTTTCAGTGAATTCACATTCCTTATAACAAAAGCCTCATCCCATTTCAAAACATAACTACAATTATCAATGTTGGGTTTTTATTGAAAAGGTCCCGAAAATGGCAATAAACTCCCATATACTATATTGCACTCAATCCAATGACGTGAAATGGCTTTTATTGATTGAGGGCATAGTTTATTGCATATATAATATTTATATTGGATATCATCATCTAATGGTCGATACCAAAAGTGAGACGTAGCTCTTGATGTTCACTACTTTTTCATGATGTTCATGTAATTCTCTCAATAAAGGCAATTTGAGTTCAGAAGGTACCACCACCCTGTATGCCCACATTATAAATTCATATTGAATATTGACTAACATTATTTGAAAATCTCACCTAGAATATTATTCACACTAATTTCCGAACTATATTCCTCATCTCCAACATTCACTGTTGTTTCGACAGGCAATTTTGATAAAGCATCAATGTTACGAATGATTTCGGAGTTTTTTTGAAAAACATTTTTCATTGTCCTATTCAGCTATGTTTTCTCGATTAGAACTGGAAATCAAATAACAATCGGAATAAAAATGCAAATTTTTATTTTCAAATTCCTTTCACAATATCTGTCAGATGTAGTTCAATGTTAGCGTGGCTTTAGCCAGAAAATAAGTTGTTTTCTGTTAGATATTCCCACAAAATAAAAATTTATTATCCTGTATTTTCAATTTTATAAAAAAATCAATTCATTCATCGAGAATGTTTTCCTTTTCAACATCAATAATAGCCCCCCAAGAGGTTATCTTGAACAATGTCGCAGATGATTCCACATATTTTCAATTCAACGCATTTAACAAAATGCATAACTTGAATCTCATAGAAAAGTTACCACCTTCGGAAATGACTCGAAGGCATTTGCGGCAAACATTTTCCCCAGATTCAGACGAGAGAGCTTTGTGATCCGAAATTATTATGAAATGTTCACCAGCTGAATATTGTTAGAACTATACCGCCCAATAGTCCAATCAAATCTCCTTGGGAACAATCAAATGATTTCTCTGGAATTCATTCGGAACACGGAATAAAACAAACAGGTCTCTCCGAAGTTTCTTTGGAATCATGCTTTAAACAAACTCCGATTTCTTGGTTACTTCACAACATAATTTCAACTCCTTCATGCCCAGGTTAATTTTTTAAGTCGCTCCCTATATCCCAGATAACGTGAAAAATTGTTTATTTCTTTTTTTTTTGTAATCGACTGATTATGGTGGCACTATATTAGGAAAGTATTTCTAGTTATCTCGAAAGTGAAATTATTGATTTTTATCCAGTGGCGTTACTATGGGGGCCTAAATTTGTGAAAAAAACAAACTGACTATCTCGAAAATTAGTATATTTTCAACGTAAATGATATGCAATCGAAATAGAAAAAGCAGTAACTAATGCTATGAAACATCCTAACACGTAAAACGCACCAAAAACTATCAAATACTACAGAACTGCACCGGTGCAAATGACATTCCATACTGGAGACCGCCAAAAATACGGATGTGGACTATACATGCGTTTGACCTTGAATCAGCCAATCAAATTCAATCCCGCCCACCTAAGGATCCCATTCCAGGGTATACTACTCAACTACGATATTATTCCAACGTTTATTTTAAATACATATTGTGAAAAAAAGGATTGACAAAATTCAAAAAAAATCAGATGGTTGAAAAGAGAATTCCAACAATGTGCCACTGGATCCCTATGCTCATTGAAATTGTTAAGATGATGTGCCCTCACTTACCATTTACATTCGCACTTATACTTGATATTTCAAAAGCATATTGTTGAAAAATGTTGAAACGTTAAAAAAATTAAATGGGATAGTTCAGAAGAGAATTGAATTGTCTGTTCAACGATGTGCCACTTGACCCCCCATGCTATTTGAAATTTTTAAGTTGATATGACCCCCCCCCCCGCGCCATCTATCGAGCGATCACAATGTTATTTATTTCAGAAAGTAGTATCGGTGACATCATTGACAATGTTTTTTGTCATATTGTTCTATGTTAAACCGTTCAAAAGTTAACAGGAGCGGGGGGTTGCAATAAAACGCCGCACTGTATAATGCTTCCAATGTATTGCAGAAGAACTGGATTTGAAATATTAATTCAAATTCCACAATAATTTCAAAGACAAAAAAAACGAATTATGAAAAATCATAAAGATACATGGTATCCATTTCAAATATAGATGATATGATAATGCAATACACAATAGTTGTTTGCGATTATTCGAGGATTAATGATTCATTCAACCTACCTCTTGAATACTATCAGTCACGTGGGATCAGCCGAGTGGTAGATATTATCCAACTTTGTGATGAACATTCACGCAGAACACAATATTAAGGCGCTGATTCGTCAAAATTTAAAGTTTTCTCCTCATGTTGACTAGTTGTATGAATAAGAACAACACATATAATATAATCCTTGTAACAACCCACTACATATCCATGTGCTCATACTGCCGTTAAAACAATTTCTCCTGTCTACGATATTTCATGATTCCGCTGTGAAGAGCGCCTTGGGGCTCGTAATTCCAATTGCTATGTCCATGGGATGACCTACGAACGAATCCCTCGAGTATCGGATGAAGTAATGCCCATCATGAGTGACCACTTGTCTTCCCTCAGGTTCAGGAGCACAGAGGAAATCATTCCAAGATCAGTTCCTAAAGGTGAATTGATGCTCGTCACCCCACTTTTCCATCGCTGACATGTTTTATTGCCATTCCTACAGAAAGATTAGATTGGTAGAGACCTTTTTATTTTGGGAATTCACCCCCCTCGACATGGAATAGTACGGCTTGTGAATGATTTCATAATTCTCACTTAAAATGGTCTGAAAAAAAATCTTATAAAGAAGTTTGTAAACAAATGCTCTCAATTAATTTTTCAAATTACTATTTTTATTCGTTAATTTTATTGCCGATGTTCCGACTGAAATTCCCCTCCCCTCCAGGTCAGTGTTTAAACTGAACATTTGAAATTATTCTGGAGAGGTATTAAATTTTTTTTATTTCTTCAGCAAATAAATTGATATTATTTTCAAGTTTTTTAATTTCCAGTTTTTTCATAGACTTTGCACGTGACCTTATATTTCCACTGGTATCCTGTCCTTTATTTCGTCTGATTTCGTCGAGAACAACTCATATACCTGATGCTCCGAAATTTGTTTTCCTGTCCAGAAATGTTTTACTCATTTATTATGATCACGAGCGAGGGGGCTATTGATACACAACATTCAGTGTTTTACAATTCTAATGCCAAATCCAAAATAATTTCAAATGTACGATTCAAATACTGCCCTGAAGAAGACGAGAATTTTTGTCGAAACGTGAGCATTAAAATTGTAGACACTGAGTATTGTGTTTCAATAATAGAGTGGTAACAAATAATTAGAATATTTCTGAGAGTTAAAACAGATCAATCTTTGAGCATCAGGTATATGTTTTTTTAAGAAAATAAGACAAAATTGTGGATATGATATCACAGAAAATCTGAAGCTGTAGACCAAATCTATGAAAAATCATTCAAACCCTGACCTGAATAAAACAGGAATTTTCATCGAGAAGTCAGCATTGAAAGTGAATTACACTGAGTGATGTCTTGCACCTGCCCGTGATCATAACAAGTAAAGATAACATTTTTGGATGCGAAAACAATTTTGTTTTTAATTTATTTTTCAACGTACCTAAGTGTTTTCTTGTTCTCGCCCATCATACAAGGGTGTATGTCGATGAGTAAGAGCGATCTTTATACCAAAAACTAGACATGACGCGATTCTGGCAATTTGTAGATTCAGTAAAGATATATATATATAGATATCATTTAGTTTGCCAAAGATTACATTGTTGTAATATAGCAATAGTGAGGTAAATGAATAAACAAACAGATATATAAATATATGTATATATATATATATATACGGATTAAAATCGCACATAAAAGTAATTAGTAATAAAAGTAATAAGTAATAGGTAGACACTGGTTAATATCAAAGACAAACAGATTAATAAAAAAACTCAGACAAATGGATCTATTAAGAATTCCTGGAGAGTTCGCCTGAACACAGTTAGGCTCTCAATATTTTAAATTGTTTCTGGCAACTCATTGAAAATTCGCAAACTTATATATTCGGGCGAGTTAAAAGTTATACACATTTTTGCAAATGGCACATTAAAGTTATATTTATTTCTGGTATTCATTGAATGGATATCTTTGTTCAATTTGAAGCTGTTTTTGTTTTCAAAAATGTATAAACACATTTCCAAGATATATAATGAAGTGAGCATTACTATCCTAGAAAATGTTCCTGCAAGAATAAGTATATTTCACACCAGCAATACATCTGATAATGCGTTTTTGAGAAATTAACACATTACCTGCTAGGGTGGAGTTACCCCAAAGACAAATACCAAATCTATTGCGGGAGTCTACTTGTGCATAATATAAATTCATCATCTGTCCTCTAGTTAGAACACATTTAACATTTTTGAGGTAATATATTGAATTCAGTTTGGGAATCAATGTTTCACAGTGTGGTTTCCAACTAAGAGTTGGATCAATCTTGATTCCCAAAAAACTGATCGCCTCTACATTGTCTCGAACCATACAGTTGTTGATGCATATATTAAGTGGTTCACATACTTTTTGTCGGTTATGAAATGTCGCTCATTGAGTTCTTTCAATATTAAAAGATAATTGATCTTCATCAAATCACTCACACGTATGTTCTCATAAATTTGTAATTTCTGTACTAATCTTTGTTGCTGATGGATTTGAGTTGATTAGAGATAAGTCATCTGCATACATTATAAAGAACGGATTTTTAAGAAATATATCAAGGCTATTCACACACATTAAGGAAAGACAAGGTCCCAGCACCGAGCCTTGTGGCACACCAGACTCCACTGAAGAATAGTCTGAATTATATTTTTTCATTTCAGTTAGATATATATGCTGTATTTGAACGAATCTATACTTCAAACAAGATGATATCCAGCTTAGAGGCTGTCCTTTCGTTCTAGAGTCATATAGCTTCGACAGTAAGGTATCATGATTGACGCAGTCGAATGCCCCGCTCAGATCACAAAAAATCCCAACAGGACACTCGGCTGCCTCAATACATTTGATAATTTGACTATGAAAAGAGTGAATTGCCGTATCAATATATTTTCCTGCACGAAACCCATGTTGTTTTCCTGTTAATATATTGAATTTCACCAAGAAATTATCAAGTCGTGATAAAAATGCGTATTCAAAAATGTATGAATGCGAGAGAGGGATCGTTACTGATCTATAGATTGCAAGCAAAAATTTTTCCCTCTTTTTGAATATTGGAATGATCTTACCCACTTCCAAACAGGAAGGAAACGTGCCTGCAGCGGATGATATATTCACCAAGTGGCTTCTCCACAGAGGATATGATCTTTTTCACTAAAAACATGGGTATATCATCAGACCCGGAAGAACTTTTATTTTCCAATTTGTGGAACTGAAGAGCTTTCATTCTATCTGGCGAAGACATTTCCATTCTTCTAATCACCGTTTATCTTCGTCATTTTCAATGGAATGCCCTGTATTCCATTACATCCTCGATTCTTTCCATGACATCCACTTAATCCTTCACAGCACACAGGAACTCAAAATCAATCAACTAATCTGACTCATCTGGATTTTTTTGGGTTTCCTGGAATTAATTATTAATTAGACTTTCCTGAAAGGGCAATTCAGTTCGTTATTTTTGAAACGTTATGTGCTTTCGAAACTTTGGATATGGAAATGGAGAAACTTTCAACTTTTCAGAAGATTAGCTAATCAACAACAATGAAATTATAGTTTGAAGAAACTAAAGAACACGGATATATGGCAATAAGGACTGCAAAGTTGAAAATAATAGGAATAAAGTCATTGACGAAAACATTCATTTTATGTAAAACAGCGTGAGGTGCTTGATATCAGTTATCTTGATATCATTATTAGAAGTGAGTTAAGAGCACCCTACCTTTTTTTTATATAAAATAATGTATTCGATTCTTATTATTTTCCACTTGTTAGTCCTGATTGCCATATATGCCTGTTTTTTTTAGTTTTATCAAACTAGTTTTTCCTAAATATTGGCAAATATACTGATAACCAGTGCATTCACCATATCTTGAGTTGTAAATTATGGTGAGCCTCAGTGCATTCACCATATTTTACTAGTAGCCACTGAAGAGTTCCACTATTCACATCCTGGCTCCATCGTCAGATCAGCTCCAAAATTTCAATTTATAGTATTTTCATCCAAACTACATATACATACCAAATTTTTATTTCGATACGACAATCAGAAGTGGGTTAAAATTGACTTCCAAGATTTGATTTCATTGTTTGTTAGTTACAAGGGGAGCTAATATAAAAGCGTGTTGATTAATAAATATATAAATATTTAATGAAAAATATCCTTCCTTTCGTAATGTTTCCGGACACACGTTCCTCCTTTCAGGCCTGTAAAATAAGTCTCAATCGTATATGATGTGTACAAGAAATAGTTATGCATATCTCTTTAATAAACAGTTGTCATCACATTCATGTATTCAAGATGTTCATTTGAGATATCGACATTTGTTTCTGGATAGGCATTACCTCTAAGTATACTTCTTGTGAGGGACTAGCTAATGCCCGGCATGCGTTGCCATAACTCTTTATTTTTTTTTGTGATTTGTTCGACATATACAGAGTGGCCACTTTTTTAATGGGATTGTATTGGTAACTTTTAAACCATAAGAGTTAGAAGGTCGGTCAAATGGAGAAAAAGTTGCATTCATAGAAGCATTGTCAAGCAGTTCAAACAAATCGAGATTATCAGGGCCGGTTATTGAGATATCATAAGAAAAGTAAATTCTGTCATTTTGATTTGTCTTTTTTCCCCACGTTATTTCGAATATTATCAAAAAATGTCACGGAAGTTTTTTATTCGACAGTAAATTCTCCTCAATTTGACATGATCAGATTTCGTATCCAACGTTTCGTACGCTCTGGGCCACCCTCAACCTCATTTTTTTCAATACGGACCTGCATATTTTATGACACTTTTTGAAATAACTTTTAACGCTGAATTCAACGATATATCATACAATGTCATTCAAAGTTGATTTTCAGGTGATTTTGACCCTTATCCAAATTTCTTTGGGTCGGATCTGTATTACATTTAGGTACCTTTAGTTTAATTAACAACATGCAATACATTTCGATAAGAAAATCAACTTACTCATCTTCAACTGTATGGAACGTAACAGAATCAAAGCAAGAAACAAGTAATAATTATTTACAAATTTCAAGAGGTGAAAAACCTAATTCATAATAATTAATCGAAACTATCATTTAATGAAAGAAAAATCAAATGATTATTCGAAAGTAAATGATGAACATTAATAAAGTAAGTCTTCGAAATGTCCACCATTTTGTAAAATGCACTTTGCGGTTCTGGAACCCATACTTCTTATACATTTGCTTATTTCGTCTCCTTGAATACCTTCTAATACATTCTCAATCTTCTCGCAAGGAATCATTATTGTTGGATTTGTCATTTGTTCCGTTGAAACAAATTACAGAATCAAACTTTATTCTGAGATCATTACGATATAATTTTTGCAAGGCTTGGTATTCAAATTTAAAATCATTGTATTCGCGTCTCTTGACTATTTTATTAACAGCAGTTTTTGATAAATTGCATTCACTGGCCACAGTTCTCGATTTTTTTTCTGGGTTCAGTTGAATTTGGGTCAGAACATTGATATCGATGATAGACTTGTTTTTCCTTGCATACACACAACTCTAGGTTTATTGAATGTATTATTTTCAAGTAGTAGGCCGTGGATAAAAAAGAACATAACAAGAAATGTCATATTATTTGTCACTCTGTTTATTATTGTGTCACAAGAACTTGTCATTAAATACTTTTCTGAGTAATTTCAATTTAACTTATTAGATATGGTAAGATACACAAATGAAGAGAAGAGAGATATGTACGAAGTGTACATAAAACTAGATAGAAATTCGTTCAAAGCACAACAAAGGTATGGTGAATTATATCCTGAAAGAACAACACCAAACATTAAAATGTTTCGACGTTTATCTACAACGTTACTTGCACATAATTCATTCATCAAACCTAGGGGTCCTTATGTACGACGAAACGAGCCTATCAATGACATCAATGTTCTTGCCCGAATTCGAATGAATCCAGGAATAGGATCGAGAACTATGGCCAGTGAATGCAATTTATCAAAAAGTGCTGTTAATAAAATACTCAAGAGACACGGATACCATTACTATAAATACCCAGCCGTGCAAAAACTATATCGCAATGATCCTGAGAGAAGGTTGCAATTCTGTAATTGGTTTCAACGGAAGGTGCGGAATAACAACAATTTTGCGCACAATATCATTTGGGGAGACGAAACGACATTCACAAATTCTGGCATGTTCAATCGAAGGAACAAACATTTTTATGCCACAGAAAATCCTCAGTTTATTCATGAAGTTAGACATCAATATCGTTTTTCTTTGAACATATGGTGCGGTTTGTTGAATAATAAATTACTGGGACCCTATTTTATTGACGGCAACCTAACCGGAGCAAAATATGTAGAAACTATAGAAGAAATGTTGGATGATCTTCCTATACGGTATCGGCGTAATAGTCCATGGTTCCAACAAGACGGATGTGGTCCACACAACTCAAGAATAGTCACAGACTATCTAAATCGAACTTTACCCGTTTCATGGATTGGAACAAGAGGTCCAGTAGCATGGCCTGCTAGATCTCCGGATTTGAATCCGCTGGATTTTTATTTGTGGGGATACCTCAAAAATAAAATTTATGATACTACGAACTCGACAATAGAGATTCTTCGCGAGAAGATTGAGAATGTATTGGAAGGTATTCAAGGAGACGAAATAAGCAAATGTATAAGAAGTATGGGTTCCAGAACCGCAAAGTGCATTTTACAAAATGGTGGACATTTCGAACACTTACTTCAATAATGTTCATCATTTACTTTCGAATAATCATTTGATTTTTCTTTCATTAAATGATAGTTTCGTTTAATTATTATGAATTAGGTTTTTCACCTCTTGAAATTTGTAAATAATTATTACTTGTTTCTTGCTTTTATTCTGTTACATTCCATTCAGTTGAAGATGAGTAAGTTGATTTTCTTATCGAAATGTATTGCATGTTAATTACACTAAAGGTACCTAAATGTAATACAGATCCGACCCAAAGAAATTTGGATAAGGGTCAAAATCACCTGAAAATCAACTTTGAATGACATTGTATGATATATCGTTGAATTCAACGTTAAAAGTTATTTCGAAAAGTGTCATAAAATATGCAGGTTGGTATTGAAAAAAATGAGGTTCAGGGTGGCCCAGAGCGTACGAAACGTTGGATACGAAATCTGATCATGTCAAATTGAGGATAATTTACTGTCGAATAAAAAACTCCCGTGACATTTTTTGATAATATTCGAAATAAAGTGGGAAAAAAAGACAAATCAAAATGACAGAATTTATTTTTCTTATGATATCTCAATAACCGGCACTGATAATCTCGATTTGTTTGAACTGCTTGACAATGCTTCTATGAATGCAACTTTTTCTCTATTTGACCGACCTTCTAACTCTTATGGTTTAAAAGTTACCAATACAATCCCATTAAAAAAGTGGCCACTCTGTATATAATAAATCCATTTTCAGTTGAATAAAGTCATCTTCGACTCAAAATATAGGGTTAGTTCAAAATCGTATATATTATAATGTTGTATTATGAATAAATTCGGAAAGAGAGATAAATATGATTCCCCGTATGAATTATATAGTAGATCAAATTGAGTGAAAACTATTCCCGCCTAAAAACTAGTCGACAACTTCGCTGACCGCTCATAGCATAAATAACCTTCAACCACCACAGATTATACTTTATTGGGTTTGGGGTATAGATAATAGAATATATTAGTAGAACAGTGGTGTGGTATGCGTCTGGGCAGAGGCAGCCATGTATGGTGAGCAACTGCAAGAATAATTTTGTGCAGTAGTTGAAAATACCATTCACATAAATTTTCTGGCTCACCCAAATCTATTATTTAATGGGCCACATAGTTTGAAATATTATACATAAAATAGAAGGCTTGTAAACTCGACCTAGTAGAAAGTTTGGAGATCAATATGAAACAAAATGTCTGAATACTTACTTAGATTAATTAAAATAATCAGTAAATGTTGAATTTGTGTCATCGAAGATTAAACAGTAGTACTGAATGTCTTTTGCTTGCTATTTTGATGTGATTTTCGAATGATATCTCGTACATTTCCAGAGATGTAACACAAGTTCAAAAAATATTTTTTAATGTTGAAAAATTACAATTGTGACGGATAAGAAAGAATGACGATGTGGAAAAACCCAGTTCTCTTAACAGGAAAAATTGACTGCGGTGTTTATCGAAGGTAGTTTTTGATAAATTCGAACTTATTCCAAATCAGTGATTCACATGAAGATAAGTAACAATTAGTGAAACAAGAAAAATTTCATGTTCTCACATTTGAAACCAAGGAAGAGTGAAGAGATGGCATTTGGTGAGTATAAAACCTGTTTTTGCTCGGTAGCCATCTCTTTACTTTTTCTTAGTTTCAAATGTGAGAATATAAAATTTTTCTTTTTGCACTAATTGTTACTTATGTGAATATATTGTTATGTTTAGAAGTAGGTTAAATGTTCAAAGAGTTGAAATAATAATGATAATAATGAAGAAAAAACCCATAAATAATAAAATATTCGTATTTGGTAATCTGTGCTATGTAATTTTACAGTTTTTCTGATGATTCTACCTTCTTTCTGAAACCTTGTATAGTATTAATCGATACCTATGTTAGAAATGAACATGTTTTCAATATCACGAGCAATTGGCATAATTTAAAAATTTTTAGAAATCAAAATTTATGAATATATTTTGTGATCACAAGCAGATAACAAAATATTAAAAGTTCAAACATCCTGTATATGAAATTGGATCTGATCACAACAGCCGATGAGATGCCAAGAGAGATCTGGATGAAAAATTAGAAATTTTGAAGAAAAAGAAAAGCAGAAACGTCAAAAAAATAATTTTACATGTATTGTATATAGATTATAGGGTAGTTAGAAGAGTTTCATAAATAAAAACTGCCAAAGAAGTGAAAAATAATAGAGCAAGAGCCCGTGAACCCCAGACCTTCGTTATTTTATAAAAGCTGAAAGTTTGTTAGCGCATGTTCCCAACACAGGTGAGAACGATGGACCATTATGAAGTTTGGATTGCCCTGGCTTTGGCAGGCAAACGGTACAAAAGTGTGTAAAATACCGATATAACTTCATCATATAATAAAGTGCGATTTTTGGTATTATCTTCAGAATATTATTAAAAATCACATTATTTATTGCCAGACACTCAACATCCTGGCAACTCCTTGCCAGACACCCTCAATGTTCATGAAATTATAATTTTACTTACGTTATAGTATAAAAGCTGATTTTTATATATAATACTTGAGTAATGAGTAAATGATGTTTCCTCATTAGCCAGACATTTTTGATACTCCCAACCCCTTGCCAGACAAGCATGTAGGGTAGCTGTAGGAGCGAGCGCGAGGCAGTATATACATGGGTGGGTGCGAGTAAGATGGCGAGTTAAGTCTACCGCGATCCATCACTGCGCAGTTGTTATTGCATTTTGATATTATTCAACAGTTTATATGTGAGGTATATGATGTTGGTTCGATGATTGATGTTGATGCAGCACGACTCCAACTATTCATTAATGCGTATCAGGTCACAGATATTAATGAAGCGTTTAGTCGTAAAAAACTACGAAATTTTTATGCTAGTAGTCTGCCACCGTGTGAATCCGAACTGCTTCATCAATTTCTGCGAGCCAACTATGTTTCTAGCATTTGGAATAATGCAAATCAGCAAATTCTAACAATTTATCAACCCGAGAATAATGGATGGGTACTCGAAAATAATCAGTACCATTTTAAATGGTTCGAAGGTGATCAGTTACCAAATTTCGTTAGAGATTCACTCAAAACTGCCTCAGGTATAACTACTTCAATCTATTTTACATTTTATTTTAATACTTTCAATCCCATTAACTTTTCCACATTTTTACAGAAACTGACGAAGAAGAAGAAGACCACAATATCGAATGGAGTAACAGTGACGAAGAAACTGATAACATTGGTGATGATGATGGTAATGAATGAAATAATATTGTCTTTTATACACTATAATAATATGTAATGTCATCAATCTATTTTGTTCTCCTTTATAATAACTTCATTAACCTATTTTTAATTGAATTTTTGAGAAATATTTTATTTGGCTTTTTTTTCACCTGTTATTGACAGAATAAATTAAAATTCTTAACAATTTAAGGTTGTTTCAGCATCGAATGTCTTTTCTTGAGATGTTTTTAAAATTTACATAGATTATATTATCAGTTATATAAATCAGCGCCAAAAAGTTTATTTGCATAAGTCATTCTAATCACGAATCTCTTCTTAAGATTTACAATGTTTGTCTGGCAAGGGGTTGGAACTATCAAAAACGTCTGGCTAATAAGGAAACATCATCTAATTATTACCCAAGTATTAAATATAAAAACCAGCTATTACACTATAACGTAAGTAATAATATAATTAATATTATTCTTATCATTAATAATGAATATTAAATTAATAATACTTGAAGATAGCATATATTATTGTTTTAGTTGATGTGAGCATGTATTAAATACTAAACAACACAAGCGCATCTCACTCGCACCCACCCATATATATACTGCCTCGCTCTCGCTCCTACAGTTACCCTACATGCTTGTCTGGCAAGGGGTTGGAAGTATCAAAAATGTGTGGCTAATGGGAAAACATCATTTATGTATTACTCAAGTATTATATATAAAAATCAGCTTTCATACTATAACGTGAGTAAAATTATAATTTCATGAACATTAAGGGTGTCTGGCAAGGGGTTGCCAGGATGTTAAGTGTCTGACAATGAATAATGTGATTTTCAATGATATTCTGAGGATAATACCAAAAAATCGCACTTTATTATTTGATGAAGTTAGATCGGTATTTTACACACCTTTAGTACCGTTTACCGGGGGGGGGTACCGTTTACGGGGCTTGTGGCTCAGTGGCAACAGCGTTGGTCTTGTGTCGACTGTTTCCACCCGGCTCGGGTTCGAATCCCGCAGCTGGTGAAAAATTTTTTCAAGGTCCCAAGAGTGGTTTCGGATCCCACTATAAAAAGTAAGGTCCCCGTGATCTTAACTCGTACAAGTTTTCATTAACTTCTGAGGGTTGGTCAAACAACTAAGAAAGCGGTTGAAAACAATTTTACAATTTTTTTTTTTACCTGCCAAAGCCAGGTCAACCCAAACTTCATAATGGTCCATCGTTCTAACCTGTGTTGGGAGCATGCACTGACACACTGTCAGCTTTTATAAAATAACGAAGGTCTGGGGTTCACGGGCTCTTAGACTATAAGGAGAAGGGCTACAAATGGTGTGACAAAATCGAAAATTCGAGAAGAGAAACAAAATGTGTTGGTATCAAGGGGAGAGAATCAACAAGCGAGTAGATAGTGAGAAAAAATTATTTCGGGAAGAACCACGTTGAAAATTTAAATTTGGAACAAACGAACTATTTGGAATAGAAAATCAGTCTTTAGCCAAGAACACGTCAGAAAAATATGAAGAACACTACCAGATAAAAAAAACAAATGCAGAGTTGACATTACCTTTGTTTCATTGGAAATTCATAAATGAGGAGAAATCCCAGTTGACGAGAGCAGCAGCAGTTTCCAAGAACGGGAGAGAATCCGAAACGTTGAGCAGTTTGGTACAGGAATTCCCAGGTATTTTTTGAAACCATAAAAGTTGCCACAGTGCAGATAAGAACTGAACTTTGAAAGAATTTCCATAGAACTATTTACGAATTATTATAAAATAACACATAACCCACAAAACGAGGTTGAATTCACTTTATTATTCCAGAATTCCATATTTTGCTGTACATACTTGTTTCCGAAGCTCTCATTAGGTTATCTATCGCAGACTAGGTAGTAATTAGTTTTTCCTGAATAAAGAAAATCATCATTTTGATGAAATTCCACTTTATCCAATGTTTCATCATCAATGAATTGCTAATTTCTGAAATTGACGTCACTTAGGCGTACCGATTGAGTTAGCTGAAGGTGAAGGAAATAAGGTAAAGGAAAGAAGGTAAAGAGCATAGCCGGAGATATTGAATATTCATAAGGGTATTTATTCATCAATACATATTGAATACATCTTCAAAAAAAGGGACTTAGCTTAAAGATTTTGAAAATAGCAAAATAATAGTAAAATATTAGTGAAACAAAACAAAAGAAAACAAAAATTATTTATTTTTTTCATGATGTTTGATTGTGGAAAGTAAATAAACAAATATAAAAAAAATAAACATATATATATATATATATATATTTAAATAAATATATTTATATTTATATATATATATATAAATATATATATATATATATATATATATATATAAAATATATATAAATATATTTATATATAGATATATATAAATATATATATATATATATATATATATTGTTATGATGAGGCGATTGTGGTCTGTTTTATTTTATTATTTTCACAATCAGACATCACAACAAAATATTTTTGTCTATTTTCGAATCCTTTAGCTAGTTGCCCTTTGAATTTAATTTGATATGTTCATAAATAAATACCCATATCAATATTTCAAATGTCCGGCTATGTATTTTACCTCTTTCCCATTCAACTCTTTTACCTTTCTTTCTCTACCTAAGCCAACTCAATCGGTACGCCCATGGAATCTCAGGGGTAACTCCAACTGTGGCGCCCTCTGGTAGTGTTCTTGATGTCAGTTTCACAAAAATGGCAAACTGTTTTGATCAATTATTGAAAATTTCAGAAATTCAGCAGAATAATAATTTCCTTCATTCAGGAAGACTAACTATTACCTATCCTGCGATAATTTACTTGAATTAGTGTTTCAGAGCAGAATATACATGGAAAGTGCAATAGTGTGATAATAAAAAAAGGTGAAATGTAACCTGTTTTTCTAGGTTATGTTGATTTCAGTGAAATAGTTAGTTTATATACCAATTTATGAGAGTTTTTCATCGAAGGTTTATTTTAGAAATGCACCGAGTTTTGTAACTTTTATGGTTCAAATGTACCTGTGGTTTCTTGAAATGCAAATGTTCAGTATCTTGGATCACTCTTAGAAACTGCCTTTGTTTGCTTGTGAATTCGTCCTTGAACTAGTATATGTATGGAATGAGACGGTAAGATTCGTAATGTACCTGGTTTTTATCAAGTGGCAAATAACTGTGTTTGTAGCGAAATATGCATGAATTTCTAATTGAATTTCATTATATTTTTTCAATCTCTCTCTGCTTGATGATTTTTTTCTCCTGGATACCAAATATTTTTGGTTTCTCCTGTCTAATTCTCGGTTTTCACGCACTTCCTGTTGCACTTTTCATTTATTTTTGTTAATTTGATAGATTTTATTCACTAATAGTTCCTAAATACCTTACATATTATATACATGATATATTGAAAATCATTTTTGACGTTTTCTGTTTTTCATATTTTTAATATTCATAATTTTGTTTCAAGATCTTTCCTGGCATCTCATTAGCTATTGTGTTCAGATCTAATTTCATATACAGAATGTTAGTTGATCAACTAAAATCGAAATGAATTTTTGTTCACACGTGTAAACGAAAATTGATTCGGTAGTTGTTTGAAATGGCTGCCAACAAAATTGTCCAAGCAGGCATAGTAGCTATTTGCGAATTATTGAACGCAGAAATCAGGTATAATATGTCAACATTTCACAAAAAATCTAGAAAACGGTGGTTTTGGGTAAGGAATTGGGTATTGCAAAGAAATAAATTGCACTCCATGCTCATTTTGTTGTCTTTTTTTTTCAACACGCAACTAGCCCATCAAGCCGCAGAATTAATTTTATTCAACTCGACTGCCTACAGTTCACACGCTTCAAGCGCGTTCCAATTTGTCTGAAAATCGCCTATGACGCATTAGTTGATCGATAAGTTTCGAATTGGTCAAACTTTTTCGATTCGACAAAAATTGATCAACAAAAATCTAAATACAAGGTTTACAAGTATATTTTTGTTCGATTTTGATTGATCAATAAATATTGTTCAACTAAAATCGACTCGTGAGAACGCGCCTTTAACCCGTTGCGGAATATAATTGTCTTGAGCAGCGGAAGGGTTAATATGTGGGATAACACTCACATCTCACCACGCACAAGGGATATTTTTGTTGATATTCCTTCTGTGGCACTTCTTTTTCGTTTATTATAAACGTTATTATTATTATTATTGTCATTGCCATATCAGTAGTGAAGATTGAATCACTCCGCATATTTGAGAACTCCATCAATTGGGAAAAATTAAAGATAATCATCCGAAAATTCAACCATAACTCGAAAAAAATTGTATTATTATCTCAAATAATGACCCGCACCACCAAATAGAGGTCCTTCAACTCTCATGAACTATGGTTATAGCAATAATGGTAAAAACTCGCATATGACATAACTTTCGTACACTGAAATATATTGGGGAAATTATGTAAACCGGGTGCTCCACTCACGACTATCCACCCTCAATAATTCCCAGGAAAGATATTTTTCAAAAAATCGCCGAGACATGTCGATTTTTGTTTGGGGGGGAGACACGATTTGACAAGAAGAAGATATGTTATACTTCAACCCCCTACTCCCCAGAGCAACCCCCTCTATAATTTTATTAGGGAATGAGGGTCGTGTCATACATTATTGTGAAAGTAATTCAATTCTGAATTTTAAAAAGGCGTGCTAGAGATATCCGAGTTCGAATGGTACATTGGTGAATTGTGAGTGAATCAATTATACGAAATAGATAATCAAATAATTATTCACAAAAAATGTTCAAAATGACTGCCATTAACTCCCAGACAGTAGTAGAGTCTATTTCCAAATGCCTCCTGCACCTCTGAAACTGTTTCTCTGGTAATTGCCTGGCATTCAGTTATATTTTTTTTTCCAAATCGTTCAGGTCAGTAGGTTGAGTTTTATAAATAACGGATTTCAAAAGGAAAAAATCATTGGGTGCCAAGTCCAGCGAGCGTGCTGGCCATTCTATTGGACCACCTATCCATTCGTTTGGAGAAATTTGGGATTGCCATTCTCTCACCTGTAATAGAAAATGAGGTGGTGCTCCATCTTGCTGGAAATGACAGCATCCAAAATAAGTGGTTCAATCAGATTCTGCAGCATATCCAAATAAATCGCACCATTTAAATCACCTTGGATAAATATTGGACCAATGATTTTATTATCCAGAATCGCTGCCCACACATTCACCTTTTGACGCCATTGTGTGTGCTCTTCTCTAAGTAGGTGGGGGTTGTTCTGACTCCATCAGCGAGAGTTGTGTCTGTTCACTAACCCGTTAAAAAAAATGAACACTTATCACTGGAGCAAATATGCTTAATGAATCCGTGGTTCCTCTGTATCATTATCGTTACATCTTCGCAAAATTCAGATCGTCTGTCGTAGTCATCCTCATGCAGTTCATGCAACTTATATGGATGGAATTTGTGCAATTTCAGCAACCTCATTATGGAAGTTCTCGATGTGCCTGTTATGCTACTGAGTTGCCGTGTAGACAAAGTTGGGTCAATTGCAACTTGTCCTGAAACTTCGATTTGATTGATCTCGTTTTTACCAGACACCATCCTTTTCTTTTTTTCATTGGCAACTGGTCCAGTCTCACGGAGTTTCACCATAAGATCCAAGATATAGCTAGAATGATAAAAAAATACCAAAACCTTTTTCTATAACCATTTTTCCTAATACTCACTTGTGAGTTACGTTCCCGTTTTCGTGCCTCTCATCGAAGATCCGAACTGTTGCTCGTGCACACTCATTTTGAGCAGCAAAAATAAAAATAATTTCAACTTTCTCGTCTTTTGTGCAAACCATCGCGATACACGTAGAATTGTTGAAATACGTGGACACTTTTCGATTCTACACTATCACCATTTCACAAAAAAATGGTTCTCAGAGATAAGTATTTCTTCTTTGACAATCATGTTGACAAATAAAATGAGACAATCGGTGGATAATTACGACTGAACTGTACTACTGTCTGGAAGACTATAATGGAGATCATTTTGAACATTTGAACAAGAATATCTCGAGAACCCCTCATTCATATTCAGAAAATTTTGCACCGCTAGTATCAGAATTGAATTACCTTCACAATGATGTTTAACACACCCTCATTCCGTATTAAAATTATAGAGGAGGTTGCTCTGAGGAGTAGGGTGTGTCAAATGGTGTCCCCCTCCAAACAAAAATCGACGTTGTAAATCATTTTTCTGGGAGTTATTGTGGGTGGATAGTCGTAAGTGGACCATCCGGTATAATTCGAGGAAATGCGCCATTTGCATTGGATTTCTCTTTCGGGTACGAATATATATATATATATATATATATATATATATATATATAGTATATAAATATACAGTATGTCTCACTAAGTTGGAACCATATGGAAAACTTTTTAATTATTAATTTTGGGAGAAAAAGTTATTCATCATAAAAACTTCTGCATATTCTAAAATCTAAAATACAATCATCAGATATCAATTTTTTTCAGTCGTATACGCGGTATGTCAATATATATGAATTTTGAAAATATCGAAAATTGTTAATGAAAAAAGTTGTTCAGAACTAAAAACTACGTTCAAATATGCAATCACATCCATTTACATAGAAAAATCATTTTTTCCTATTCTGTCTACAATAACAATGGGAGACAACTATAAAACGCATAGAGAAGCAGCAACTATTTTTAATAACAGACATCCCAATAAAAATATCAATCATTCAACTGTTACGAAAATAGTAAATAAATTCAAGAATACTGGAAGTATTAACAATCATTTTAATGGAAAACTCCGAAAACTGGTTGCCGATGAGAATACGCAGTTTGAAGTAATGCTGTCTGTTGTAGAAAATCCAAAAATGTCATTGCGCAAAAGGAAGTCGTCGATGCAACAAAATGTGAGTGAAGATACAGTGGCAAGAATTTCAAAACTGAATGAATACAGACCATTCAAACCAGAAATCGTTCACACATTGAAAGAAAGGGATTATGATAGGCGCTTTGATTTTTGCCATCTCATCTAAGGAAAATTAGAAGAGGACCCTTATTTTACGAGGCGTATAATTTTTTCTGATGAGTCAGTATTTTCGTCAAATGGAACTGTCTCGCCACAACATTGTCGCTGGTGATCTGATGAAAATCCCAATTTTGTAATAAAGTCTCATGACCAATATTCATTTAAGACGTACGTGTGGTGTGGCATTTATAAAAGAGATTGATAGGACCTTTTTTTCGGTAATCTATAAATGCCGAACGTTATCTACAATTTTCACAAAACTCACATCAATGACTTCTTGAACGAACTACCCTTACAAGAACGTCCAATGTATTTGGTTCCAACAAGATGGTGCCGCATGCCACAGTACATTAAATGTAAGGGAATATCTTGAACATACATTCCATGGAAAAGTTATTCACAGATATTCTGATCTTTTTTGGCCTGCTAGATCCCCTGACTTAACCCCACTTGATTACTTCCTATGGGGTTGCTTGACACAAAAAATTTATCAGAAAGGGCCGTTTCAAGATGTTGACCATTTGGAGAGGATAATTTTAGAAACATGCCAGAAAATTTCTCCAGAAATGATAAGGAATGTATTACGTGAATATGCCAAAAGAACGATTATATGCATTGAACGAGAAAGTGGATATGTCGAGGCATCAGTGGAATAAGGGAACATTGAATTTCTATTTATTTCCAGAATTAATATTATGTTAGTTACACCACTTAGTATTTGTATGTATTTTCTTATTTGCACAATATATGTATTCATTATGTGTTTAAATTGTAAAATTGTTGGAAAACGTTGGGAAACGAAAAGGTGATCATGTGTTTCATAATCAAAAGATATAAATATTCATTCAAAATAGAAAAAAAAGTTAAAAGTAACATAACCTACTTTCTCAATAACTATGAATGTAATTGCATATTTGAACGTAGTTTTTAGTTCTGAACAACTTTTTTCGAAAAGAATTTCCGATATTGTCGAATATAAAGGTACTTTACTCTTGAGTACAATTCATATTTTTTGACAAACCGCGTATACGACTGAACAAATTTGATATCCGATCATTGTATTTCAGATTTTAGAACATGCAAAACTTTTTATGAGGAATAACTTTTTTTCCTAAAATGAATAATAAAAAAGTTTTCCATATGGTTCCAACTTAGTGAGACATACTGTATATACAGTGTCCGTCATAAAGTTGGCTACATATGGGAAAAAATGGTTATTGATATTTATGAACTGACCAATGACTGTTCGTTTCTGCATGTCTAAGAACTGCAAAATCTGTTGCGACGTATATCACGTGATCTCAGATTTGGCAGGAATATAGAAAAAAGTTGTCTGTGGTGCCGAAAAATGGGTCAAATTGACAAGATATCGAAAAAAAAAATATTGAGAAAATGTGTTTGGAATCCAACGAAGACCAATTTCAAACCAGATAAAAAAAACAAAAATACCCTTTTCTTCTTCTAACCTTACCAAGAAACATTATACATTCTTGTTTTATCTGGAAACAGCTTTAATAACCTAATCAAATATTTGTGGAATAGATATTTTGCTGGAGATTAATTATGAAAACAAGATTTAGTCTTGTGACTAGGTGTAGTCATGCCCTGTATATTGATACTCATGAGCTTATTCAATATTGTCAACCCTTAAATAAAATTTTAACCAACCAATATTTATAATCAGAACTTAATAATACATTATTTATTCTTGCTAAATTTCATATCGGTTACCTGAAAAGCGATGTTTATAAACAACGCCCATTTTGAAATGTAGAACATTTGGAAATTTGTATAAGGAATTGTGCAGCACTGATCAACAGAATTATGGTGGAAAATGTTCGCTGCGAAATGTTTTCCAGAACAATTCTATGTATGGAGCGCGAAGGTGGTCACGTAGAATATGGAAATTTTTCACATTGTTTGTTTATTGTTTTTTTATCTTTCCACATCTACCTAAACAATACTGAATTCAATTAGGATAAATAATGGATTATTAAGTTTTAATAACAAATATTAGTTGGTTTAAATTTTATTTACGGGTTGAGAATATCGATTAAGATCATGTGAATCAATATACAGGGCATGTTTACACCTAGTGACGAGACTATATCTCCCGCAAAAAGTCTATTCCACAAATTTTTTATTAGTTTCGACCCAAACTAATGTTATTCAGGTTATCAAAGCTGTTTCCAGATAAAACAAGATTGTATAATGTTTCTTGGAAGGGTAGAGGAATAAAATGGTATTTTTGATTTTTCCACCTTTAATCTGGTAAATGGGGTCCTCGTTGGATCACAAACCCATTTTCTCGCTAAAATATTTCGATGTCAATTTGACCCATTTTTCGACACCACAGCAACTTTCTTTGAAATTCCCGCCAAATCTGAGGTCACGTGATATAAGTCGCAACGGATTTTTCAGTTGACAGACATGCAGAAACGAACCATCATAAGAGTTTTTCAGAAATTTCAATAACAATTTTTTTTCCCATGTGTAGCCAACTTTTTGACGGACACAGTCATATTTTTTTTTTGAGAATAAGTTTTGTACCGAAACATTGATGAAGTATATTTCGGGTTTATCAATTTATACAGGATAGAATTGAAATAAATATACAGTGCGCGACAAAATAAGGGAACAAATTCGATATTTCGCAAGCCATGTACTTTTGACAAAAATCCTAAAATAGGTCGATTTTTATTTTGAAATGCCGATTTGTTATGTATATTCTGAAGAGGTTATGTCACTGGTTTTGACATGGTGGCGTAATCGGTAATTTTTTTAATTTGGAATAGATGTCTTGTGATACCTCATCTGAGAGGCCTTTCAATACTGCATTCAATGATAATAATTAATTAGATTTTTTTTTGCAGGGTGAACAAAAATTAATATTTTATTTCAATAAGAGAATTACTTTATATCCAACAAAATAGAACAGTTAAATAAGATGTTCGAAATGCCATCCACCAGTCTCTCGACAATAAGCAAATCTACGGACACATTCATCTTGCACATTGCGAATAACTTCCGGAGTAATTCTGTTAATTTCGATCCTAATTCGATTTTTCAACTCTTATAGATTTTGCGGACTATCTACATGGACCTTCGATTTCAAATAACCCCACAATAAAAAATCCAGGGGCGTAAGGAGATCTTAGGGGCCACTCTATCGGTCCGCGTCTACCAATCCACCTCCTAGGAAAACAGTTATTCAAAAACTCGCGAACATCACGTGCATAGTGCGGGGGTGCACTATCTTGTTGCAACCAAATACTTTCATTTGGTGAGTTAGGATTGTTGGCGTTTGGAAAAATATATTTTTATGATTATTACATTATGATAATGAAATTCTTGTATTGTCATCGGTCCTTGATATGTGTGAGAAATTTCAGATTTTTCGGAAGATTGGAAGTGGGTGAATATTTACTTCCAAGATTTTATTACATTGTGTGTTATTTAGTTACAAGTAAAGATAATAAAAGCGTGTTGAAAAATGCAAAATGTTACTTTTTTGAGCCAAGGCTCTAATCCCTTAGACTGCCCTGGCAGACTAGTGAGTCAGTACTCTACTACACCGATGGATCCTTTCCAAATATTAATAGTTAGCTATTTTCTAGTGTAAAATGGAAACAAAAGACAATCACAAATTCATGCCATAATAGGCAAGTTAGTGTAAAATAAATGTCAGTTGAAATATCAACAAATATTCTTCACAAATTCTAAGTGAAAATGTTCCAAAAGTGAACCATGGATACTTTAAGTGAAACTCAACGCAGAAATTTTAATTTTTATTGGATGCGGAGATAGAACCAGAGGTATGCGACTTGTTCAATGCGAAGTATCCAAATAGACCTATTAGTCGTTCAACAGTCAGTGAGATTGAGAAAAAATTTAGAGAAACTGGTCATGTCAAACATATTCCGAATGCTGGACGTCCTAAAATAGAAGAAAACGTGAAACTTGATGTTCTATTGGGTGTAGAGAATAATCCTCACAATACTCCACGACAAATTGCAGCAGCCCTTGACATATCCCAAAGTTCTGTATTACGTATTCTAAAAGCAGAAAAGTACCATTCATACAAAGTACAGCTACATCAACAACTCAATGATGATGATCCCGATCGCCGTGTGGAGTTCTGTGAAATAATGCAGGATTTGTGTAACCGTAATCCACGTTTTATAAAACAAATTATGTTTTCCGATGAGGCTACGTTTTGCCTAAATGGTTCAGTAAATCGTCAGAATTGCAGATATTGGAGTAGCGATAATCCTCAGTGGATGATGGACGGGCATACTCAATACCCTCAGAAAGTCAATGTTTGGGCAGGGATAATGAACGACAGGATTATTGGCCCGTATTTTTTCGAAGGAAATCTCACAGGGGAGCGTTACTTGGAATTTTTAAGAAATAAACTCATACCTAGCCTTGCCGATATTTTTCCAAACGCCAACAATCCTAACTCACCAAATGGAAGTATTTGGTTGCAACAAGATGGTGCACCCCCGTACTATGCACGTGATGTTCTCGAGTTTTTGAATAACTGTTTTCCTAGGAGGTGGATTGGTAGACGCGGACCGATAGAGTGGCCCTCAAGATCTCCAGATCTTACGCTCCTGGATTTTTCTTGTGAGGTTATTTGAAATCGAAGGTCTATGTAGATAGGCCGCAAAATCTACAAGAGTTGAAAAATCGAATTAGGATCGAAATTAACAGAATTACTCCGGAAGTTATTCGCAATGTGCAAGAGGAATGTGTCCGTAGATTTGCTCATTGTCAAGAGACTGGTGGATGGCATTCCGAACATCTCATTTAACTGTTCTATTTTGTTGGATATAAAGCCATTCTCATATTGAAATAAAATATTAATTTTTGTTCACCCTGTAAAAAAATTCATAACTAATTATTATCATTGAATGCAGTATTGAAAGGCCTTTCAGATGAGGTATCACATGTATTCCAATTTAAAAAAAAATGCGATTACGTCACCATGTCAAAACCAGTGACATAACCTCTTTTGAATATACATAAAAAAATCGGCATTTTAAAATAAAAATCGGCCTATTTCAGGATTTTTGTCAAAAGTACATGGCTTGCGAAATATCGAATTTGTTCCATAATTTTGACGCGCACTGTATGTAATGTCCAAATTCAATTCATCGCCACAAAAAACCGTTTCATTTGTGAAATTTTCAAAGAAATTCCGGAAACAAATACGCGAATTGTTCAGAACTACCTCAGAATTCGAAAGTAGTTTTCGTCCCAAGCAGAATTCAGTTTTCTATATGGTTGCACCTTATATGGAAATATAGGACTGTTGTGGTATTCGAATGAAATTGGATTCGAATTCTTCGCTCAGCCTCGTTTCTCACCTCCGGATCCTCCAGAATCGACTTATTGATTCTTCCAGCGCTTGTTGTTTGAATATTAGATAAGTTGAGATGGGATTCAACCCGGGAGGCATGAGGCATTCCCACATGCGCCAACGGAAATGTGATATTTATATACGCCCTTTGTGGTTTTCATAGTTATTTATATTGCTCTCCACTTTTACTGGAATCGAATTCTCCATTCCTGTTTTTTACTGCATTTCACGGCTAGAGACGAGTTTACTATGTGGAGTTGAGAAATTGAAAATAGTTTAAATGATCTATCCACAATCACTTGGAATTTTGTCTCTGAACAGAACGCGTAGGCCTACAGCTGCACATAGGAAAAGTTTAGACGTTTTGTAGAATGATTAGATTTGCGCTATAGATGGGAAAAACATATCATTTGATTGATTCCATACGTCAAATACCAAATGGTATTTCAACAATTATCAGAATTGCTTGCCGTTGAATTAATAAGATTTCTACTTCATGATTATAATGAATGTTTTTGTTTGTTTCCTTGACCACTTGCAGATAAAAAATTCGATGGAGCGGCTAGTTAGATTGGTAGATATTGCAATGTTTTCACTGATTCTGAAATTATCATCGATCAAGATGACATATCAAAGGACATGTTTATCAATGTAAAACATAAACAGCATTTCTGTTAGAAAAATCGAATTTAAACGGTTTTCTTCACATAAAGGATTCAATATAAAATTGAACCAGAGAAAGGTAGATCTCAGGTGAAAAACAACTACTTTCCTGGCAAATACCACGCAGAACGTTGAATGATATTCACCTGAAAATCCATGCATACTTCCATAAAATATCAATGGACATTGAATGCAAATGTTTCTTTCTGATAAGCTCGATTATGTTTAATTTAAGTCGTGTTCACCTAACAATCCGCATACCGGTTTCAGAAACCGGTATGCCATAGGCAGAATAACTTATCACCATTTTAACAGTTGAAATTAAAGAAAAAAGGCCATTTCTGTCTTCAACAATTCTAAAGCAAATTCTCATTCAATATGATTGTTCCATCAGTAGGTACGATCACATCTCATTACATAAAATCCTAACACTAAATATTGATTAAGATCAACAAGTGATGGTTTCGCATTCACATCTAGTT
The DNA here is from genome assembly GCA_018342105.1 of Gonioctena quinquepunctata. Taxonomy (NCBI): domain Eukaryota; kingdom Metazoa; phylum Arthropoda; class Insecta; order Coleoptera; family Chrysomelidae; genus Gonioctena; species Gonioctena quinquepunctata. The sequence continues at coordinate 85,208 of JAFIRS010000369.1, read as the reverse complement.
CGGATTTCATTTGCGATAAAAACTTTTCTGTGATAATGTAGAATTTTACTCATGCAAAACAAGTGGGCCCTTTCAAAATATAAAACTTGTATAGATAAAATTCATAAAATTAAGTGGTCTTCCTCAACTCTTTTCATCGAACACTGCAAAAACTAATTTCATAGATGAAGTATGTATATACATATCATATACATAAATTTTTTGAATATCTATCATTAAAATGTGGTCGATTCAATGAAATTATGGATCATTAGATATTATGATTTGCTTAAAAACTTTAATTGGACGTTTCCGGACGCCGCAATGATTAGTGTTGAAATTATCTAAGTCATCATTTCAACACATCAATCTTCAATTGTTTTGCTATTTGCTTTCGTTTTCTTGCACTTTATTCAATTCATATTTTTTAACAATTTGCTTCAGCTGGACCAACTCCATTGAATTTCATTTTGTCGCATCATTGAAAACGTCACGGCAGTAGTTTACCGCTGGCGACGGACGAAGCTTACTGAACGCAGCTTATATATACATTCATTCTGTACATTCTGTCAATCCATCCTTGCGTCCGTCGATTGTGAACACTTATCTGCTTCCATATTTTCATTCATAATAATGGATGGTGAGTGTTTTGAAATAGTTGCCGTCATAAAAAGACGTGGAGCCATAGTAGAACATTCCTATGTACCTACCACATAAGTGGGAACATGATGGCTCTGATCTTTGGACTATATTCTCATTATGGCAGCTAATCGATAGTAGTTGGTGGTATAACTTTATGGTTTATTAATTCTATTCGAATTTCTACTTGGCATTTCATAGATTTCTAAAGTCAGCTCCACAATAAATCATTTAAAGAGAGTGAATTGTATCATGTCATCCCCATTCGAATCGATTTGGGCTTCAATATTTGATAATAGACCAAGTTACTTTGAGGATTTTATTTTTGGTAACTTTGACTTTACTATAGACTTTCGTCTAATTGGACAAATATTGTAGTAATCTATCCCTCATTGTGGAACACTAAGTAAAAACTAGGACAAAAAATGCCAAGGAAACTCAATTGGTGCCAAAATAAATGATGTGTATATAGAAAACCTGTTTACCAACTTGTTTATTCCCTGACCCTGTTGACATACATGAGATTATAATTAGGTTGATATTCACGAGAAAGTTTTTCCTGAAAGTTCAGCTAGTTTGAACTCATTTTGCTAGTCACCTTCAGGTGGAGTTTCACCTAATAAATAATTTTATTGACCCATGAGGCTGTCAAGGTATATTTAAAGTTCATAACAAATAATTTCATACTCTGCACTACGCCTATTAAGCTTATGGTTTTTCGAGGAGATTCGGCGGTCTCAATTACGGTTTTTATAACTCGAATTATAACTTTGGAGTTAGTTAGTAGTTGGAGGTGAAATATTTTTGTCGAATTTCTGGAAGCCATTTCACCCCTATATTGGTAGTTGGGTAAATATATCAAACAATTCAAAATACAAATCTACAACACTTCTGAATATACAAATGTCCACTCATTTATCAAACAATAATTCATGAATGAAGATAGTACCTACTTCAGTTTTAATGTCTATATTAATTCACTTCTTAAAACTAATAATAATGTATTATATAATAAGGTACAACTTTGTATTCGAGAAGTTATAAAATTAAGATGAAAATATTACTGATTATTTTTCCGACCCAAATATCGACCAATAGAATTGCACCATTCGACGTCACGTGGTACAACCTACATGGTATTATACTGATAATTTTTTGAAAATTTTCTCTGGTAGTTGCTATATATAAAAAACAAAACATGATCCAGTCAAATTAACCACACTTCAAACTGACAGGTTGAATTCAATTGTGACAATTGGAGATTTTGCATGAAAATGAGTCGATTTGGAGTTTGTTCTCTGTCCACCATCGAAAAAAAAGTCAAAGGAAATGTTCCCATTAATACGGAGAAGGCAAAAAACAGTTTGGAACCAATTTACTACTTTTGGGACGGAAAAATAATCCCGAATACCAACGAGCTTCAAAATTATCTGGCATTTCCCTCAAGGTTCCCTGCAAACAAATAAAGTCGTCAAGTTTTCAGGAAAATCACTGCGCTTCGCGCTCGTGATTTTAACCTGAAAAACTTGACTCTAATTGTTTGAACGAACTATCGGGAAATACCCGATAATTTGAAGCTCTTGTATTATAATGATTATTTTTCCGACCCAAATATCGACCAATAGAACTGCACCATTCGACGTCACGTGGTACAACCTACATGGTATTATACTGATAATTTTTTGAAAATTTTCTCTGGTAGTTGCTATATATAAAAAACAAAACATGATCCAGTCAAATTAACCACACTTCAAACTGACAGGTTGAATTCAATTGTGACAATTGGAGATTTTGCATGAAAATGAGTCGATTTGGAGTTTGTTCTCTGTCCACCATCGATAAAAAAGTCAAAGGAAATGTTCCCATTAATACGGAGAAGGCAAAAAAAACAGTTTGGAACCAATTTACTACTTTTTTGGGACGGAAAAATAATCCCCCGAATACCACACGAGCTTCAAAATTATCTGGCATTTCCCTCAAGGTTCCCTGCAAACAAATAAAGTCGTCAAGTTTTTCAGGAAAAATCACTCGCGCTTCGCGCTCGTGATTTTTTAACCTGAAAAACTTGACTCCTTAATTTGTTTGCAACGAACCTATCGGGAAATACCCGATAATTTTGAAGCTCTTGTGGTATTATAAGTGAAAAATCAATTAAGTTTTCACCTGGCATATATAGATTGTTCGTTTTTCACATAAGATGTTCTATAATATTCAATTCAAGGAAGATATAGACTGATGTGTTATATGTGTCGAAGAAAACTAAACTTTTCAATTGGCGTCTAATCAACACGACCTAGAAACCTATAAATTCGGATAGATTTCGGCGGTCAAGATTATTCCTAGTATTGGAAGTTCGGGTTGAACCACGTCTAGAGATTTGATGATTCCAACGTTCCGGCCGTTTTCGAAAAAAATTGAAGAAATACATAAATATGAATTATTGATTGGAGTAAAAGACGGAGGTGATTTCCAATCGAGTCGTCAATCTGTCTGTCCCCCAGGATTCACCCCTAGTTCTTTCTAAGGTCTTGATCTGCCTTCTCCTTCGAAGGAACTGAAGATCAGAGGGTGGATGAGGATTATTTATTCTTGGTGAATTCAGTGGAGCGGAACTATGGACAGGGCTAGGTTTGGCAGGAAGGCGGGAAAGAAGAGGTTTCCAAGTATCAGATAGTCTGCATCCATCATCGCGTTTGTGAAGCAGTTCGGGCATTTTCAGATATCAAGTGCTACACAAATGACTCTTTGATGTCTCTGTGGCAATAATCCTGGTGTCGTTGGAATCCATTCTGTGGGCTGTCGGAGTCCATTCTTCATTGTGCTTGGAAAGTACCGAAGAAGTGTCGGACAGCTAGTTGATGTTCGTAAACTTGGCTGATGAGTCGTCCATTAGTTTGTCCTAGTAGTAATTCATATTAGCGAATTCAAGATCGATTTTAATGCAGTGCGATACGCGGTACATTTCAGTGGTAAACTGTGATTAAGTATTTTATTATCAGATTGCATTATTGTATTTTGTTTCCGAAGTGTTATAGACGGACATTGAATTCATCAAGTATATTTTAATTGGAACGGGTCCAGTTTCATAACATTATTCTTATTAATTGAGTAAGATAATAACAATATATTCAATGGTAATTTTGAGTATTTTGTATTCCAAATTGGTTCATAATTACGTTGATAGATTGTAGAAATTTGATTTGCCTTGAAATTAATATTTAGAGGTCGCTTGAATACGTCTAATCTATAGTACTCCCCAAGAATTCAAAATTCTTGAGCGACCATCAGAAATGTTAACTTTGAGCCAAAATTGTCAGGATGTGATTGTTTTATATGTTCGAATAATTGCCCCCATGAGTAAGGAAAAATTAAAACCAAACAAAATCGAATTTTGATGTATATATGAGTTCGCTGAACGTGGATATTCATTTTCGTTTTGTAGGGATCACTCCTTCAAACGTCCAGTCTCGAAAATGTGCCCTGGATGATCCATATGTTTCCGTGTCTAACATAAAATTCAATATTTTATCACCCGCCATATAATTTGTTGATAGTCGTGTTTACTTTATCGAATAAAATTCATGTATATATTTTAATTACTTTTTGTTCATTTTCCTCATTCGCATATTCTCTACACGAATCCAGAAAAGGGCGCACTTTCACGTCGGAACACCTTGAAGGTAATTTCTTTAAGAGAAAAGAAGGGAGGGAAAGTTCAGAACAGCCACCGGAAAGATAGTAAGTACGTCTCCATGGAATTATTCAATTTCGCCGGAACGGAACTGTCACCCTCACATCGAAAACCATCGGCTGCTGTAAATTCTCCACGAAATATATTCAGTTTGACTGACGAAGTTTTAGGATGAGAAAAAGTCGTGGAATTTTTCATTTCCTCGAGACTTTGTTTTCGAGAGTGGCTGAATACATTACGGCTACAGGGTGTGAGGGCTGCATTTCATGATTCTGTAAGTGAATGATTTGCAAAACAAATGAGAGTAGTTTTTGTGGATAAACTTCTTTTTTGTTAGGTTATTTGGGTCCACAAACTGGAGAGATAAAGTAAATCAAAAAATTTACACGAGTTTTGTTACGGTCCCATATAAACTCAGACCTTTCTTCAAGTATTGTTATGAATTTAAAATGAAATACCAGCTAATATTTGACTATTCCACAAATTTCTTCATTAAGTGTTTCCTGCTGTATCATCATTAACCACCGATTTGTCTTTCATAACCTCTTGATTCCGCAGCAGAATGAGTCTAATTGAGTTTCATTTGGAGGTTGTCTGTGGTCCGGTCTATGGACCGTCCTATGACAGATCGGGATACATTTTTTAATTTCATTCCAGTAATTTATTCAGTGATTCAGCAATAATATATATTTCAAATGATATCAAATTGAATTTAGGTGTAACATTATTGCCTGACTGAAAGTAAGTTTTAATGACCATAAATGTACATTGACCCCAGTCTTCCCTATAACCCTAGAGAAGGTATATATATATATATATATATATATATATATATATATATATATATATATATATATATATATATATATAATATCGAGGGGACTGTTAAAAACAAAATGGGAGGAATTTATTGGACGTATCCCTCAGAAGAAAGTTCTAACCGTAGACACGTGTTTCGGGCTCTCGGCCCTCATCAGTACGGTGGAGAAGTGCAAGGATGAACAACACTTGGTAGAAAACGACAAATCAACGGAGTCAACAAACAGAAGCCAGCCGCTCATTTGTGATTTCGGTCAGCAGACCCCGAATTCCAGGGCAACAACCAACGTCACCACGGAGGCAGCTATAGCTACCTGCGTGACATCCGAGTCCAGGAATATAAATATGAAAGAGAGTAATATCGAGGGGACAAAATGGAAGGAAGTCAATGGACATATCCCTCAGTACGGTGGAGAAGTGCAAGGATGAACAACACTTGGTAGAAAACGACAAATCAACGGAGTCAACAAACAAAAGCCAGCCGCTCATTTGTCGTTTTCTACCGAGTGTTGTTCATCCTTGCACTTCTCCACCGTACTGATGAGGGCCGAGAGCCCGAAACACGTGTCTACGGTTAGAACTTTCCTCTGAGGGATATGTCCATTAAATTCCTTCCATTTTGTTTTTAACAGTCCCCTCGATATTACTCTCTTTCATATTTATATTCCTGGACTTGGATGTCACGCAGGTAGCTATATCTGCATCCGTGTAGACGTTGGTTATTACACTGGAAATCAGGGTCTGCTGACCGAAATCACAAATGAGCGGCTGGCTTCGTTATGTTGACTCCGTTGATTTGTCGTTTTCTACCAAGGTTGTCATCCTGCACTTCCCCCGTACTGATGAGGGCCGAGAGCCCGAAACACGTGTCTACGGTTAGAACTCTCCTCTGAGGGATATGTCCATTAAATTCCTTATATATATATATATATATATATATATATATATATATATATATATATATATATATATATTGTTATGTTATGTTATGCCAGTTGTAAATTTTAAAAGACAAAAAAGCTACAAAAAGAATAAATAATAAATAATTATCAATTTCAAGAGTTTGTTGTAAATAGCTTTTCAAATTCAATGTATTTTATGAGCCTAGGTATGATATGGACAGATAAAAATGTCAAAGTACTATAAAACAGTCAATTATATACACTATCAAAATTATCCTAACTCATAATTGCTCAAAAGACAATTAAAAGTCAAGATTTACAAAATTATCATGAATAAAAAGTAATCAACACATTTATAAACTTGAAACACTCTGTACATGAAATTGTAGCAAACTAAAAGGTAGCCAATGAGAGAACAGCAAACGTCTTTATGAAAGATAGCCAATCAGAGAAGAGATGATCAAATGAAAAGTTGGAAATTGTGAGAGAATGGCAAAGAGAATGTATCATAAGCAATTATTATTCAAACTTGTAATTATTGATAAGAATGGGAATTTAATTGTGTGTATAAATTGTGCAACATTAATATAAACAGTGCAAAGTGACAATTTGGTGCGCGAATTCGAAATTTCAAATGGAACAACAACAAGGGCAAGATGTTGCGAAGCAACGGAAAAACAAAGCTTCGAGGAGATCGAAAATATTTTCCAAAGCGGAAGCACGCACAAAATTTCACTTAAAGAAAAATGGAATAATTCCATCATTTGCTTAACAAAACAAGATTACCTTAATGATATCATACATCCACGATTCCAAGAGCTGAGTCCCGCATCGATACGTTCCTGACACATGGTTTTTGCAGTCCCAACGAAGGCTGGAGAGAGGAGACTTCCTGTTTTTATGGTATAATTGTGAACACCAACAGTTCCAACCAGGTATAAAACCTTTAATAGTGCTTTCCCGGTCCTGAACTATTTCACAAATAACATTTTTCACAATCGATGAACTCTATGTCACCTTCTTATGAACAATAACAGAAAATTACTCTCACAGAGAAAGTGAGGTTCTGTTTATCTATCCATGATATGCATTTTATGAGTATCCGTGAATAATTGTTTGATTCACTCTAGCATAAGTTATTTCTCGTAGGCTAGGTATTTTTAAGTCTTCCTGAATAAAGGAGATAATTGTTTTTGATATTTGGTTTGTTTATTTTCTCACAATGATCAACTAACATAACTAAGATCATTCAGTAAACTGAAGTTAGCCACCAGTGGCCAAATTCCTTTTGAACCGACTATATGAGACAAGGGCGTACCGACTGTTGTTAGCTGTGGCGAAGAAAATAATAATTGTTGGTAGCGTGTCGAGGGAACAGTGACGTTCGCTGACAATTATTATTACAGGGTCAGAAATATCTATTTATATCATATAAATTTGGCTCTCAAAGAATACCAAAAATAATAAGCTATCTTCATTTTGAGTTAACAATTTATACATTTTTCAAAATATCAAACCTTATCAATTGTAGCCCAACGAGGTGCAAAAAATAATATTTGAAAGCAAAATAAAAATAAAAAATTATAATTATTCAATTCATCAAAACATAACAAATGGCACACAAAACGTCGGGTAAAAATATTACAATATTATATTTGAAAATTTATCAAACCATACAATATATATATATATTTCTTTATTTATATATATATATATATATATATATATATATATATATATATAATAATATCGAAGAAAAATATGGTAAAGACTAATTCAATTTGAAATTATAATTCTCAAAATAGAAAAGAAAAGAATAGTACCCAGTTTAGACATTGAAATTGGGTATATCACTATTATGTAACAGCATATTTTTCAAATGTTCCTCAAATTCTTTGAACTTAGAGTTTTTGATGCCATTAATCTTTTTGCAGACTGTGTAAAACTAAGATGGTTGGAATATGGAGCTGGTGTGGTGTGGAGTTGTGGGGATGTTCTTCCTCCCAACATTGACGTTGTGTATATCTGTCCTGAAAACTATTCTGTGTTCTAAGTATCAAGGTTCTCGGTTCCAAATGATTTTATGAGCTGAACATGCCAAGTGGAGTAACCTTCTATTAGTCAAGTGCAGCCATTTCAACTCCAGTAGTTTATTAGACATCGAATGTCTCTTGCCAACGTTAAAAATAAAACGGACGCATCTATTCTGACATGTTTGTAATCTCCTGCGACTTCCGTTTGTCAGGTGCACCGTATCAGCATAACTTCCGTCTTTATATCGAAACAGCTACGGTTATTGAAAAACAAATTTATAATTAACATGCTTGGAAAATCTTAAGTCCGAGTCAAAGTAGACACCCAAATTTTTTTATGTATTCACGAGCACCATCAATCTACAAGATCTTCAGTTCTCAATCTAGCTGGCTTGCTTCCAAAGAAAATTATCTGTGATTTGGTGGGATTATGTGACAAACAGTATTTTTCTGAGAGCGTTAGAAGATTATCCAAATCAGAATCCAGTATCATATTAGCAAATTCATCTTCAGATTCTTCATTAGAAGTATATATCTGGATGACGTCCGCATAAAAGTGACTCTACTATGACGTACACAATATACGAAGGACGATATACAGAAAACAAAAGGGGTCCTAATATGGAGCCTTGCGGGACATCATCAGCAATTTGTAAGGCTGGTGACCGATTCAGTTTGTAACTAACATACTGACTCCTTTCTACAACATAGCTTTTTGAAAGAGATTTTACTGAAGCCAATATTATGAAGCGTTACCAGCAGTGAGCGATGATTGATTCTGTCGAACGCTCTCGTATAGTCTAGCAATACTAGTGTAGTCAACATATTTTTATCAGATGCTGATGAAATATCATCGGCCACTGCTAACAGTGCTGTGGAACAGCTATGTGATGATCTGAAACCAGAATAATTTTCAGGTGCCAAGGTGTTTTTTGATTTGGTCGTGTAAGTTTTTTCAAATGCTTTGGATAGTGTGGGAAAAAGACTGATAGGTCCTAAATCTTCTAGTTCAATATTAGCTAGCGGTATTACATTTGCGATCTTTCATTCATCGGGAAATGTGCCACTTCCAATAGAAAAATTGAAAATTTTAGTGATGTAGGGTTTAATCAAGGTGCAGCAGAGAAGAAGTAGATATATTCCAATCGAATCATGACCTATAGCTTTTTACTTTTTATTCAATAGATAACCAGCTCCCTGGTCAACAAAAGAGGAGTTGAATCCTCCTTCACATTTTTGGAGAGATTGTTGAGTAACTCATTGTTAAAGCGATAATTTCTCTACTCATTGTTTCATTCCATTACATGTTCCGCCAATGTGTGACATTTCGACATTACGTAATTACTTACTGACACTTACTCTCGAATTAATAGGAAAATTGTGTCAAGCAATATAGTTTTTCTTACAAACAAAATAACAAGATTGTCATATTAATTCACAAAAAGTTACATTTTAGCTGTCGGACCGACTATACAAAACGATTTGATGTCAATTATTTTACGATTTCGTATCCATAATGTCGTTCTTGCTGGCGACATTGAAAAAATGTATAGGCAAGCATTGGACCACCGATGACACATCCAGGCTTGCCTCAATAAACTGCATTGGGAAATTCAAATTGCAATTATGCAAAAACTAATAACCAGATAGCGAGAATCCTACACATTAAGCACATATCAATCACTACTATGTCGCGGAGAGCCTGCGATACAACTTCAAAAATGGCAGAGTTATGAATATTTTAGAAAAACATTTATTTTTTAATTTTTTTCGGTTTTTTCCGTTACTCATAATCCGATCGAGTCGTGCCAGGGCTCATTTCTTTCGCATCTTGAGTCTCTACAATTCATTGAAAGCATCGAGATTGCTTGATTAGTTTTCATGGAAGAAGCGAAAACAGAAAAAAAAAACACGATTTGTTGCTCTTAAATGTTTATAACAAATTGAGCAATGATAGTTGCGAGTCGGAAACATAACAGGATATAACTATGGATCTCCATTTATTGGTCTAATAAATGCATCTCAAAAGTCCCCTCCCCCCCTCTTATTTTTGGAACGATTATATATAAACAAGTGGAATTCAGAAACTGAATATAAAAGGTTGTAAACTTCCCCACTAGTGATGATAGATGACGAAATCGTCAAAGCTGGCGTCACAAGGTCATTGTGACCAATAATTTTAAATGGAACCCTACGGCAAGCGACACCTCTTTTAAAAGGTATCGAAAAAACCTATTCAATGATACTTATTTTGTTTTTGTTTATGGCAGTTTTGGTAACTCGCTTTTAAAAAACGCAAAGCTGTGATGAATTAAATCAGTTAATACTGAAATTCCAAATTCAAGCTCCGCCTCTGGATAGTTGTCAAATAAGCTGACGTTTTTCAGTGGCGTGAACCTTCGATTTGAGGTACCCCTATAGAAAAAAATCCAAAGGTGTGAGGTCCGGTGATCGAGCTGGTCATTCCGTTGAACCTCGTCGTCCAATCCATCTACCACGATACTTCTCATCCAAATACCGTCTTACAACACCGTAATAGTGTGGAAGAGCACCATCCTGTTGGAATGTTATTTCCAAATTGCCCAATTCATCTGGATTATCTTCCAAAATTTCAAGGATTAACGGTTCTATTGCGTTTTGCAACAGCTCCAGATAAATCTCACCAGTTAAATTAGTATTTTAAAAAAGAGGCCCAACGATGTGGTTTCCCAGGATACCTGCCCAAACATCCACCTTCTGGGGAAATTGGGTATGTGTTTCACGAAATTGCGTCACTCCAGTACCTCACATTCTGTGTATTTAAATTTCCATTTAGATAGAAAGTACATTCATTACTGAAACAAATTGTTTTGACATAGTCTGGCTGTTGGTTAATTTTAATTTCCATATTTTCACAAAATTCTAGTCTTCGGTCTGGGTCGTCGTCTGAGAATTGATGAACCATTTTTTATTTGTATTGATGAAATATTTTTTTTTTCAACACCCTGTGTACTGTTCTTCGACTGACTTCACAGGTAGATGCAACGTGAGTTGTTAAAGAAGTAGGATTAACTATTACTTCTGCCAGTATATCAATTTTTTTCTCATCAGAAATTTGTGGTCTGCCAGATCGTTTCGCATCATTGATACTACCCGTTGTTTCAAACTTACGAAGAAGCTCCCTTTAATAAGTCCTCAGAACGCGGCGATCGGGAAACTTCTCATTAAAAATGCGTTCTGCTGCATGAATATTTTGTCCAGTTCCACCAAGAATTAGGATCGCTGCTACTTTATCACCTAAAGCACGTACCATTTCGCTTCTTGAAGCATTTGATCGTTCAGCTCACAACAGTTTAACAAATTATTAAAATGTCCAAAAATATTAGAAGTACCAAAAGCTGCTGAAACAGTTGAACGTTCGATCAACAATACACAAATTATTAAATGTACAAAAACTTGGACAGTTACCGAAACGTCGAATTAGGGAGACTAACAAGAACGTCAGCTCATTTGACAACTATCCAGAGGCGGAGCTTGAATTTGAAATTTTAGTATTAACTGATTTAATTCATCACAGCTTTGCGTTTTTTGAAAGCGAGTTGCCAAAACTGCCATAAACACAAACAAAATAAGTATCATTGAATAGGTTTTCTCGATACCTTTTGACAGAGGCGTCGCTTGCCGTAGGGTTCCATTTGAAATTATTGGTCACAATGGCTTTGTGACGTCATCTTTGACGATTTCGTCATCTATCATCACTAGTAGGGAAGTTTACAACCTTTAATATTCAGTTTCCAAATTTCACTTGTTTATGTATAATCGTTCCAAAAATAAGAGGGGGGGAGGGGACTTTTGAGGAGCACTGAATATATACAGTATGGAACAGCCAAATGGAATAAATTCATTATTTCAATTGTTGTGCCTATTTATAAAAAATCGCGGAATACATCAATTCCATATTTTTGAATGGCATCCTGCAATGACAGAATTTCATCCCTACTTTCAACCCCCTTCGAGTGACAGTTGCAACCCTCAAAATTTTTAATTGGGAAGTAGGGGCATGTGGTACATCATTTAAAAGGTCTTCTCATTCTTTATTCAAAAATGTATTTTTTTTCGAATTTGTGCAAAAAATTAACAAAAGAAAATAAAATCATCAGTTCAGTTCTCGATGTTGTAAAAAACAAAAAATAAAAAGAATGTCAATGTAGGAAGTGTTCAAAATGCTCGCCTCGAACGTCTTGGCAACATCCCAATCTTAAATAAAACTGTTTTCTATAGTAATGGAACATCTGTGGTGTGACCGACCTAATCAACTAAATCTAATGGTTCAGTTTTTTATACCATACTTTTCACATATCCCCATGAGAGGAAGTCTAATGGCTTGAGATCAGATGATCGTGTTGGCCATTCAATCCATCCTCGCCTCCCTATCCACCGATTTGGAAATATTTGGTGTAGGTACTGCCGGACATTGATTTGGTAATGTGGCGGTGCTCCATCCTGCTGAAACCATATCATATTCGCTGGATCTCGTGGGTTTGCTGGAGCAGGATATAAGTTTGCCAAAGTTGGCACAATGTCATTTTGGAGCATTGCTGAATAATTGTCCCCATTCAAATTGCCATCAATGAAAAACGGACCGATGACATGGTTTTCAAGTATCCCTGCCCAAACATGAACCTTTTGAGGGTATTGTGTATTTTCTTCTCTCATCCAGTGAGGGTTTTCCGTACACCAGTAGGGGCAATTTTGACGATTAGAATGTCCGTGAAGCGTAAAAGTACACTCATCAGAATACAAAACGTGTTCCAATTGGATCACATTGTTATCTAATATTTACCTCATCTGTTCACAAAATCGATCAAAATCATCTTCCGTGAGCTCCTTAGCTGGTATCATATTATAGGGATGCATTTTCTTTTCTTTTGATATTCGAAGAATCGATGAATGGCTAACATCCAATGTTGCGGCTGCTTGTCGACTCGAAGTATGTGGGTTTTCCTCAAACTCAAGCAGTACATCCAATTTGGTATCAATATTTATTGCTTTGGAAGGTGCTTTTTTCATCTGCCTCACATGTCCAAGCTCGTGAAATTGCTTTTCTATTCAACTTATTGTCCCTTGTGATATAGGCGGTAAATCCGGAAATTTTTCGTGAAATAGGCGAGCAACTTCGATCTGTGTTCGAGTGTTGTCTCCGTAACCAATCATCTGCAGAACTACTATTTTGTGCATTTCTTTTAAACGAACCATGTTTCTTAATTGCAGTTGACGAAATTCAAACGGCATGTATAACACTGACAAAAACTGTCATGCGGTTATGATCCTACAACAATTGAAACAAAACTAACATTGCCGTGGTAACTTTCTCAATGGGCTACTAGACTGTCATTATAATAACAAATTCCATGATGATAGATAATATGAGATCGAATAAAATCTATTAACATCCGTCTGATAATAATTTTTTGACATTTGGTAGTTTTCATAAAATTAATTTCAAAACATAAAATAATCAGGACAGTACCTAAATGAGTGGTAATGCTAACAGTGATATTCTAAATTTGATACCACCTAATCTGATATTGTGGGAGTTGATTTCAATCCATAAATAAGACAGAGATTGAATGGAAGTGTTAATTCAGGGTTGTCCCGAATTTTTCACGCTGGAGGTTGTGGGTTCAATTCCTATTTTTATTTTTTTTATAAAATCAATTAGAGTAATGTTCGATTTTTATAATTTCTTTAAATATTTGTATTTTCAATGACGGCATGAAAGTGTTTGTTAGAAACTGTTATAAAAAGATAACAGATTTCTAATGATATGATTAAAATAGTCGTAGAAAAACTATAGTGTACAATATACTATTTCTTACTTTCTCATTATCAAGAAACGGTAAAAGTATTACTTTTCAGCGTGTTGAAGTGAATTACGTCATTCAGATGATTTTTTTATTTCTGTAAAAAATTCGCAAAAAAAAATTTTTTATAGAGAATGAAGAGACCTTTTAACTGATGTATCACATGCCCCCATTTTCCGTTTAAAATATTTGGGTTGTAACTGTCATTCGAAGGAAGTTGAAAGTAGGGATGGAATTTTGTCATTTCAGGATGATATTTACAAATCTGAAATTGAGGTATTTCGGATTTTTTTATAAATGTGCACAATGACTGAAATATCGAATTTATTCCATTTGGCTGTTCCAAACTCGTTCTGGTGTCCATAATTGTTGAGCAGTTCGTTCTTATGCAAGTTTATTCAAAATTGGTGAAAACCAGATAGGGCAGTGTATTATTATGCAAGATTATTTCGGAGGCCTCAAATAACTATATTTATTCAAGTGACAGTTGAAATCGATATTCAGAATATTTATCCAGTCTTATGTACTTATTATTTGATATGTGACAAATAATAAATCGATGAATATATTACGGAAGTAGGTACACAAATCATGTGATTACGATTCATACAATTCTTTCTTTTTTTCGTAAACATCCATGGAAAAACGTATTTGCAGTCAAATGCTCTGCGATTTCCTAACTTTATATCGTAATCACCAAGCATTTTCCGAATCCTTGCTGGAATATCTGCAATTGCGCTGAGCTCTTCGAAGCATTCACCCATTCGAATGATTCTAGTTCTCGCCATGGATGGAAATGGCCACTGAACATAATCGAGTGTTCTGGCTGAGAGTAGCCTGGCTTTACAATGTCTCGTCATTATCCGCAAATGGAAGCTTTCACTATCTCTTCCTAATAAATACTATCAACTTCGCATCCAGGAACAACTCAGCTTTTTCAATTTTTTTTCATAAAAATCCAGAAACGAAAGTATACATTTTTTCTGTATTGAGAATTGGACACTCATTCAGTGACAATGAATAAATATTCATAACACCACGCAGTAGGGCACATAACCTCATGAGTTGAAATCATATGAATAATCTACAAATTATTTTCATAGAAATTACAAAGATTCTCATGAATGAAATAGGAATTGTTCATTTCATGATGTGCCATTGAAGCAATAAACCACCATACCAAAATTGAGGACGAACAAACTGCGAAAAGTGTTTATCTTAGTCATCTCTTTCTTTGTTTGAAGTTTGTAGACGATGTGGTAACTTGATTACTATCGTTTCGGATGTCCATCGTCTTAATGGATTCAAAAGGTTTTCACGACGTTTCGAATGCTTGTATCTGCAATCGTCTTCAGGTGAATACTGACAAGTTTAGGTGCTACTTACCAATTTATATGACTGTCGGTGCAATGATGCGTGTAATTCCGCCTTGTGCAGTGATGCGTGTAATTTCGCGCGGTGTGGTGGTGCCTGAAGTTTCGCGCCTCTGCAGCCCGCCAGAAAGAGCAATCAGTGGTTTCCATACGTTCTTGATGTCGACGCTTGGTTGACTAAAGGCGTTATTGGCTTCGATGTAGGCAACCTCTTTGAACTTTCGTCTGAACCAATGCTTCCCTCTATGTAGAACACTTGCGTCGTCCCATAGAACTCGATGGTGCTCAGTCCAGGCGTGGTCAGCGATTCCCGATTTTGATGTTTCTCCACGTTGAGTCCATTTCTTGTGCTCATCCAATCTTACCGATAACGGTATCTTCGTCTTTCCGATGAAGGAATCTCCGCATTCACATGGAACTTCATAAATGCAATTCTTACTGATTTCATTTTTGTTGTCAGGTTTGGTCTTAGTCAGGAAACTGCCGGATTGGAAGCAGCTCTTGATGTTGAACTTGTTTCCGATCTTTCTGATCTTCTTGGAGACACCTCTGATGTACGGAAGGCAGATCACTGTGCTTTGTTGTTGCTCTTCAGATGTCTTCGTTCTCCGGAGTTGTTTCAATACTTCTTCTAGGAGTTTCTTGGGATATCCATTCCGGTGGAGGTCCTCTCTGATGTAGTTTATTTCAGCATTGCATATGTGCGTCGCTCTCTCTACCAATGCTCTCACGATCCCTCTCTTCGTCGAACTCGGATGGTTGGAGCTGTAACTGAGGCACTGCCTCGTATGTGTCTTCTTTCTGTAGACGGAGGTGCGGATTTCATTGCCTATTCTCTCAACGTTCACATCGAAGAAGGGTAAGGCACTGTTGGTTTCCATTTCCATCGTGAATATGATCGAATCCCTGTTTATTCTTGAGAAGAAATCCTGGAGATGTTGCTCTCCGTGATTCCATATAATGAAGGTGTCATCCACGTACCTCAACCACAGCTTTGGTTTGTATTCTGCCTCCCGTATAGCCGATTCCTCGAACCTTTCAAATCCATTAAGACGATGGACGTCCGAAACGATAGTAATCATCTCTTTCTGATAGCATATGTACCTGATGAGGATGTATCAGCATGGATGCGTTACCTACATATATGTATGTAAGTTGTCTAACAAGCTCAATGGAGTTAAAGTTTATATGTTCATGTGATGCAAAATCTATTGAGAAAGCTGCTATATTTTACCACTTCATGAGGGATTTCAGCTCAAAGTAGATCAAGTTTCCACACGTTGAACGGATTATATGCAATAATATAATTGATCTCGTTAAATGATAGCAACAAAATACTTCAATTATATCATGAGTGAATCTATTCTATATAATGAGAGTTCAAAGCTTTCAAAAAGAACAACATTTTTCGAAGTCAAATATTGGGAAAAAACACAATACTCATATTCAGGAAGTGATCTCCAATAGAATATTTCTCTCTCAAACTGCCCAGTCAGTCAATCTTGCGTAACATAATAATGCAAGTCAATATTATTCAAGTGATAAAGTAGATACTTGATGAGTTGCAACAACTCGTTGCATGACTAAGAAGACATTATCAAATGAATACTGATAGTTATGAAACTATAGGTTCAAGTATAAATGAAAGAATTAGGTGGATACAATGAATAATTGTCCATATCGGATAAATATAAACAATTGCTGAAATCACCAATTAACAATAATATGCCTATTTTACTTTGACACGGAATTGAGATGGTACTGGGAAACGATGTGTGTAGGATGATGAAATTAAAATTAGGTTCAGAAATAAATGAGAATATGGATTATGATGGGCAGAGGTACAGAGGCTAGAATCAAGTGGCGACTATCGCTCTGGGGAGAAAAAATTATATTTTATTTATTCATGGGTAAGTAGATTTTATATTTACTTATGTTTTCCTTAAATCTTTCTTTAGTGTCATATTGCTGCCCTTATCACTTTTATTCTTTTCAAAAAACTAGTGAGGCCATGTCCAATATAATGGATTTTGAGGAAATATGATCAAGAAAATATAATGATAATTATAATAAATGGTCTTTTTTGGTGAAGGTACAAAATAACTAAGATGTACAGATAAGTCAGCTGAAGTGATATAAATGGAAGAAAAGAGAAGATGTATAAACGTAACGCATAACATTTCATTTCATAACATAGGTACCAAGATGATATAATATGACAAGGAAAGTAGAGGCTATATAAAATTCAAGAAAAGTTATTCAAATTCTAGTTACTATTAAGAAAGTGTTTTTTCTGACTGATTTTTATTTTTGTTTACGAGAAATTCATACAATTGATTAACAGTGAGTTGTAGAGTTTGACGGAGAGACAAGTGAACGACCTCTGAAACAATGACGTTTTCTGACGGGAAACATAAAATTTGTTTTTTGATCTTACATGCAATGAATGCTTCATAGACCTAGGATTCAGTTTATTGTAAAGGGCCAAAGGAGTTTTGGTACTTGAAAACTTTGTGTACGAATTTGCAAAGATTATGATTGGTGCGATAATTCATTGACAACCAGTTCAGTTCAATGATTTTTTTTATTTTCTTAAAGAGTAGACAAGTCTACAACAGAAGTTCTGTACCTTCTGGTTACGATTTAGATCAAATTAACTCAGAAGATTGCTGTACACAAAATCACCATAGTTGAACTGTGATAAATACAACGACTCTGTGAGAAGTTTCCTGATTGATCGACTGAAATAATGTCTATTCGAGTAAATCAGTTTGAGAGTACTAAACGATTTTATAAGCAACTCATTCAAGTGCAGATCAAATTTCAGGTCCGAGTCAAAAATAATACCATACATCCTAATCCTAATCAATTTTTTCATTGAAAATAGAAATATGTGTTGAATTTGTTCATTAGCAGCCAACGATCATGATGATTTTCATGTTTTCGGTATTTCATGTTTTTTTGTTTGATATCAAAAACGGCCTTGAACTGAAATGAGATTTTCTGTATGTTTACTCAAATCGGGTCAACCGTATATTTGAGGAAAGTTTGGAACGTAGTAAACAAAGATGGATCATCAATCGATGAACTGGTCTTACACTTCTCCACTGGTACTCGGGAAAAATTATGGTAATAATGCTAGTTCAGGATATCACTGCTACTACTCTTGTGGGGGTGAATAATAAAGGCTTCCGATCTCGTAGAGATACCGCAGAAAAGTGACAATGAGCAAAAATGTTTCACTGCATCCAGTATAGAATACATGATTCGGAAATAAATAAACATGCACATGCTCCTGGTTTCAACAACAAATAGATGAATTGAGTTGCACACAGTATTTTCCTGATTTCTCTAGTGACCGCTTGATTATTTTCTCTTCACGAAGAGAACAATTTTTTTGCTCTTCTACACTCATATAGATTTCCTTGACTTATTCTCATTTTCAGGTTGAAAAAGAATAAAAACCCAAAAAATATAGTGAACCTTTTCAGAGACCTCCAGACATCGATAGGACTTTCGTCAACCTGACCAGTCGGACCGTGCCCCTGTTAATAGTATTCAAGGTCATTGCATGAAATTAGTGACATGTATTTTTGTGTGAACTTTGTACGTATGTCAAATTTCAAGTCAATGTCTCTATTATCGGAACTGATGAGAACATGCGGTGTACATATATACATTTATTCTATACTAGCTGGTATCCGCTTGGATTTTGTATTTTTCCCATCTTTTTTTTGTGTGGTTCCATCGAGCTTATGCCTGTGGTTTTTCCCGTTATTCCGTTTTCCGCTATCCCGTTGTCCCATTGTTCCATTATACCGTTATCCCGGTATCCTGTTTCCTCGTTTGGGTAGCATAATTGATTTTACAGCGAAAGTAATGCTTCGTGGGGACTATTACAAATTCCCTAACCCCTTTCACTCCTCAGGAAAGGAATTTTCAAATAGTGTTCATCACGATTTATGTATTTGTAACCAAGAGCCAAAACACCAATTTTTTTGATGAAAAATAACAGAACACCCAGTACAAATTTCGACCTCCTTTCCACCCCTTTAGGTGTTGAATTCCTAAGAACACTGAAAAGTTTATTCCTTTATTTGTATCAAAGAACTCAAATTCCAATTCTCATGACTGAACCTGCATACAAACTTTCACCCCCATTTGCACCCTTTGGGGGTTTTATTTCTGAGGACACTGAAAAATGAATTTCTTCATTTGTAACAAAGATTGTAACGAATTTTTCGTTACGTCCTTACACATAACCAATTTCTCATAACTTTTCCGGTTATCTTCACGGTAGTACGGGTCAGTAGTCACTGCGCTCAGGTCGTGAAGAATGTGCGTTCATTATTGTCCCTAGAAAATGGTATTTTGACAGTGTGACCGTGACATTTCATTTTCGTGTCGATCGGGTTTATCGAGCGTTTGGTTTTTTCCAAGTTTTTTTAAATAGGAAAGAAACTGAGAATGAAAAACAGGTGAACTGTGATTTCGTCGAACCGAAAGGATAATCGTTCTCTTTCTTGAATGGAACGTCGAGATAGGCAGGTGTACTGAGTGAGTTGGCTTTGATATGTACGATCTATATGTTAAATGAGTTTCACTGCTGGAGTTTAATTGAGTAATATTATTCTCTTCATCTTTCAATTAATGTTGTAGCTGATTAGCATTTTCATCTTTTTCCTTAGGCTTGTAATATTAGAATTCTTGGATATACCGCATGGTAATTTTTGAAGGTTGAATATAGATATTTCGGCCATTTTGACAAATCATTCATACTACCTATTGTGGCTAACGTAACATCTGTTCCGAATATTGGGAACTGATTTTTTTCATTGGAAATCAGTTCTACGCTTTTGCATTTTTTAGGTACCAAGTAATTGGTAATCTCGAATGGACTAGAGCTTACTCCCCTCATACTACCAGTGGATTGTTCCAAGGATTCTGATTGAAGCGAAGGGCGTATTTTTTTATTGTTTGAAGTGACTAATAGGACGGCTCTCTGGTAAGCAATTTTCTTTATTTCATAACTATATGTTTATGAGGGTAATTTTCTTTTCTCTTGAGAAAGAATTGCTTATGGAGAGAGTTGTACCTTTGGCCTAACAGTCTCAGAACACTCGATTCGATTCAATATATGCCTCAAGCGTAAAGTTGATTTCCGTTTAATAAATTTCTTATATCTATTACTCCATTCAATTCCCAGTGTAGCTTGTTTGATTTTTGATCGTTGCAGAGTCAATTCACTTCAGTTACTACCTTGTCGCCAAGAGCAGGGAGATTCACAATTTTTTTTGAGAATTACCTGTTTATCGATTTGAAAAGGGAATTGCCGCCCTATTTCAAAATTATCTTTTTCTAAGAGAGTTGTGCCCACTGAAAGACGTGTGGTCTCCCTCTTCGGTTTATCTTTGGAAATTCTTCAATAAAACGAATTATTTCACTTTATCTTTATCTAAGAGAGTCGTGCTCACTGAAAGACGTGTGTCTCTCTCTTCTTATCTTGGCTGAAGAGTATACTTTTACTCTGATTATTATCTTGGTTCAGAAACCCTATATTTTTTTTTTGTAGCTTACTAGAGTATTTTGGTTATAACGCTATATTTTCCTTTGGCATTTGCTTTAAAATAGTATATTTTTGTACTGGCAACCTTTAAATATTTTGCTTTAAAATAGTAGATTTTTTTCTGGCAATTTTATATATTATATATTTTTCCTTAATTAAAATACCTTATCAAAACTTACTTGTTTCAAAACTTAACTGAATTTGAACATAACGTTTTGGGTGAGGTTTGTTTTGTTTGGTTTTAAATTTTGTATTTTTATTATTTTTTTAAATTATTAAAATTAACTTATAAATTTAACTCCAGAATAGCAGATTGGATTGCTATTTATCATCTTTGTTCTTTCACTGTAACTTTCCAGTCTTTCATATAGACTGAGATTTTTATTGTATGCTATCATTTGCATCTATCTTTTGACTCTCGATTAAAATTTGAAACATAAAACTTGAGGTTCAAAGGATATCCTTCGTTCTTTCCTTTTTGTACATATTTTGATTCCTATCATCTTCTTCGCATGATATATACCACGGAGGGAACCCATCTACGGAGACGGAAGGACTAGTAGCCTGGGAGGTCTTACAGCACATCAATATCAGCACTGGTCCGTGAAGATCAACTAAATTCACGCCGATAAGGGGGTCTGAAATCAACTATCGAACCACCCAAGACCATCTTCATCGTAACCGCTGAAACCAAGTTCCTCCTAGAACCGCTGAGACCAGCTTCAAGAAACTAGCCTTCATCTATCTCGCTCAAGATCTCCGAAGGTATATTCGTGGCACCAACAACTGGAGGAATCATAGGTGTAAATGTTCGAATTTTGATCAGAGTCAAAAATACTGGTTTTTTTATGTAATTTTTCCATTCTTTTAAGAGAAGTTCAATACTCTTCTAGTATTTGTTAATTTTTCTTATATATCTTGTTCAATAATTTTAATTCCAACTGGAATGAATTTGTTAAGTTGATTTATTGCATATTTATTTGCCTTCCCATACAAGCTAGGTAACATTTATTTAATTTTATTTATCTTTGACTTTTGTCTTCAGCAAGTCTGGCGCCCAACTCTTGAACTAGTCAAGTTAATTAATGTATAATTTTTTTAGTGGCCAAATTTGATAAACTAGGAAAAGTCATTAATTGAACCTTACTCACGGCCTAACCGTATCCATCTGAGCAGCCTATCGGCAAAGTGATTTCACCTTGTTAAATTTGAATCATATAATTTAAAATCTGGGGTTCAGAAGTAAGGGGTGTTGCAAGATCTCAAATAACAATTTTCATGACCAACTTTCACCTCCCTCCTCAACCCAATTTCCACCCTTAAGGGATGGAATATCAAAAATCCTTTCTTAGTGGGTACCTGCGTCATCATAGGAATACGCTGTCAAAATTTCAACTTTTTTGGTATAGCGGTTCGGTCTCGGCGTTGATCGTATGTCAGTCAGACAGGACATGTAATTATACAGGGTGTAATCTAACCACTTGCACACCCGTGAATGACGAGTGTATAATGCCATTTGATAACGAATTACAGTGATAATTTTTTTTTAAACATATTTTGTTCTTTTTAAAATTCGACAAAATTTTGGGTAGCGCCAACCGCTTAATTTCAGGTGACCTACTCAGAAGAAAACTTCGGCAATTGTCGAATGAATAAACATTTAACTCAACATTTGAATAAGTAAGAATATTGACTGACCTTATTATTTACAAACTGGTGATGAAGTCAGAACTAGTTGACTCCATACTCTGCTGCGAGGCACTATCATCATTATCACTTGTGAGAAACAAACAACACAAACCGGGGAAACTTTCGCAATTGAATATTGTTTTGAAAAATAATATCACGACCATTGTAGTGATTCAGACATTCCGAATACGTGAGCTGAACACTGTTGCCAAGCAAGATTTTCGAATGCACGGTTTACAAAGCTGTCTACGAACGAAAGATCGTTGGATTCCACTATTGTTTTCTGATTGACTGGTTTCCTAATTAGCAGTCAATCAGAAAACAGTACGCGATGTGCAGGAGAATCAATTTGAATATTATTGTCTTTGTCTTTTGCTGGCTCTTGAAACTGAACAACGGGCTGTTCCGTACGTATTTTGAAGAGTAGAAGGCAGAATGAATCATTCGTCGCATTCATGAATGAAGTAGTTAATTTCAATTATGGCTGGATTCTGGAGTCAATCACTGTGCGAGCGTTTCCGTAGTAGATACATTAATATAATATGATTTATTTTTTCATAGAATGGCAAATTTTTCAAAAGAATAAGACACTAATGTTCAAATCAATTCTCGTGCACATCGCCCACTGTTCTCGGATTAGTTGTTGATTAATATTTCAAGATATTACATTCACAAGCCATTGAGAAAACACTAGTAGAATCTAACAAACCTTCGTTCGTAGACAGCTTTGTGAATCGTATATGGAAGAATCTTGCATGGCAACAGTGTTTGGGTTAACGTGTTCAGAATTTCTGAATTACTAGAATGCTCGTGATATTATTTTTCAAAACAATATCCAATTGCGAATGTGTCCCACTGTTTGTGTTTCTTGTTTCTCACTAGTGACTGTTTTGATTATTATTAGTGTCTCAAAGCAGAGTATGAAGTCAACTAGTTCTGACTTCACCACCAATTTGGATATAACAAGGCTAGTTGTTTTCTTCACTTTGAATTCGAATATAATCTCAGGCAGTCTACAATTCACCACACAATCAGTTCAACATTCAAATGTCGAGTTGAATGTTTATTGCATTCGGCAATTGCCGAAGTTTTCCTCTGAGCACCTGAAATTAGGCGGGAGCCGCTACACAAAATTTTGACAAATTCCACAAAGAACAAATGTTTAATTTTTTTTCAGATTTTTAACCACTGTAATTTGTTATGAAATGGCACTATTCACTCGTCATTCACGGGTGTACAAGAGGTTTGATAACTCGCTGTATATGTATGGATCGTACTTGAAAATAATTATAATTCTCATTGCAAGGATTATCTACACATTTTACAGATGTTAGACAATTTATAAAGGAAAGGTATGGCAAAGGTGATAATTGAGACACTTTCAAGAACTACTTCATTGATAAACGATAATTTTATACATATTTTGGATTTTTCAACTTTTTGTGAATCTTTCAGTATTAACTCAGGTAGACATACACACACATTCAAATGTCGAGTTAAATGTTTATTTTATTCGTCAATTGCCGAAGTTCTCTTCTGAGCAGGTCACCTGAAATTTTGTCAAATTTTATAAAGAACACATGTTTTTTTTTTCTGATTTTTAACCATTGTAATTTGTTATGAAATGGCACTTGTCACTCGACATTCACGGGTGTGCAATAGTTTTGATTACACGCTGTATTTGTATGGATTGTATTTGAAACTAATTATGATTCTTATGACAAGAATAATTTACACACTTTACAGAAAAAGTATGACAATTCATGAAGAAAAAAGTGTGACAAAAGTTATAATTGAGAAACTTCCAAGGGGCCGTTCAAGTATTACGTAAGCACCAAAGAGGGGGGGGTCTTTGCTTTGCTTATTTACCAATGCTTACCTAAGCATAAGAGAGTGGGGCTTTGTTACTTTCGCTGACAAGTGGGGGGGGGTTAAAAATGACAAAAATTCTGTTTACGTAATACTTGAACGGCCCCCAAGAACTAATTAATTGATAAACGATAATTTTTCAATTTTTGTTTTTTGTTTTTTCAACATTTTGTAAATCTTTTAGTATTAACTCAGGTATGTCTACTTGACTATCCATTTTTATATACTTATAATCATAGAAGATAATGAAGCCGTTGGCAGTAAAGTCTGCCATTGGTGACATGAATTAGTCAATGATCATAATTATTCAAATACTTACAACTGAACTGATTACAGTTTATAACACTTACTTCCGTTTTCTTTCTGGATTGTTTTTGTGCCGACTCGATCAATTTTCTGTTCCTGCTGGCCAATATGTTGTCGAGGAAAAAACTATTAACACTCTTTACGAGGATGAGGAGAACAGCTACACATAAAAACGAGGTAGTAAAACAGCGGCATCCTGATGGACCCTGGACGTGAAGCGTGTGTTTCTGTCTATTCCAATTGTTCGGTCTTCTATTGGAGTTCTTTTATTACTTTCTGTTTAGTAGGAATTTTTTTATTCAAGGAACATTGTGTATATGACGAGCATCTTATCAAAACACATTATGTCCCACAAAACCGTTTTTTCAGTAGAGTCACAAAACTATTCGTTTCTTAACACTATATAGTGAGACAATTTTTTATCATACTTAGATCTGAATATTAACCATATTTAAAGCAAAAGCAGTATCAGTTTCCAGAAAAAACGAGTATAATTCTTGGACATAATGCGTTTTGTTGCAGCTGTGATAATAACAATTGAGGAAGGTATTAAATTTGATGATTCAATACTAATTCCATTAACTTTATACCACATCTGACGCCTGCTTTTGAACCCTCGCCTGCCTTCGAACTCCTGTTATCTTTTATGTTTTCGCTTTGGACTTTTTTTTACCCTTTTTTGATGTGGTGGTTCCGGTTCGCATTCATATAACGCTGGGACAGAATGTGATTCGATGTGTTTCGTATATGGGCTTCGAAGCTACAATCATAGTGACTCCGGAACCGCATCGAACTCGATTATGTACCAAAGTGGACAAAACGCGTTTTTATGAGTTGCTCCTCATATGAAGTCGGTAGTTGATAATAATTACTCAAGAATATCACATCTCTACTTATGTATGGCCTGATGACAAGTCGGAGCCACAAAAAAAGCAGACACTCGCTGGAGTAATCAGGGGAAGTTCATTTTGGATGAGTCTAAAAACACGAGCTCCCAGCGTACCAAAGAAATATCGGGCTCACCAATATACGTTTCACCTAATAAAATCATAGTTTGAAAATAATACGTTTCTATACCAATATGAACTAAAATGTTGAAAATAATAGAAATAAAGTCATTGACTAAAAAATCAACTATAATGTAAAAAAAGCATGGAGTGCTGGATATCAGTTGCCTTGAATTTTTGATCGGTAGCTATTCGTAAAGGTCTTTATGAAAAGTAAGTATATTTCACATTAAAGCTATTTTTTTGTTAATCACTCCATTCTTTCATTTTTTCAAATTTTCAGTTCATATTGCTGAAAAGGTGTGTTTTTGAACTTGACAACTACAGGAGAAAAACACTCCCACACCTCTGTTATGTGAACTACGAATTCTTTTTCATTGGACTAAAGAATGTGTAATATAAAATATGGAAATAACTTTCAGAATTCCTTATTCCTATAAAGTATTCACGCCTTTTTGAGCAATGGACCACTCCAGAAATGTATTGTTTTCAATTAGGAGCTGATGATCTTTGTGAGAATACCAGGTCATAGCTACAAAATTATCGTGTTGTTATTGGTGCTTAATACGTCTGCAAAATCTCAAATGAATCGGACGTCTGAAAGTGAGTGAAAGTTGGATTGGAAGATTCCATCTTTTTAAAAAGGTTGCAATACAACCAGCTAATGAAAAACGGAAGGTGAGGTGGACCAGCGACCGGTCTATGGAGTGACCGTATTTTACAAGCTTTTATTCAGTTTCACCTGTTCCGATGTAATCAAATCAACCGATCTCAAGAAACAAGTTGAACGTTTTTGGAAAATTGAGGAATTTCCCTCTAAAAAATCATTTTTTCCAGAAGAGTCTTTTTGTGAAAACCATTTTAAAATAAACACTATTAGAGATTCCCAAGTCGATTTGCAGTTAGTCTTTTTGTTTCTCTAGAGAACCTCTTTCTGTGTTGGGTGATTCTCTTGAAATTCCCTAGAACAAAAATTAGGCAAAAATACAAATTTGAAGTCATAAGTTGAGTATATTGATTTGGGTCATATGTCTCAATTAAATACAGTGACTGAAGATGACTATCATATTCCACATCATTATGTTTCTGAAGAGAGCAGTATGACAACCAAGCTTCGAATTGTATTCGACGGCTCCGCAAAATCAACTTCCGGTTTTTCGCTAACGATATTTCAGCAGTTGGCCCAACTATACAGGATTATTTGATTTCTATTGTTTCACGTTTTCGAATTCATGATATCATACTTGCTGGTGATATTGCAAGTTCTAATGAAAAAGGAGAAAATAAAATTCCAGAAAACATCATGGCGTTCTGCTCCGTCAGAGATGAGCTCTACACTGCAACATATGGCACTACACTTGCAAGCTTTTCATGTATTCGTGCTTAACATGAAATTTCACAAAATATCAAAAATGATTATGCTAATATGAGCTGCACCATGAACCACTATTTATACGTTGATGATCTTCTTACAGGTAGCACTATAAATGATGTGTTGAACACCAACAATCAAATTTCATAGAGTCTTACAGAATATGGATTTTTATTTAGAAGCGCATTAATGAATCTCAATCGATTTTTGAATGATTGTGGTATTATTGAGGGCAGAAGGACGATTGAAGCATTCTTATTATGAATTCAATAAAAAATATCCAGCTGTTTTATCAATTTTATAAATTTTGATAGCACGTGATGAAAATGTGAGAATATTGCATACATATATGGCCTATTTCTGGGAGTAACCTTGCGCGTAAGGTCTGTCAATGTGTCAAGTACTTAAGATTCATAGCGGCTATCATGAAGAATATAATGGGTGATTTTCCGAAGGAAAGGTTTACGCCCGCTCGTCTCTTCACAGTAACTGCGGATCATTTCCTTCGAAGGATAAAAAATTGAAAAAAAAATATTAAAAAAATCATACATTCATTTGCTCCGCGATCAAAGTCATGGAGGTAGTAAGTAACTCAACCACAGAATCTTTCATCGCTGCAATGAAGCGTCTCGTTGCGAAACGGGATTTGTGTGAAAAAAATGTTTCGGATAATGGCAGCAACTTTGTGGGAGCAAGAGCTCAGTTGAAAAAATTCCTTGGTTATTTTAATGACACTATTCAAACTAAATTGAGCCAAGAATTTCATTCCTCCCCGAGCACCAAACTTCGGCGGGCTCTGGAAGGCCGGCGTGAAGTCCGTTGAATATCACTTAAAATAATTGTTGGTGACACTCTTACTCTCGAAAAGTTGTCCACACTTGCAGCACAAATGGAATCTGGTTCCACTAGTAGACCTCTCTATACCTTATCATCAGATCCTAATGATCCTTTACCTCTGATCCCGGAACACTTTCAAATTGGCGCCAAGCCGACTGCTGTTCCGGTTCGTGATTGGCTATCAACCTCAACCAATTTTTTTAGCCTTTACCAACATATCCGGAAAATGACTCAACTTTTTTGTCCAGATTGTGGAAGGAGTACGAATCGAATTTGCAAATAGGTACAAAATGGAAGGAAACCCAGTCATTCAAACTGGATACTCTTGTTCTCGTAAAAGAAGATGGACTCTTTCCATTGTAATGGCTCTTGGGCAGAGTCACTGAGTTATTTCCTGGTTCGAACTGTGACGATGCAGACAGTCAATTAAATTCATCTGCGCCCTACATGCCAACTTTGTGGTTTTTCTATTTCGGACAACCAAGACAACTAATGTTATATTTACTTGGAACCCTCATGTCTTTGAAGTGGGGCGGCGATGTTACATACAAAATGAATTTTTCTCAAAAAAACTAAAATCAGTGATTTAAACTACCAGATGTTTTTTTGAGTACATACATCATCTGGTTACTCTCTATAAAGGTAGAATGGTCATCTATACCTGCTCGACGAACTATTCACGAAACTGTATGCCTTTTTGCTGTTCTTGTTAAGTTTGTTAGAGTTGGTTTGATAATGTATATTGCACAAGAAACAATAAATTTCTCATTTTGTTACTGCGAATTCTTATTCAAACAACAATCAAATTAACTAGATTGTGGTAATCAACCCACATACACAACAAATGTGGTGTCACACTATTTACTTGATAGGCTCCTAAGGGCGGGATACATTCACTGGTATTAAATGTATTTTTTCTGTGACGGGAAAAAAGTTTGACATCTTATCTCTGTTAACAGGTGACAAAATATCACTTTCTATGAAATTACTTTTTTTCCCGAGAAAAAACTTAGTATGTACTTTTTTCCCGGATTTATATACACATAAGTAAAGGTAGATATTTAATTTAAGAATATTTTATTATACAAAAGTAACATTTTCTTCATATCAAAAGTACAATTATCAAATGTGCATTGCATGAATGACATGTTCCTTGAACTATTCGATACAACAAACGAATTCTCTTGTGTTGAAATGATATTTTCTTCTGCCATGTACACAACTGCCGTTGATGGACCTGGTCGCAAATCGGGTGTTATTTCAGCACTGCCACACGTTCTGAACACTTCATCGGCTATTTCTGTCCTATGTGCTACCGATTCATCAACATACCCTTCAGCGATCGTTGATGACTTCCAACCGCCATGTTTCTTTGGTGTCATCGTGTCTCCCCCAGATTCAACTAAAAGTTTAGCAGACGATCGAAATGAATGACCTGTATATGACTTAGCATTTTCAAGTTGAAGAAAATTAGCTACTGTTGCAGGTACCTTATAAAACTAATTTTTACCCACAACCTGATTGATATATTTTCAATTGCGATATGCATAAAACAGGCGGCGATCCTTTGCTGCTGCTGTACGAAGGGCTACGTACATTCGGAAAATTTTAATTTAGGTATTCTTCAGTAACAAATTTCATGTTCACATCATGCTTTGTTTCACAATTAATAACGTTCCCGAATCTTCAATATCATCTAATGTTACCTGGCTGATTTCACAGAATAGACCCAGATAACACATGGACATCCAATGGATATCCATTGGACATCCTTCATTAATTTTATGGATATACTATGGACATCCAATTATATCCAAAAGATATATTATGGACATCCGATGGATGTCCAAAGTGGAACAACCTGTACATCCATAGAATATCCTTCAAGGATATCCATAAGATATCCTCCAGAGATGTCCATAAGATATCTTTCAAAGAGATCCATAAGATATCTTTCAGGAATATTCAAAAGTTATCTGAAAGATTCCTTGAGAGATATTCTGGAGATATCCTTCGGGGATATCCATCGAAGATAAAATATAGTAATAGCAATCAGGAGGGAAATGAAATAATGGTATTGAACAAAAAAAAATGTATTAATAAACTCTGGTATCAACAAATAAAATGTATAAGTAAACTCTGAAATGAAAACAGAATATTTAATGCAGAATAATAAAAAAAATCAAGTTAAAGAAAAAATAGAATGCTATTTTCTTCGTCCATCCAGGTGTTTCCCTTATTCTAGAAGATGACATATGCCATTCTTTGGCCCTTCTCAGCCAAGCCTAGATGACTTCTTCAGTAGCTTTCTTATTTTCCGTCGAATCACTGAGGTCAGCCGCTTCTGAAATGATATATTCACGGGTATAATAAACGTTGAAATTTACAAAACAATACTGAGAAATATTATGCTTTCTTTTGAATTCGAATACTGATGACGATAATATATATACCATTGCCATAGTCTCTCTCTTTATTGGTATACTATGATATATACTATGATATATATATATATATATATATATATATATATATATATATATATATATATATATAAATATATATATGAAAGAGAGTAATATCGAGGGGACTGTTAAGAACAAAATGGAAGGAATTCAATTGACATAGCCCTCAGAGAAAAGTGCTAACCGTAGACACGTATTTCGGGCTCTCGGCCCTCATCAAGTGCAAGGATGAACAACACTTGGTAGAAAACGACAAATCAACGGAGTCAACAAACAGAAGCCAGCCGCTCATTCGTGATTTCTTTCAGCAGACCCTGAATTCCAGGGCAACAACCAACGTCACCACGGAGGCAGCTATAGCTACCTGCGTGACATCCGAGTCCAGGAATATAAATATGAAAGAGAGTAATATCGAGGGGACTGTTAAAAACAAAATGGAAGGAATTCAATTGACATAGCCCTCAGAGAAAAGTGCTAACCGTAGACACGTGTTTCGAGCTCTCGGCCCTCATCAGTACGGTGGAGAAGTGCAAGGATGAACAACACTTGGTAGAAAACGACAAATCAACGGAGTGGTGACGTTGGTTGTTGTCCTGGAATTCAGGGTCTGCTGACCAAAATCACAAATGAGCGGCTGGCTTCTGTTTGTTGACTCCGTTGATTTGTCGTTTTCTACCAAGTGTTGTTCATCCTTGCACTTCCCCACCGTACTGATGAGGGCTGAGAGCCCAAAACACGTGTCTACGGTTAGCACTTTTCTCTGAGGGCTATGTCAATTGAATTCCTTCCATTTTGTTTTTAACAGTCCCCTCGATATAACTCTCTTTCATATTTATATTCCTTGACTCGGATGTCACGCAGGTAGCTATAGCTGCCTCCGTGGTGACGTTGGTTGTTGCCCTGGAATTCAGGGTCTGCTGACCGAAATCACAAATGAGCGGCTGGTTTCTGTTTGTTTACTCCGTTGATTTGTCGTTTTCTACCAAGTGTTGTTCATCCTTGCACTTCTCCACCGTACTGATGAGGGCCGAGAGCCCGAAACACGTGTCTACGGTCAGCACTTTTCTCTGAGGGCTATGTCAATTAAATTCCTTCCATTTATATATATATTATATATATATATATTTAATATATATATTTATATATATATATATATATATATATATATATATATATATATATATATATATATATATATTTATATATATATTTATATATATATATATATATATATATGTATATATATATATATATATATATGTATATATATATATGAATATATATATCAGTTTTAGTTGTCCACTTTATTTTTTTTGTTCCATACCAGCTATATTTGGAGGCAAACATATTAGTGAGCACGGAAAAAAGGCATCGTTCCACAGTCATATTTTTGAGATTTCATTTAGGTACCTGAAAAAGGAATAGAAAACATACAACTTACCTACATAAGCTTTGAACTTCGATCCAGTTCCCAAATATTCTTCCGAAAGATTCATTTTTTCAGTGCAATCAATAGGAAAATGTTCGAATCTACTGATGAATCATCTTCATCACATGTCCACTGTTGTTGGCATTCACACCATTTTTAATCTGGGCACTGTGACATTTGAAAAACTCGTGTATTGTGGCAAATGTAACGAGGTGCTTTCCAGCATATTGAAACTTAAACAGCAAACACATAAATGCATTGGAAATAATGAATTTTTATAGGTTTTGTCCTTCTCGATTGATATTCACCTGTATTCGGCCAATATATAATTCCCTTTGGAAACAATCAATTGCTACAGATGAAAACCATTATGTCCAGACCAACAGGGTATCAAAAACGAAAGAAAATAGAAAAAAAAACACGACTTTTGTTTGGATTTAGTGCTATGACTATGACCTTCGACCTGCCTCAACAAAATGACAGACGTCGCCAGTAATTATGCGTATAGTATGACCAGGCTATCGCAGACACATGTATATCTGTTCTGTGGTCGCAGACGGTCCCCGCGACAACATATTTTTGAAAAGGTACAATTTGTGTATCTACGACAATATTCACATTCATTTATGATTGCTTTGGATATCTCATGGCTATCCCTAGGATATCTTCTGAAAGATATCCATTTCAAATCAAGTAGAAAAACGAAACATGAGATTTTATCAAAAAAATTAATCTATATGTACGAGCATGAAAAAAGCTCAGAAATTGACACAATAAAAATCAATCTTGCAATTTAAACTTATCCATATTTGCTCCGGATATCTCATGGCCATCCATATGATATCTTCTGAAGGATATCCATTTCAAATCCGTCGACGGATATCTTATGGATGTCCATTTCAAATCCAGGGATATCCCGACCAGAATTGGATATGAAATGGATATCCATAGGATATCCTGTGTTATCTGGGGACAAGCTCCTGCAATCCCAAATACTACAACAACCTTGGCCATTAAATAAACTTAATCGGCAGCATTATTTAAAAAATCACTCATTGGTGTACTTGTGAAAATCGCGGCTTTCTTGGCGTGCAACCTTTCCCATTTTGTTTCAGAAATGTAATTATTTTGAAATATTTTGAAATGTCTACTCTATTATTGGATTGTAACATACTTTTATTCATTGAATAATTCGACCACACTGTTGATTGCTGTTGTGCCAGTTCCGAAAAATAAGCCAATAACACTGTCTCCAAGAAAGAACTGCATGTCTTTTTCATCTTCCATTCCATGAATCTTGAATACGCGGTTTCGTTAATTTTCCGCGATTTAGCTGACAATAATTTTTGTAACGCTACTTTCGTTACATCTACTAACTCTGGTGGAGTCAGAGAAAACTCGGAACCAAACATTTCTTAACTTTATATTATTCAAAATAACTACTAAACAACCACTTAGTTCGCAATTTTCAAATCAAATCACAGAACTAAATTGACAGGTATTTGATTACTTCAAAGGTTTTCTTAGCAACGCAGGTCTAATTGTCGCTATAAGTACAACAGCCAACCAGTTTAAAAATTCAAATTTCATATCGATAATTTTCTGACTTTTTCAATATTAAATCGTCGTTTTTCCCGCCACAGAAAAAAATTGTGCATTGTACACGGTAAAAATATTAGATTTCACTTCGAACAAAAAAATCTAAAACTTTTTTCCCTTGTATAATAAATAACTATTAGATTTATTTTTGTGGCTTATGGTCTAAAAGCTGTGACTGTGACCTTTTCAGATCTCTGGTGTTCTCCATCATATTTGTTGAAGTTATTTGTCTAGTTCCGTCCTCATCAATAGGAATATTGAATATATATATAGACATATTCAGAAGAGATTTTTTTCAGCTTAACCTCCAGATTATTTTCGTTTATCAATGCGAGCAACTCATCAATAGATCGTTTCTGTTGACTCATAACAATCATCATGTTCAACAATCGATTGAGTTCTGGAGTTGGCGCCCCGGACGAATTCCTCTTTTGCCTGTGTCAACGGCCGACAGTGTCCCTGAATTTCCTACGAACGAAAACGGATCGACAATCCACGTGATAACTCTCAATTCCGTACGCTTTTTAGCTTTTGTTATTGACTTCAAGGACGGTGCGCTGTCATTTGTGTTTTATTACCCTGTCGTCGTAAGTTCTATTCCTGCAAGAGAATTTCAGTTACAGCAAGATGCTTCACCCGCTCCGTATTTCTGTATTTTATTAGGGGCAGATAAAATATATTGCTTCGGGTATATCTTGTTGGTCTAGGCTCCGTATATTTCACGTGTCACCTCGCTGGAGTGTATTCGATATTAAAGTGATAAATGGGAGAGATTCCTTCACATATTACCAGATCATGATCATACAAGTTGAGTATTCGGAACTGGAAATTAACTTTAAAAAAAACACAAGTTTGGAAAACGGAGCGGTGTCTCTATGTGAACTGATTTATTTTCATCATTCGAATACATTCGAAAGGAAGACACCTGCTTATCTCAAAAGTAACATTCAGCAGTTCCTAGACAGAAAATCGTGGGGTAATCACAGGATTTTGGATCATCGGGGTGACTTGAGAATTCAATGGTTCCTCCGATGATTTTTTTAAATATTTCTTAAAGTACACATGATTCAAGGCATAGATTACAGATACAATAATGAATAACCTATATAGATTAAAACAGTCCAAACACTTATTTTTTGAGTAAGTACTGGAACGTCTGAAATAGAGTCCACCTTTTTGATTTTGTATTTCTAAGGCATTTTGAACATTTTTTTATATCATCTGAATTGATAGAATCAATTTTCAAAGGCTTTAACTTGATTCTGGTATTTTCCCACTTCTAAATTCGGAAGTTCAACAAATTTGAATCTTTCATTGAAGTCATGATAACTTCGTGATGTAATGTCTTCAGTTATCACTTCACATTTTGAATTGAGGTCTAAAACAGTTGTCCCTTGAAGTAAAATATTGTCTTTATTCGTACCACATTCTTGGATAGCCACAATATTTTTGGGTGTTGTGAAAATGGTCTTTGTTAATTTTGTATGAATGGTTGGGGGTAATTGATTTGAGAAAAGTTGAAAGGTCTTATTTGTTGATTTTAGAAATGTGGCCTCAAATTTCGTTGCTGTGACTGCGGATGCATAGGTCTCTGAGAATTTGGATTTATTTGAAATTTGGTAGTTTTTAATGGATTTCAAAGAATTTTGGAATTGTAGACTGTTATTCCTATTTTAGCTATAGAGAAAATGTTCTTCTTCTATCAATAATGACATAGCTTCCTCAAGAGAATCTGGATCTCTTAAACGAATATTGTTTTGTATTTGATTGGGTATTCCTCTAATGAAAGTTTTCAATGCCAAATCGTTATAATTTTTGAGTTGAACTACTTTTTCTTCTGCTGTTAAAGTTAACGTATTCAATTCTGTTTCAATCAAACTTCGTGCATTTTGACATCGCATGCGAAAACTGTAAGGGGTTTCATTTTTATGGGGACGCAAAATAATTGAATCTTTCTCTAAACAGTCAATATTTTTCTGATCACCAAAACTTAAATATAATTCAGCTTTTATATCATTCCATTTATTTAATTCAATTCTCGAACCAATAAGAGCTAGTGCCCTACCTACTGGTTTTCCCATGATTGCTCGTGAAATGAATTGACTGAGAGAATAATTATTTGGATCACTAAATTGAATTATCAAACTTCCACAATTTGTAATAAAAATGTTCAAAGTTTGGGAATTTCCATCAAAATTTGGAATAGTATCGACATATAGTCTAAGTAATTGGTAATTCACAGGCTGAGCCATTGTTTCAACTGTGTGTTCAGTAGAAATCGATTCGAACAAACTTAACGAATTATCTATATCGATTTCCGTCATAAATCAATGATAAACCTATTTTTATTTGTATTTTATGCTATATACTCCTTTGTAGAAATGAAATTTACAATTAAAATTCGAAAATAGAAAAAGAAACATTCCTTTCTATGTTTCTTTCACAGTAGTGTGATGATTGCTTTAATTTTTTTCTTTCTTCTGTTGGTTCCTCACGCTACTGACAATAAGATTTGGGCGATGCTTTCCCTCGTCTCTGGACTTCCTATGACTAGGCTGGGGCTTCGACGATGTGGTTCTCCACCAGTTTTTCGAAACTTCGGCGATTTATGTCCTCTGCATCGAATGTGTTGAATTTGGCGATGTAGTCCTCGTCCAAACTGCTTTCCACTTGGTTTTTTGGCTCTAAACACACTTTTTCAGAGTTTATCAATAAACTGTTGATACAGACCGATTTCACGATTTTTGACGAATTGATTGACAAATCCTACAACGACTGCGCCAGTTGATTATTCGGAACTGGACATTAACTTTTTAAAAAACACAAGTTTGGGAAATGGAGCAAACATACAGCTTGGGGTCTCTATGTAAACTGATTTATTTTCTTCATTCGAAAACATTCGAAAGAAGGACATCTGTTTATTTTGAAAGTGACATTCGGTAGTTTATTCATTCTGCGCTACAATATATATATATATATATATATATATATATATATATACACATATAATTCATCCTAAATATCATTATTGTTCCTATAACTTACAAGTCACAAAGATGGTCGTTAGGTGGTTCTGTTTGCGTGAGTTAGTAATGTTCATATATAATAATCATTGTATTCAGAAATACATTCATGGATGGTGTATTATGGAAAATAGATTACACACTATTTATAATTTTTCTTTATAATTATAAGTTATACTGAATAACAGATCACGTCTAGTTACTTCCTACAAATAAACAATATATATAAATATTGTAACCTATAACGTTGAATTCTTTTGATAAAGTGTGATTTTGTACTTCTGACTGAAACAAAAATAATATGCTATATTCCGCGATGTCGGAGATGAAGCAAATGCGACTGATATTGTAAAGATGCACTATCCGTCATCATTGTGATACTAACGTAGAACCAAACTGATATATTTTAGTCGAATTAGTAGAGGTTCATCTTCCAAACCAAGCGATCCGATATGTGAGGGCAGACTTCTTAGACGGTTGTCCTTGATTTGCTTGTTTCAGCTCAGCCTTTGCGACATAATTAATAGGTATTTTATCATTCAGGTATAAAAATATTATTTTAGTCAAAATACAAATGAAGTTAAATTCGTACAAATAAGGAATCTCAGTATTGAGGTGATCATGGAAATATTATAGGCATATAAACAACTCGTTCATTAATAAAACTGAAAAGTTTGAAATGTACCAAATTATTAAAAAAATAAACAGAAAACCCAAATACGCGGAGAATGATTAATTCGAATTCTGCAACAACTTTCGCGTCCGGAATAAACCAGTTCCTTCGTTTCAATTTCTCAATACTACAAACTCCTACTTTATTGATGTTATTTTATTTTTTCCAGGTAAGTTTAACAGGCAGCGAGAGAACAAACATGCGAGGAGGTATCACTTAAAAGGTGAGCGTATCTCATTAAAGCATTGATTATTGCTAAGGAAAATCGAATCTGGAAGAAAAATCGTTTCTGATTTTGGTTAGGTTGTTTTTTTTTTTTTTTTTCGAAAAAACTTATGCACAATTTTTGCCCAGCCAGTCATTGTTTTTCTTATGTTTGCTGTCAGTACTAACATTTTGAATACATTTCATTCTGTTACTCGATTGGCCAGGTTTTCTGCAACCCGCTCTGAAAAGAGGGCGTGAAAGGGGATGAAAACTTGTATGGAAGTGCCATTAGTTCTGAAGTTGGAACCATGAGAATTGGTACTTGAGCTTTTCTTATCAAAGGTGTTTTGAAAATTCAACCAAAATAGGTTTTAACAGGAGTTGAAATTTCTTATAGAATATTGATATTTCAGGTCTTAGTTACAAACTAAGAAATTCAATTCCTGAGGGGGTGAAAGGGGAGGTTCAAAGAAATTTTATTGTGCCTCATCTTGCCCTATATTTAAAGGTGTATGTGATTATTTTGCATATTGACTGGAAATTATCGATATTTTTATTTATTTTTATTTCTCAAAGATCACTAGCAAAGGGACACGCATTACTCAAATTTTACAATTTTATCGCCAACTTTTCGACGACATTTTGGC
The DNA here is from genome assembly GCA_018342105.1 of Gonioctena quinquepunctata. Lineage (NCBI taxonomy): Eukaryota > Metazoa > Arthropoda > Insecta > Coleoptera > Chrysomelidae > Gonioctena > Gonioctena quinquepunctata. Next base: position 47,240 of record JAFIRS010000369.1, on the reverse strand, counting down.
CTTTTTCAGGGTTAGAATGGAAAGTGTTCATAATTACAAAATTATCAAGTTACAGATTTTGTAAGCATGAACACCTATAATTGTAGCTCTGGGATAGGCAAAAATTTTGCCGAAACGTGAGCTGTGAAATTTGAGTAATGCGTTTTACTTGTTCACTTGCTCGTGCAATGTGTTTGAAAAACAAAAACATTATATTCGGACTTGAAAACAGACCGCATTTCGATTGATATTTTGTTTTCTCCAGTGCTTCATTTTTACACTTGGAATGTTTTCTTCATATTTTGGTTTGTCTCAAGTTTTATATAAAGGGTGTTAGTGAATAAGTGCGACAAACTTCAGGGGATGATTCTGCACTATTTATGTAGTGCTCCGAAATCGGTTAAGATATGCAGATGAAATTTGGTGAGTTTCAGGAAGTGGTTGTTGCGCATTTTTTGACATCTAATTGAGAATTTTATGTCCATCATTGGCGCGCAAACGGGTAATGATCTCAATTTTTCAAAGAAAAAAAGGGCACGACACTGAAATATTCCAAATTGAATATAATTTTTGGCTTCCTCGATTCATTTGTGACAAAAAATCTGTCCTGTTTTTTCGTATGGGGCACCGTTTTTATGCAAAAAATTAAACATCTTAACGCGTATTTTTCATTTCTTAAAACATTATCAAGAACTCTCTAATACAATAACGTTGAACCAGAACAATAACAGATAATAACACCAATAATTAATTTGAAATATCTCAGTGGCGTACCATTTTTTTCTTCAAAAAAATTGAGATCATTAACCGCATGCGCGCCAATGATGGACATAAAATTATCAATTGCATGTCAAAAAATGCGCAATAACTACGTCTTGAAACTCACCAAATTTAATTTGCATATCTCGACCGGTTTCAGAGCAATAAATAAATAGTCAGTTTCTGAGAAAAACTTTAACACCCCGTATCTCGGAAAACGGAGCATTTGCGGACAAAAGTTATATAGCAAACTCATTATTTTTTCATGCAGAATCACTTCCTGAAGTTTGTCGCACTTATTCACTAACACCCTGTATTTGTAAGGTACATCATTTGACGCAAAAAATACTTTATCAATGGATGAAAATATTCATCAGTAGTTTTAGACCACCGTTGAATTTTATTGTAACATTACAATTGTTTCACAACACAACATATGTGTAAAATTACAAATCAGTGAATTGCCAATACGAAATATAATACATTTCAAGTAATATACCAAGATATGTGAGGAAACCTACTAAGATGAGTCGTAATTTTACAATCGTCATGATTTTACAATCTCCATGTAGTAACCCTACACGTATTGTAATTTAACCGAACTGTTGGTCAGTTTCCAACCAAAAGTTTTTAAAATTTATTAAAAAAAAATGTGACTTGATTTAATACAATTTTTGTTAAGTTACAAAAATATATTGAAACTGAAATGACACTGAAGTCATTGAAAATTTACAAATATTTTCAGTATTTATATAACTCTGACTTGAATATTACATAATCTATTGTAATTCAACTGGAAAAAAATTCTCACGCGTTTTGTAATTTCACCGAACTGTTGGTCGATTTCCAGTCAAAAGTTTTCGAAATTTACAAATTTTGTTTGCGTTTTGATCAACTACAAAGTTACAAATATATATTGAAACTAAAATTACTCTTACCTAATTAAAAATTTATATATTTAAAAATTGTATTTTTACAACTCAGACTGGAAAATTCCATTATTTTTTGTAATTTCACCAAATTTCTTATGCGTTTTGTAATTATACCGAACTGTTGGTCGGAATTCCAGTCAAAAGCTTTTAAAGTTTACAATCATTGTGATTTGACTCTCTACCTAGATTTACGCATCAAACGTAGCTAGCCTGTGCGTGTTGGAACTGTCTTTTGTTTTTCTTTATTTTCGGGACAATCGGCGTTGACACCAAATAGACAACACTGCGATTTCGTTACTTGAAATTACTGTTAAGTGTTACTTGAGTTAGTGGAGCGTTTGGTTGTTTTATAGCCCACAAAAAGCAAGCCACTTTTAAATAATATTTTTTTTTATATTTCTTATTGTTCAAACTTCTGTTGATGAAAAATAACCTATCTAAATGAGGAGGATTAATACTACTTGTGATACTATTGCTGAAGTAACTGGAAGGAGTCATTGGTCAGAATCGGAGGCCATTTGTTGAAAGTTAAAAGAACATGAATTGTTGGTAAGTAATTCAATAATAATTGATTTTCTATTTGTTATCAGTAATTATTCATGGTACTCGCAACTGTAGGAATCTGACCATTTGTTCACTTCATTTATCAATTTTTAATGAGAACTAAATCTTATACTAAAATTACGAAACATTCCCCATCAAATTTTTCAACGAAATTACAACAGCTGTATTGCAATATTACTCAACAAATTTCTGATAGATGTTCAGTTAAAATGAAACAAATATTTCTAATTTTTCAAAACAAGTTGAATTAAATTTGTAGTAATTTTTTTTTTTTTTTAAATGTGAAAGTTTATTATGGTAAAAATAGTATATTGAGAAACATGTCAATGTCAAGATCATTTTATCATTTACCTAATTTAGTTTTTATATTTGGTTTTCATCTCAACCTGTTCTATTGGTGTTCATAATTATATTTTCCACAAAACCAATGATGTCCGATGTGAGGGCGGCAATTGATTCGGAAGCTCTGGAGTTCCAGTGTCGAATATGTGGAAAGAGATTCAAGAATGGAAGAGGTTTAAATATTCATACAAAAAGGATGCACCGCTCTTATGATGAAGGCTTGGCTTCGCAAATGTGTTATGGATCTTTGACTTGGAATGGAGCTTATTTTTCTGAAAATGAATCTTTCCCTGGCAGCCTAAATTCCCGTTTGTCGTTCCAAAAGTTGAACTCCCATATTATAGGAAGAATTCCAGAATCAGCAAGAGTGAGCGCTGCTGAAGCATTGTGCAGAGCAATTGACAACTGTGTTGAGTATAACTCCTTAGAAGCCTGGGAAAATCTGTTTTTTTTTCGCATATAGGTCTTTCTATCTTCCAACATCCAATAAAAATCGTAAAGAATCTCTAACGTCGATCATAAAAAGTAATATAAGAAACAATAATATTCCACAATATATATCTTAAGATATTCAGTCATTACCACCAACCACGAACCTTGCTAAGTGTATAATCAATGAAATCTCTGATGGGGATCTCATATCTGCTGTTCGAATCTTGTCGTCATCTGACACTATCGCAAGTTTTGACAGTCATACTCTATCTGAATTACGTTAGAAACGTTCAACTGAGTCAGAAGTTGAATATACAGGGAGTGAAAACTTTATTCCATTACAAGTCAATGAAATTGAAGTTTCAAAAGCAGTGAAATCTTTCCGTACTGGATCTTCTGGTGGACTTGATTCGTTGAGGCCATCGCACCTTCAAGATTCGCCTTCCGAAAGTTCTGGATCCATGGCGAAAAACTTTTGAGTTCTTTGACTTCGTTCTGCAACTTCTTACTAACTGGAAGAGTCATAGAGAATGTGATCTCCATACTTTACGGAGCCTCATTGGTTGCTCTTGAAAAAAGATGGAGGCATCAGACCTATTGCCGTCGGCTTGATTTTTAGACGGCTTGTGGCAAAACTAGCTTGTTCGAAGATAAAAGAAACTTTAGGTGAATTATTTCGCCTTATTCAATTCGGTTTTGGAACCCCAGGAGAATGTGAAGCCGTTGCTCACGCTGCTCGTCGATTTTTAAATCAACATCCAGATCCTGCCTCCACCGTATTCCTGAAAATAGATTTTCAGAATGCTTTCAATATGATTCATAGAAATATCCTTCTATAGAGAGTAGAAGACAAGATTCCGAATCTATATCCTTTCATAAGAAAATGTTATAAGAAACATACCTTTTAAAATTTTGGAAATAACACTATTTTGTCAGAAAGAGGTGTCCAGCGAGGAGACCCTTTGGGCCCAGCACTCTTCTGTTTATTCATTGATGATTCAACCAAATCAATCAAGGCTGATTTCAACCGTTGGTATTTCGATGACGGCTCCATAGGTGATAAATCTGATATAATTTCAGAACAGTTCGAAAAAATAATTTCCACATCATTGAAATTCAAAAAAAATGCGAACTATATTTCTTGGACGATTTGAAGGATGACATACCAGGAAAATTTTACAGTTTTGCTCTTGGTATGAAAATTATGAATAAAATCAACTGGACCCTCCTTGTTGCACCCATGTCAGAAGAATCTTTGGCACAATCCCCGAACTAAAAGACTGAATCTTTGAATTTGATGGCATCCCGCATGGATTCCATTCCAAAGAATATCATGTATTTTCTTCTGAAGAACTGTCTAGCTTTACCCGAATTGATATATACATTGAGATGTTGCATGACTTGGCGCCGTCAAAATGAACTTGATCTCTCCGACTCAACACTCCGTATGATTTTGGAGCAGATTACTAATAATAATTTCAGCTTGATTTGTTGAAATTATAAACAGGATGTTCATAAAATCAGATGTGGAATCATCTGCGACTGATGTAGTTCAATGTCCAGCGTGGCTTTAGCCGGGGAAGTAGTTGTTTTCTGTTAGACATTCACAAAAAATAACTTCATTTTAATCGTGGATTTTTCAATTCACAGAAAAATCTTTCTATCAATATTTAATTGAGAATGTTTCCCTTTTAAAAATAATTTCAGCCTTTCCACATGGCTTCAAGCAACATTTTCCGTAAATAAGGGTGGTCTGGGTATACGACAAGCATCTTCACTTGCTTTACCAGCTTTTCTTTCTTCGTTGAACAGCATTCGACATCTGGTTGATCACATTATACCTGATTATTTTTCCAGTGTGTCCGATGTTTACTATATAGAGTATGAATCTGTATGGTGTTCTGAAACTGGAACCTCTGCACCTGATAATAAAATTTCCCCGAAATCCTGGGATCTACCTCTCATCGAATTGTTATCTAAACAACTCCTTGACTCAGCTGTTGATTCTCCTTTTGAAATGGCTCGACTGAAGGCAGTTAGTATGAAAGAATCTGGAGCTTGGCTCAACGCTCCTCCAGTTGCATTCCTTGGAACTCTATTAGATGATGAATCTTTCAGAATTTCTGTGGGTTTACGTTGGGGCTGTTCTATTTGTGTGAGTCATGAATGCAGATGTGGATTCATCGTCAATGAAAAAGGGACGCGTGGATTGAGTTGTAGATTCAGTTCCGGGCGTTCGTCTCGTCATTCAACTGTAAATGACTTAATCAAGCGAGCTCAACCAACTGCTGATATTCCTTTGGGAATCATTCGTGATGATGGTAAGCGTCCAGATGGGATGTCTTCCATCCCATGGAGTCATGGAAAACCTTTAGTCTGGGACTTCACCTGCGTAGATACCGTTGCAGCATCACACATTGATTCAACATCCAGGAATGCTGGTGGGGCTGCAGATTCTGCTGAAGAGTCCAAATTGAAAAAATATTCTACTTTGAAAGATCAATACATTTTTCATCCGGTAGCAATCGAAATCTTCGGTTCATTTGGTAGTTATGCCACCGAATCAATGAATCATATTGGACAAAAATTTATCAATAAAACAGATGATCGAAGAGCAAGGACTTTTTTGATACAACATATCAGTATCGCCATCCAAAGAGGAAACGCAACGTCAATTTTGGGTTCTATTCCTGCTACTCAACGTATGGATGATATATTCATTCGTCCACAAAGAATAAATTTGTCAAGTAGTATTATTCGGTATTATTATTATAGCTGAAAAGTATAATTTGGATTCAACCACTTCCAAAAAAATAACGCGATCTACCATATCTTCATCCAACTTGATTTCAAGCAGCCTCCAATCGAATTCCTTATTGCAGCGCTCCAATGATTGAAAAAATCATCGCATAAGAGATGATAGCAGTAGCGGTGAGCGCATCTCCCTCAGTTATGATTACATCAAACCACTTGTGCTTGGAAGCTCCAAACCTCTTGGTCTTTATGGTTTGAAAAACATTGGCAATACCTGCTTTATGAATAGCGCAATACAATGTTCATCGAATACCAGATGGTTGCTCGAGTATCTGAGAATAGACGAACATTTGGAGGATATCAAAATGAGCATATCAAGTATGAAGGGTGCTTTGATAAAAGCATTTGAAGAAGTGGTGAAAGAACTTTTGGTCAGAAGATTCGTCTGATGTGGTGGTTAACACTGTTTCTTTGAAAAGCCAGATACAAAGATTTGCACCCCGTTTTATGGGTAACGCTCAACAGGATGCCAGATATTTATTGGAAGGTCTTCATAAAGATGTAAACAGAGTAAGAGAAAGGTCTAAACCTATGTTCATAGAAATCGATGAAAATGTGAGCGATAATGAAAAGGCAAAAGAGTCTTGGTCAAGATATCTCAGAATGGACAACTCGAAAATTGTCGATAACTTTGTTGGTCAACTGAAATCATCGTTGAAATGTTCTTTCTGTGGCCATTGTTCTGTCACTTTTGACCCATTCTGGGACCTTTCACTACCTATTCCAAAGAGTACTGGCAAACTCAGACTGTCGCAATGTTTAGACTTGTTTACTAGGGAAGAAATTTTGGATGATGACGAAAAACCCACTCGTTCTGAATGCAAGGGAAGGTTAAAATACACGAAGTCATTATCTATACTTAAATTCCCCAAAATTTTTGTAATTCACTTGAAAAGGTTTTCGCAGATGGAGAGATTCAGAGGAGAACTAAATGTCTCCATTGACTTTCTTCTCGATGGATTAGATATGAATATTTATGCAGTAGATAACGCAGCTACGTGTCGCTACAACTTGTATGCTGTATCCAACCATAGCGGAACAACTTTAACGGACACTACACGGCTTACTGTAGGCACCCTTATGCAGGCACATGGCACGAGTACAATGACTCGAGAGTATCACCGCTATCACCAAAATCTATCGTGAGTGGAGAAGCATACGTCCTCTTATATGATCAAGAGGACACCAAATCACAGTTTTGAATAGAGCATTTCACTTATTTACATTATATATTTCATATTCATCTTCACCTTGATAAACTTTCACAGTGAATTTACAATGCAGCATACTGAAATTACAAAACATTTTCAATTAAATTTGTTCAACAAAATTGCAACATTTGTCTCGTGATTTCACTAAACAAATTCCCGATAGATGTTTAGTGAATTTCAACAAATGTTTTGAAATTTTACTGAATGGAGTTGGAATAAGTCGTGTAGTGAATTTACAAAACTGAATTTCATTATTAGTATATTGTTATGCGTTAAAACGCCCGTTTTAGGTTCAAAATCACTTCAAACATTTTTAACAGAGTATATGTTATCTTTCCAGTTGATTGAATGAAAAAATGCTGTATATTTTAGAGACGCTCTTGCGACATCTACTTTTCTCTTCTATTCATACTTGTTTGAAAATAATTATTTTAGAATCCTCCATAGTTTTTTGAGAAACAATTTCGTTCATTCATTTTCGTAGTAGTATCGATACTATGGCATACGGAATACAAAATATTCATCACCCTTGTGAATTATAGCGACAGTTGAAATTATTCTCGTGTGATTTAATTCCATTCAAGCAGCGAGATTTGTCGTACGTTTTCTCGAAGCTCGAAAACGCCCAAGTTATCTTCTCTGCTAACACTAAATTATTTCCGCTCGATGTTGCAGATTGGTTGAGCAAAGGAAATCGGGCCTTTCCCCGCTTTTCGTCCCGTCGAAACTCGACTGAACAATGGAAATGCGAGTTTGAGTTGCCACCAGCTGGCGTGATTTTAAAAGCTTTTCACAGTTTTTATATTCTCTGGAAAAACCAATTTGGATTGGTCTGTTTGGTACACGGCTTCGATTTGGAAATGCTTTCGATAAACCGAAATGGTGATTATTTCAAATGCCTATATTCAGAGCAAAGCCTTCTTTTCTTGGGAATTATTCGAAACGCCACGCCGTACAAGGACGATCATTTCAGAAAACAATTGGTTCCCATTGTAACCGCTGTACCTTACACTAAAAGTGATAATTTTTATGTTGAAAAGGGAAACATTCCCAGTTGAATATTGAATAAATTTCTCTGTGAATTGAAAAATCCACGATAAAAATGAGGTTATTTTCGGTGAATGTCTAACATAAAACAACTACTTTCCTGGCTAAAGCCACGCTGGATATTGTACATCTGATAGATATTCTGTAAAGACAGTAACTCAAAAGAAAAAATCTGAAATTGAAAATTTGCCTTTTCATTCAGATAGTTATTTGATTTTCTATTCCAGTCTCAATTAGGAACTCATAACGATGAATGAGGCAAAGACGAATGTTGTCCAAGAGAGAGTACTTACCAGAAATCATTCGTAACATTGACGCAAGAGAGGCATCGTATTTACTAGGTCTTCGAAACATACAGTGTGATCTATTTTCGCTTTCGATGCTTCATTTCTTCTTCAGGAACTCTATTGAAAACACAATGGATCATGAGTAATACTACCAAAATATGCATTAGTACTCACACAAATCCATTGGTTGTTCAATGTGGTGTTATCAAGGTGTAATAAATATGATACTCATTCCGTCTATTTTCGAGTTGACTATCAGGGTTTTCTGAAAAAAACTGTTGTTTATTTTTTGAACCGACGAAGAAAAAGGAGGAGATTCTCTAGTAGACGCGTATATTTTTTTATGTAAACTTACGCATAACTTTTCACGGTTCGATTCCGATGATTCTTTTTTATTTGTTAGGGAAAACCTCGACATTGGTCCTATTTCAATTTGGAGAGTACAAAATCATGCTTGAGGGTAGAAAAATAGGGGATATTTATCGTAAACCCACTGAATATTTACCCGTTAACCGGTTCTACCACTCATAACTTTGTACTGGGTTATCCGATTTGAATGATTCTTTTTTCTTTGGATAGGGTATACTTGATATATCATATTTGAATTTGAGTAAAAATAATCCATCCTGTAGGGATAGAAAAATAGGATATGATTGATTTTTCATCTGTGAACCGATTCTGTTGAAACTTGGCACACATATGTAGTTGTGATGACACTACTACATAATGGATACCTAGAGTTAATTGAGTAATAATATATGAATATTTATTCGCATGAAGAAGAACAAATACAATTCTTTTCATTGAATAATATAAATTTAAGGTGAGTCACTGAAGTGTATAACAGTTTCGAGCTGATATACTACTTGTGTATGGGACTTAGCAATAATAATAATAATAATAGCTAAACAAACGATCAAAGGGGTAACCATTAGGACCGATAAGGTTGAGTATGGGTTTTCTGATCGTATCTTTCATAGATATAGATATGATAAGGCATTTTGTTGAATAACATACTTCATAATATTTAATCAAAAAGTACATCAAGTGAATCTCTTTCTATTGATAAAATATAATTTTTAAATATTTTTTTTAATAATCTACTACCAAATACCAAATAATTATGAAAATAGAAGACACCCTTTCAGCAATACTTTGTCGTCGAAAAAAAATATTCGAAAATAACAGATTTTTCATTAGTCTCAGAAAACGACATCTTGATAATGACCTAGAAGAATTCATAGCAAATTTAATCAATGATCGGACTTATCATTTACATTTTTCCGATAAAGAACATGAGAGAATTAATTAGAGACAAATTAATAAAAATAAATTTAAAAAAATTTGTATGTTCAAATATGTTAAATGATGGTAAAAAAGAAAATGAACAAATTGACAAAATTATATATCATCATATTTACAAAACTGGTCACCGTGGAATAACAACAACTTCAGAATCACTCAAAAGAAATTATTATTGGCCCAATATGGAACGAGATGTGAAAAATTATATAAATAATTGAAATATTCGCCAAAAATCTAAATATGAACGACAACCTAATGAATTTGAGTTTCAACACATTCCTATAGGCACCAAGCCTTTTGAAAGAATTCACATAGATGCTCTTTTTATCTCAAAAGAAAAATTCCTAACAGTAATTGATACATTTTCAAAATTTGCACAAGCATACCCTATACCAGGAATAAACGGAATCAATATACTTGACGGACTTTTAACTTTTATTTCACATTATGGAATACCACACACAATAGTTTGTGATGGAGGATCTGAATTCGATAATCAGAACTTTAAAGATTTTTGTAAATTACATAAAATAACTATTTATTTTACCACACCCAAAAATTCAAATTCTTCGAATAGTTATATTGAAAGGTTTCACTCATCCATAATTTAACACGTTAGAACTCAGACAAGACAAAATCCATCTCAATCTTCACAAAATGTAATGAAATACTCAATACTGCGTCATAATAATTGAATTCATTCTTCTACTGGATACACACCATTTGAAGTAATTTCTGGACATCTCTCTTCAAAAGATCCATTTGACATATCCGAAAGAGACAAAATATCTAAGTTTGTTCAAAATCACAATGATAAAATAAATAAAAAATTTGAACAAATCAATGAGGAAATTAAAATTAAAAAAATTAGAGAAGTTGATAAAATCAATAAGAACCGACACGAACCCCCCCATTTTAAAAACAAAGGATACAGTTCACCACAAGGAACAAACTCGTGACAAATTGGCTCCTCGTTTCATTAATATTCAACCGGTAGCCCAAACACATAATAAAATTAGGACTGAAACTTCAAAGTCTTCCAAACGTAATATGAAAAAACGAAAAAAATATTAATTTTTTCTATTTCAGATGAAATCATATCTCTTACTTCCATCTTTTATATTATCAATGAATCCATTAAATGGGTCCATTAACAAATTAACGAATCCTATAGTGCCTATAGAAATGAAATTAACTAGAATTATCACTAGTTAACACACTTTCATAAGTTATATGAATATAACTGAATTAGTTGATATTAGAAATAAATTACAATTTCAAATTGAGTTTTTCGGTAAGAAAAATGCACTGAGCACTCAATCAAATTCACTAATGCAACAAACACAAGCATTGTTGTTACAAGTTGATCATTCATTACAAATTATACAACTACACGTCATCCGAAAAAGAGGACTTATAAACTTAGGTGGAAAATACACAAATGGCTTTTTGGTATTTTAGACCATGCAGATCGTGAAATAATAAATTCAATGCTCTAATATTTGAATAAAAATGATCAACTAATTCGAGACGAACTGAATGAACAACTTTCTTTCGCATAAGAAATAATGTCAAAAACAAATGAAACCTTTGACCAAATTAAATTGAATGTATCAACAAGTTTTTAACTGATCAAAATATTTCAGAATCTAGTTACTGAAATCAATGCTTTACATCTGATAATTGATTCTCTAATAACTTTTCAAAGTCAACTAGACCAAATTAATAATGCCATTACTTTTGCAAATATTAATAACCCTACTTTTCTCTCTCTGACAGATTTATATTCAATTATTAACAAAATGAATATTCTTCATCCTTAAAATCAGTTGGTTAGGTTTAAAAATCAATATAGTTATTATAATTCCTTAGGAATACGAACAGTATTTACTAGAGAGAAAATTATTTTTCTTATCCATTTTCCAATAGTGAAACCTATTCCTTTTAATACCTACTTTATTCACCCTATACCTATCCTAAACAAAATTACCCTCAAAGCCTTACATATCTTCGATGAGAGTGAAGAGCTTTACCAGTATGAAGAAGAACCCTGTGAAGATATCGAGAACACCTTCTACTGCAAGAATAACCTACAAAAAGAAGAACATTGCGCTTTGAACATAATTATCAAGAATGAACCTGCTGATTGTTCCATGTATGATGTGCACTTCGAAAAAATTTTGGCAAACCAATTGACATCAGAAACAGTCTTGTTTTCTACTGCAACCAACATCATCATCACTGAGAGCTGTACCATGGAAAACCACCACGAGATCCAGTTCGGAAGTTATATCGTTTCCATACCTAAAAATTGTCATTTCATCATCAATGGCGAAAAATTCCAACATGGACCTGTCGAATTATCACCAACAAAAATTATCCAATTGCCCTCTTTGAATTTTTCCCAATTACTTTTGAGATCAACCCCAATTTCTATTTCAAAAATGAACTTAGATGAAATCAAACATAATACTTCAATAATACAATCTCACCAACAGTTCCAGCTTCTAATGAGCCACAAGTTAGCTCTTTACCTGTATGGATTTTTATCCCCATTTGCATTCTTTTATGCATCATTATTTCATTTGGAGTAGCATTTTGCTACAAAAATTGCTACCCATATACACTATGGCAGTATTACCGTTCAAAGCAATGCCAACAACCAACCCACATGGAGGGAGGACATGAAGCCTGGCCAACCAGATCCACCTAAGTCTTCATCTTGAGGAGGGAGGAGTCACGTAGTTTGGCCCTGCCACCCAGACCTCATGGCGACTAGACAAATTGCAGACCAAGCTTCTACCGAATTTTATCTCCGCTGTAAATTATCTTGCAAACCGCAGATCAAAAAAAGAATTACAATACCTTTTATTACTCGTATATTGTTATAAAGTATCTGAGATATGTATTTTCACCATTCCATTTTTGCCACTCGTAACCTGCACTTTCGTTTTTTTGTTAAGCATTGAGTAGAGTATATCTTCAATTGTGTGAAAGGTGAACTTCGAAAAAGAAATATTCAATACGAAATTGGTTTCAAAAAGCTACAAGGTGCCTTACGAACCACACAACTGCTGAGGCACAACGAAACTAGCAGCTGAAGGCTGCTGGAAATTCCTTTCAACCTATTTTTTCCACGTCATTTCCCCAAGAAACAGCTCAAATTTTTCGAAAATTTTCATCGTTTTGTTATGATCAAATACAGACCTTTCTCATGACCGAATCGCTGGAAGGGATATATAGCTTTATTTTACTTGAAATAATTTATTTTCACATAGGGTATCGCAAAACATCGCTAGACGACCCCCTACTGCCTCTTCACGGTAACGTACGGGAGTTTTCCCATTGTATCCTTGAATTACAGAATTAAATGCGTTGTGAATAAAAAGTTACGAGATGTATCATCCTCAATAGCTAATGAATATATTTTGATGAAATTGGTCAAACGCGTTAAGTTTTAATCAAAATAATATCTTCGAAATTTTGTGTAGTTATAGTTTTTAACTGTAAAAATTGCGTAGAATTATTGGTTGGTCTAAGTCTAGGTCGGTGAAGTTGTGAGAAAATTGTTCTAATTTCAATGATTCTGATTCTTCGTTATTTATATTATTATAACATCTTTAACTGTTGAGGGGTAATTGTGGGCCATCAAACCATTTGAATTCGTACATGCCTTGTTGATTGATCCATCCAGCCACAATTAGTAGGTTCGAGATCGAGATCCGTTGGAACTGAATGTGCATTTGTCCAGATATTCGCGATATATCTCGCCCTTTCAAATTGCTGGCAAATTGCAACATGAATTGAAATCTATTGACAGATTGTTTTTTTTCGATGTGATTCCTTATAGGTGGCTCGTATATATCTCCGATATTTGAAAATTTACAAAAGCATTTAGTACTGTATTTCAAGGATAGAATGGAGAAACCCCCGTACGCCACTGCGAAGAGCAGTAGGAGGTCGCCTCGCGATATTTTGCGATGCCCTACGTAAAAATAAATTGTTTCCAGTCAAATAATGTTATATATCCCTTCCTGTCATTTGCGTATGAGAAAGTTCTGTAATTTGATCATAATAGAACAACATTTAATGAAAATCTACTAACTATAATGAATACTATTGTTGAAAATACACTATGTTGCATGATTGAAATGAGTTAGAATAGCCGGTCCAGTGGAGTTAGTTGGTGGTTACTGGCTGTTCAGAGTAACACTCGTAGATTGCAAAGTGCATGAAGATGACCACGACGGAGACGGCATTAGGTTGCAAGTTTTTTTTTTTATGTTCTGGTTCCCACGAAAAGGGATATCCTGTAATGTTCAGAGAACATCGTGGGAACCAAGGGAAAGAAGGTAGGAGTTGGTGTTCTTCTTAAATTTCTGGAGGTTGTATGCCTCGGGGAACACCTCCCTAGGCAATGGGTTCCAAAGCCTCGCTGTTCGTTGGATGAACGAGTCTTTGGAAAGTGATGTTCTGCAGGTCTCCAAAGTGACCACGAAGGGGTGTGATGACTGAACTTGACGGGTTAATCTCGAAGAGACTGCCAAAGCAGGAACGATTGTTGATATTTCAGAAGAGCATCGCTCATGAAAATATCTATAAAATAGAGACAAATCGCCAACTTTTCTACGGTGTTCCAGTCAAGTGAGCGAGTTTGTAAGCGAGGCATCACCGACGAGACTAATTGCCCTTTTTTGGACAGAATCCAATAGCCTCAGGATATGTTTAGGTGCAGCGCTCCAAATATGGGAACAGTGTTCCAGGACAGGTCGGATCTGTGCCTTATAGATCATAAGCAGCTGAGTGGGGGTGAAATAGCTCTTGGCACGAAACAAAAAACCAAGTTTTTGGGATGCACTTTTGGCAATGGACCTCACGTGATTTTCCCAGGAAAGGTTATTGCTGATAGTAATACCAAGCATCGATATGGATGACTTCAGTGGTATGGTTACTCCTGACAAACTTATGTTAGGCACAGTGAGATCGGCTTTTCTAGAGAAAAAACATGCTTGTGTTTTGTTTGCATTGAATTCTACCAAGTTATTAGATCCCCACTCGAGAATTGTTGCTGAGTCCATATTTATATTATTAACATTTCTTCCTCGTTCATTTCTGGTTTCACGGGCTGATATAGGGGCCCTGGAAGAGAAAGCGGTATGGAGGGTACTATCATCGGCAAAGCTGTGTATTGGACATGAAGTTGCTTTCAACAGGTCGTTGATGTGAAGTAGAAATAGTGTTGGTGCGAGAATAGATCCTTGCGGAACACCAGCATTTATGAGTAGAGTGTCAGATGAAACTCCATCGACCACTACATGGAGAGACCTGTTTGAGAGAAAACTAGCAAGCAGAGAACACAGCTGAGGGGGCAAGCCATAAGACGGAAGCTTGGCGAGGAGTCCCTGGTGCCAAACTCGATCGAACGCCTTGGAGATATCTAATGCCACAGCTGAAGTTTCTCCATACTTTTCAATAGATAGCTGCCATATATGTGAGACGTAAGCGAGTAGGTCACCAGTTGATCTCTGATGGCGGAAGCCATATTGCCTATCGTTGACAATTCCTGAGTCTTCCAGATATTTCATGAGCTCGATGTTGATGGCTTTTTCCATGACTTTGAAATAATTGATAGCAGTGAATATAGGTTTAGTTTATAGGGTTTGACTGGCTGTACTCTTGCAATTTTCCAATTGGACGGAAATACCCCCAAATTGTAAGAGTGGTTGAACAACTTGCAAAGAACAGGTGTTAGTTCGGGGGCACATTTCTTGAGAACAATCGGCGGGATTCCGTCAGATCCACAGGCTTTGTTGGTGTTGAGACCCAGCAAAATCTTTCTGATAGTACGTTGGCGAAAGGTGATCTCGGGCATGTGACTGTCAATAGGTGTAATGTTCGGGGGTTGTTTTCCCGATGAATCCAGATTGGAATTTCCAGCAAATAGGTGCGCAAAGATATTGGCTTCTTCCTGGGCAGTCGTTGCTAGTGTTCCATCTTCTTTGGTTAGAGGTGGAAATGAGCTGGAAGTGAAGTTTCTTCCCACAGCTTTGGCGAAAGTTGTTACATGAAATAATTTTATTTGAGATGGTAACCTCCAGCAACAGCAGTTGACTTCCAGACGTTTCATATTGGTTATCCCTCCCTCTGAATCTACTAGGAATGTTGCCGAAGAATGCCTGAAACTGTGTCCTGTGTAACGTTTTGGGTTAGGTAGGCGTAAATAGGTAGCGATCTCTGCCGGCATCTTACGATCCGTCACTTTGACGACACTTCGACTTAAAACTTTGACGTCTTCATGACATACCTTGGTTGTCGTAACAAATCTTCCAATAAATAAAAAATGGAGGAACAAGAAAAAAAGTCTAGGTTAGATTAAATATTGAGACCTAAATTAGTGAGAATAGTAATAAATACAGGTACAATTAATGGGATGTATATAATAATGTTAAATTTTACATGTTTCTCGAAACTTAAATGCGCGCGGGAAAGTGGGTGAAAACGTACGGTCGTACAAAAATGAATTTTTACCATCCTTCGGCCGCTACGGCGGTATCTTGAGGGATTGTTAGGGTGAATGTTCTGATGTAATATATTTTGGTGACTTCAGTTTTGTGGTCGATTTGCGAGTAATGAATGAAAATTAAAAAAAAATTGCGTGACCCAGCTCGAGATCGAGCCCGGTTTCTTGAACTCTGCAATCGAGTGTTCATTGAAATGAGCTACCAGGCTAAGTTGACTCAATAAAGTGTTTGCAGTTATCTGAGCGCCGGGCGGTGCTCTGGAAGAATCTTTGATCGCCTGCCCCCGCTTCCAGCCCCGGGACTGACTTCTGCCTGCAGAGCTACACACTTGTCAGAAGGTGGGGAATGTAAAAATTCTCCTTGTACCTTATTATTTTTGATTTAAGTACCCAGCTCTTAGACTATAATATATTGATACATATTGATAAATTTATTGTTAACTCGGGTTATGTGATTATATAGTGATTTGAGGTTGGAAACAAGAATTTCGTTTTTTTAGCATCACTGCCACTCCTTTCTGGCTAAGGTCTCGACAAAAGTTGTATTATGTCTGATGAATAATCGTGCAAAGCCTATAAATACGGAGTCACTTTAAAATGCTCGTTACAAAGCAGGAACACATCAATCAACCCAATTTCTGTGACAATAACACTCAATCGGTTGGAATGCTGGGCACTCTTATCGAAACTTTCAATTTACGATCGCATATCAATGTGCAAAGTAAAGATGGCAGAACTTTTGAATTAATTTTAAGCGACCTAGATTCAAATACCTCACAGGAATATGGTACCAAAAGATGAAAAATAACTCGCATTATTTTCATTGATAGAATTTAAAAAAATAATAAATCATAGTAACTATGATCATCCCCGCATCGACGAAACTGCGTACAACTTGAAATTAGCAAATTTTCGACAAATGTGTGAACTACTGCATAATAATAATTGGTTGAATATGGGTGATTATTCCTGTGTTAATGAGCACGCAGAATATTTTTATAGTCTAGTCATGAACATCATAGTTATCTGTGACCCGAAAGTGAGATTCAGTAAAAGTAATATGAGGAAGCATCCACCATGGTTCACTGACGACATTAAAGATGAATCAAAACAAAAAAAGTTCTTTCGGAAAAACAAACATATTTCAAAAGATTATTCGATACATTTCCAGAGACTTGGGGCTGAATGGATACTGAAAATGATATTATAGCCAATCCCAATTCTTTCCGGAGTATCACGAAAAAAAATGAAGCGCCCCAATGATACGGACAAACAACTCTTGATTGAGGATCAGTTGACTGCGAATCCCACAAGAATATCTCAGTATTTCTCATCGTTCTATGGAAATAAATCCATTAAACCATTATTACCCAATAAACAAACCTCGAATTATATTCATGTAACAATTGCATTCGATGAACTTAAGCCTAAAAACTCTTTGAGACCTGATTGCATTCCAAGTTACATTGGCAAAGCCTGTAAATGCCACCATCTCTATCCCTTGATGATAATTTTTCAAACATCATTGGCATGTGGAATCTTCTCAGGCAGGCCAAGCTCATACCTATATGTAAAAAAACCACATGAGTAACTATCACAATTGCGGTGTTGAATAGTTAGTCACAACATGGCTTCTGTAAAAACAAGTATGTAGACACCAACTGGATATCATTTTTATGTGAATCTGAGGAAAAATTTGAGTGGAGAGATTATGTTTGTATTGGTATGGCTAGGGCATTCGATAAAGTTGATCACGACACACTCTCAAATAAAAGTAGTAGATATGGTTTTAGCGACAAACTGCGTCAATTAATAACTTTTTATCTGAGAGAAAAGTATTGTTAATTTGGGGAAAAAAAGTCCATATATTTGTGCCAAATCATGTATACCTCAGGTTCAAATATCGGTCGCTTCTCTTTGAATTGGTCGTCAATGATTAACCTGCAACTGTGTCACCTGAATGTCTCATCTATGTAAAAGACTGTATAATATTTCGCGAAATCAGAAGCCTTGCAGATACCACTATTTTGCAACATGATTCAAATGCATTACACAACTGAACTATGGAAAACAAACTCCCATCGACAACTCAAAAATGTTTTTTCCGTACTTCCAATTGAGCAAACAATATTCAATCAGAATATATGTTGGGTGGCCCAAACATAAACTAATGCTCTAAAACGTCTGACCCTGGTATAATATTCGATAGTTCACTTACATTGGTGGAGCCTCAAATAGCAAATATCGTTCAAAGGCCCCTTCAATTATTGAATTTCCATCTAGATAAACTTGACTTTGACGTCTTTACCTCAATTTTTTGTCAAAATTCATAAAATCAGAACGGCGGCTCCAAGAAGGCGGAGGAGCTCTGTGATTATGGTCCGATTCCATTGAAAATTTTTATGTGGAGGTTTTCGGGGGCGGAGATTATGTTTTTTTTTGTCAAAATTCATTTATTCAAGAGGCGGACGAGTTTTTAATTAAGTCGATTCCATTCAGAATTAGTATGTGGGGTTTTTGGGGTCGTAATTATGAATTTTGTCAAAATTCATTAATTCAAGATGGTGTACGAGTTTTGTGATTAAAGACCGTTTCTATTCGAATTTGGAATGTGGGGTTTTTGGGGTCGGAGATTTTGAATTTAGTCGAAGAGCATTGATATTCTATATATTTTTTTACAAAATTCATAAATTTAAGATGGCGGACGAATTTTGTGATTGTGGACCGTTTTTATTCAAAATTGGTATGTCGCGGTTTTTGAGGTCGTAGATTATGACGAGTTAATCTTTGGATGGTTTCCTCATTGAAGAACTAGAAAGCTCAGTACTTACAGAAAAAAGGCCTCATAATACCGATGCTTCAACAAAAATGCATAGTGAGTTTAAGATGTACTTACTGAAAAGCACAAAATAATATAATTGAAAAACTACCAACATTGCGCGACAAGCTCTTGAATCTGAAACTCACGGAATAACCTATGTCACACATTTAAAGCAATTATTTTTTACTTTTTAGCGAATTTGAATGAAAGATTGTTTTTAAAAAGGATTTTTATAGATGATTTTATTTTTCATACTAAAATAAAAATATTACATGGGAATTGGCGTATAAATTGTAGTCAATGGAAGTGTTTTCTCAAGTTTCATTGAAAAAATTACTTTCCATTCCCGACAAAATGTCTTCCAGTAGAGAACTCTATTACACACCAACAACATTTATATTCTTCCACCTGTGTATATGAAATATCCTGGAAATCCAGATCAAAACTCCTCGAACTGAAACGAAATACCAAGCAGTATTCTGAAATTGAAGAGGATGAAACCTCTATGTGTTCTACTAGGAAACATACTCTTGAGCTCATTCCATTTCCGAGAAGTTCAGAATATATGTGTGTTTTCTGGCTATCAGAGTATATTTGCTAGTTATATCAACCTCAGGATGAGTCAATTTGGAAAGATGGGATTGAATTTGATCAAGAGAAAACAAGGGAATGAGTCCAATCGAGTTCGTTAGTTATCCGTAGCATGGTGTCATTTAAAGTAGAATATAATATATGAATCTTATGTTTTGTCGATAGATGTTGATATTTCATAGACTCTCACTTATTTGCTCTTATGGGTATTTCGAATATATAACTGGCAACAAATGCTTTCAATATAGCTCCATATTCTACAAGCATTGCAAAACAATACTTCTCCTACTGAACATGGTAAAATAAACATGACGCAACTGAAATTTACCATTTGAAACAATTTAGATTTTTGTAATTTCAATACAATGAAAAATTTCAAATACAATGAAAAATTCAACTTTCATATATATCTAATATATAAAATTCTCGTGAAACGGTGTTTGTAATTGAACTCCTCCGAAATGGCACGACCGATTCCCCTGAAATTTTGTGTGCATATCGGTTAGGTCTGCGACTCGGACATCATCTATTTTTCATCCCCCTAAATGTTA
The DNA here is from genome assembly GCA_018342105.1 of Gonioctena quinquepunctata. NCBI lineage: Eukaryota > Metazoa > Arthropoda > Insecta > Coleoptera > Chrysomelidae > Gonioctena > Gonioctena quinquepunctata. The sequence goes on along the minus strand of JAFIRS010000369.1, from coordinate 27,085 downwards.
AGGGTGGTCTAACCCTTGATTTTATTTTTATTTTTTGGATAAAATTTGTTGTTTTTATTTTTTTATGATACAGCATCCAAAAATACATACTACCCTGAATTTTCCCCCTTCTACGATCAACCCCTATTTTTCCATCGCGATTTTTATTTTATTTCATTTTATCTACAGATCCGCAATAGGGTTGCAAGATGGCAATCGAATATAATAATTATTGTACGATAAATTGAGAACGGGATAACGGGATAAAGAAAAAATGGGATAACAGAAAAACGGGATAACCGGATAACGGGAATAACGGGATAATGAAAAAACGGGAACAGGGGATAACAGGATGACAGGATAAGGGAATAACGGGAAAACGGAATAACGAGATATATAAAAAACGGGATAACAGGAAACGGGATAACGGGAATAACGGAATAACAGAAAAACGGGAGAAGGGGACGACAGGATAAGGGGATACCGGGATAACGGGATAAAGAAAAAACGGGATAACAGGAAAACGGGATAACGGGATAACGGGAATAACGGGGTAACAAAAAACGGGATAATGGGATGACAGGATAAGGGGATAACGGGGAAACGGGATAACGGAATAATGGGATACAGAAAAAACGGGATAACAGGAAAACGGGATAACGGGACAACAGGAAGCGAAAGGAGTCAAAAGCATAGTCTAGATGGAACAACATAAAGGAAAACATAGAAAAAAATAAATTCTACGCGGACGAGAGTTTTCGGAAAAAACATTTTAGGGAACATAAAAGTTTGGACAGGACAACGTCTGTCGGGTCAGCTAGTCTTTATATAGGTATATAATTCCACTGTACGTGTGTTGTCACTGTACTCCTCCTAAACGGCTGGACCGATTTGAATGAATTTTTGTGTATGCGTTTGGGTGGCGCCCTGGATGGTTTAGATTCACAAATCATCAAATCATCCCCCCAAATGTTAAGGGTGGTCCACCCCTTGATTTTTTTTTCAGACAAAATTTTGTGTATTTATTTTTTTATGATACAACATTCAAAAATACATACAACCCTAAATTTTCACCCTTCTACGATCAACCCCTTTTTTTTGGCAAGATTTTCATTTTTAGTTTGTCATGTCTCAATTCACCCTTCTACGATCAACCCCTATTTTTTATTTTATTTTTAGGTAAACGGGATAACGGATTAACGAAAAAACGGGATAACGGGATGACAGGATAAGCGGATAACGGGAAAACGGGATAACGGAGTGAAGACAAAAAGGGTTAACAGGAAAATGGGAAAACGAGATAACGGAAAATTTTTCGGGAAAAACATTTTGGGGAACATAGAAATTTGGACAGGACAACGTCTGTCGGGTCCGCTAGTAAATATCGTCCTCGTAGAATTTGTATTTTTTCTGGTTTTCTTTATGTGATTCCATCTAGCTTCGACTATTAATAGTTGGTGCCCGCGATTTCGTCCGCGTAGTATTTATATTTTTTCTGGTTTTATTTCATGTGATTCCATCTAGCTTCGAACATTGTCAGATTTGATGATTTTGATTTTGACGGATTTTCATACTAACTTTCATCCCCTTTTCCACCACCTTAGGATTATTCCAATTTCCAAAAATCCTTCGCTGGTGCCCACCTACAGTGTCAAAGAAACCCACATGCAAATTTTCAAGGTCCTAGTCCCAGCTGTGGGTTGATACCTCAGTCAATCAGTTATTTTTGGTTACAGGGTGTTTGTTAAGTACGCGTCGAAAATTCAGGAGCATGTTGCTGACGTCAAAATAAGAAGAAAAGTTCCAATAAACATATATCCGCAAGTTATTCGTTTCTAAGATGCAGGGTGTCAAAGTTGAAGTCATAATTTTATTTTCTGTGAATCCATTTCAAGATTTATGAATTCAGAATTAATTTAGTTGAATGAACTATTTTTCTTTGATTTCATTTCAAAATAGGAATAATTTATTCTAATAAGAGTAATTGATTCCAATTTGACACTAAAACAGTTGATTCAGGTGATAATTGAAGTAATTGTTCAAAATGGCCACCTTGCACCATTATGTATGCGTCGGCTTGTCGTCTCATGGACCCACGTACACGTTCCATTATACCTGGTGTATTTCGGATAGCGTCACATCCAGCAATGATTCGTTGACGAAGTTGTTCCTTGGTTCCTCTCGGCACCGTATAAACTAGGGCCTACAAGTGACCCTATGAAAAAATCGATTGGATTTGAATCCAGGGACCTCGGAGGCGAGGCCAGAATTGATTTCGAACTTCAGCGCCTCGACCGATACATCTGTTTCTAGATCGCTGAATTAAAAATTCACGAAATATTAAAGTAAAATGCGCTGTGCTCCATCATGCATAAATCATATTATTTGTCTCAGTAAAAGTGGAATGTCTTCAAGTAATTCAGGCGAAATATCCTCTAGGAAATCGTGATAAGAATTTTCATCCTTGAGAAAAGTGGGGACGAATGAAATAATCCCCAACATTCAATGAAAACTTCACTAAACTATCGCGTGAGGGTTTTCGTCACACCACATATGATTATTATGAAAGTTCATTATGGCGTTCTTTGAAAAATGTGCCTCGTCAGTGAATAATATCTCTGCAGTAGATTGAGGGTTTTGTGCAATTTTCTACAGTATCCATTGGCAAAATGTTACACGGGAAAGGAAATCTCGGGGCAACAATGCTTGGACCCGCTGTATGTGACAAGGATACAACTGATTTTGTTTGAGAATTAACTAATCTAATATGTGATGTACGATCAGATTTTGCACGATTTTTCTCGTGTTTGTCTGTGGATCCTCTTCGATTGCCTCAAGAACAGATTCTTCAACTTCTGGTGTCCAAGTAGTCAACGGTCTGCCATCCACTGGAGACTTTTTGCAGGATCCAGATTCCATAAGCCGCTGAAAAAGGTTTCTGAATGTCTGGTGATTCGGCGCTCGATGTTTAGGGAATCTTTTATTACAAATACGTCTACCCTCGTAGCAAATGCCATCGCTATATGTGTGTGCTGCCATTTGAAGAAGATTGGAACACAAATATAGAAAACACCTTCACTGTCACAAGAACAGATTGAAATGACATGACAAGTACTCACCTGAATTTTATTTATTTGAATCGGAAAAGTGTCCAAAAAACTATGTAACAAAAAACAAGAATCATTTTTCTATTACATTCGAGTGTTGAATGTAGAATACCATTGAATGAAAGGAGACAAATGCATTGGCGTATTTTTGCCGATATTCACTACTTAGAGGCGACTCACGAGCCCCACGGAAATAATTCAAATGCATCGATTATTTCAAATCCCAATAACTTGCAAACAGTTGCTCGCAGCGACCTCTACCAGGAATATATTTTTGACACAACAATGTTAGAAAAATCGATTTTTCCACTAGAAAACGTGTACGCACAAAAAAGTAATGACATTTCACATAACATAAAAGTTATGTAGGTGGCGCGCCACCCCCACGAAAGAGACAAATTTAAATCGAATTATATTTTGTCTTGAAAAATACTCCCAGATACCAAACTTCACTCGAATATCACAATTATTTTGAAATGTATTCACAAAAAATTCAAATAAGGATTCAACTTTGATACCTTGCATCTCAGAAACGAATAACTTGCGGACATATATATATATATATATATATATATATATATATATATATATATATATATATATATTATATATATATATATATATATATATATATATATATATATATATATATATATATATATATATATATAGATATCGATGTTTGCGTTAAACGCATGAGAAGTACGACTATTGATATCGTGGGTAGGCCTTTCTAACAATTTGTTAGTGACCTGTTAAAGTGCACGAAATCTCGTGATTTTAAAATTCCACGATATTAGGTCCAAGCTTCACCGCACAGATTATAGATGTCACTATCAATAATCTGATGCAATTCACATGTTTGTATTGGCCTAAGGCTATGAACCAACGAGAAATCTGATGCGAATTTGAAAGAGACCACAAGCCGTCCTGATGATTGGGAAACCATGAAACAGGCTGTAGACGGATGGTGTGTCTTTTTGGATTCGTAACAGATTTCTCTCATTCTCGATATCGATGTTTGCGTTAAACGCATGAGAAGTACGACTATTGATATCGTGGGTAGGCCTTTCTAACAATTTGTTAGTGACCTGTTAAAGTGCACGAAATCTCGTGATTTTAAAATTCCACGATATTAGGTCCAAGCTTCACCGCACAGATCATAGATGTCACTATCAATAATCTGATGCAATTTACATATATATATATATATATATATATATATATATATATATATATATATATATATACAGTGCGCGTCAAAATTATGGAACAAATTCGATATTTCGCAAGCCATGTACTTTTAAAAATTTTATGTCAATAGTTGAATGGTATATTTTTATTTTTTTAAATTGGAATAGATGTCTTGTGATACCTCATCTGAAAGGCCTTTCAATACTGCATTCAATAATAATAATTAATTAGTTTTTTTTTGTACAGGGTGAACAAAAATTTATATTTTATTTCAATAAGAGAATAACTTTATATTTAACAAAATAGAACAGTTAAATAAGATGTTCGAAATGCCATCCTCCAGTCTCTTGACAGTAAGCAAATCTACGGACACATTCCTCTTGCACATTGCGAATAACTTCCGGAGTAATTCTGTTAATTTCGATCCCAATTCGATTTTTCAACTCTTGTAGATTTTGCGGCCTATCTACATATACCTTCGATTTCAAATAACCCCACAAGAAAAAATCCAGGGGCGTAAGATCTGGAGATCTTGGGGGCCACTCTATCGGTCCGCGTCTACCAATCCACCTCCTAGGAAAACAGTTATTCAAAAACTCGCGAACATCACGTGCATAGTGCGGAGGTGCACCATCTTGTTGCAACCAAATACTTTCATTTGGTGAGTTAGGATTGTTGGCGTTTGGAAAAATTTCGGCAAGGCTAGGTATAAGTTCATTTCTTAAAAATTCCAAGTAACGCTCCGCTGTGAGATTTCCTTCGAAAAAATACGGGCCAATAATCCTATCGTTTATTATCCCTGCCCAAACATTGACTTTCTGAGGGTATTGAGTATGCCCGTCCATCATCCAGTGAGGATTATCCCTACTCCAATATCTGCAATTCTGACGATTTACTGAACCATTTAGGCAAAACGTAGCCTCATCGGAAAACAGAATTTGTTTTATGAAACGTGGATTGCGGTTACACAAATCCTGCATCATTTCACAGAACTCCACACGGCGATCGGGATCATCATCATTGAGTTGTTGATGTAGCTGTACTTTGTATGGATGGTACTTTTCTGCTTTTAGAATACGTGATACAGAACTTTGGGATATGTCAAGGTCTGCTGCAATTTGTCGTGAAGTATTGTGAGGATTATTCTCTACATCCAATAGAACATCAAGTTTCACGTTTTCTTCTATTTTAGGACGTCCAGCATTCGGAATATGTTTGACATGACCAGTTTCTCTAAATTTGTTCTCAATCTTACTGACTGTTGAACGACTGATAGATCTATTTGGATACTTCGCATTGAACAAGTCACATACATCTTGCTGAGTTCTGATTCTATCTCCGCATCCAATAAAAATTAAAATTTCTATGCGTTGGGTTTCACTTAAAGTAGCCATAGTTTACTTTTAGAACCTTTTCACTGACATTTATTTGACACTAATTCGCCTATCATGGCATTAATTTGTGATTGTCTTTTGTTTCCATTTTAGACTAGGAAATAGCTAACTATTAATATTTGGAAAGGATCCATTGGTGTAGTAGAGCACTGACTCACTGGTCTGCCTTGGCTCGGAAAAGTAAAATTTTGCATTTTTCAACACGCTTTTATTATCTTCACTTGTAACTAAATAACTCACAATGTAATAAAATCTTGGAAGTAAATATTCATCCACTTCCAATCTTCCGAATAATCTGAAATTTGTCACACATATCAAGGACCGATGACAATACAAGAATTTCATAATCATAATGTAATAATAATAAAAATCTATTTTTCCAAACGCCAACAATTCTAACTCACCAAATGAAAGTATTTGGTTGCAACAAGATGGTGCACCCCCGCACCATGCACGTGATGTTCGCGAGTTTTTGAATAACTGTTTTCCTAGGAGGTGGATTGGTAGACGCGGACCGATAGAGTGGCCCCTAAGATCTCCAGATCTTACGCCCCTGGATTTTTTCTTGTGGGGTTATTTGAAATCGAAGGTCTATGTAGATAGGCCGCAAAATCTACAACAGTTGAAAAATCGAATTAGGATCGAAATCAACAGAATTACTCCGGAAGTTATTCGCAATGTGCAAGAGGAATGTGTCCGTAGATTTGCTTATTGTCAAGAGACTGGTGAATGGCATTTCGAACATCTTATTCAATTGTTCTATTTTGTTGGATATAAAGTTATTCTCTTATTGAAATAAAATATTAATTTTTGTTCATCCTGTAGAAAAAAAAATCTAATTAATTATTATCATTGAATGCAGTATTGAAAGGCCTTTCAGATGAGGTATCACAAGACATCTATTCCAATTTGGAAAAATTACTGATTACGTCACCATGTCAAAACCATTGACATAACCTCTTTAGAATATACATAAAAAATCGGCATTTTAAAATAAAAATCGACCTATTTTAGGATTTTTGTCAAAAGTACATGGCTTGCGAAATATCGAATTTGTTCCATAATTTTGACGCGCACTGTATATAGGAACTTTTCTTCTTATTTTGACGTCAGCAACATGCTCCTGAATTTTCTGCACGTACTTATTCGGAAGATATAAACATATATTTATATTTATATATCTGGTGTAAAATACCATGAAAGGGAAAATCATCTTTCAACTGAGAGTTTTTTCTGATCTCCACATCACAGATTCATTTCTCCGAATGGAATGGAGGAGCATACGCAATTTCACTGTAGAAAAATAATTTCTGAATAGATGTTTATCTTCTAGATGCAGATTATGACACATCTGAATATATCAACATCCTATTAATAGCTACAAGAGATGAAGATACCAATCTCCATTCGATTGGATATTGATCAAATACATACAAGGATCTTACCAGTACTTACTTGGGTTTTAATCTATAATTTCGAAAAATAATTATTAATAATTATTTACAGAGTTCAACTTTGAATTCGGGAAATTTCGAAATCTATGGATTTACTGACCTAACATTGAAACGATTGACACCACCAAAATGAGCTCATTTGACTAGAGTATATAGGGTGAAAATCAATCCTGAATTCATTTCACATCGATGTTAATTTACAGCGATTTTCTGAAAACGTGAACTTTGCTAGGGTATGATATTTTTGTGACAAATTTCGTTTCATTCGGTTTTTCCTGAAATTCTTCGTTACCAAGTTATGAAATGAAAAAATTTTTTTGTTATAACTTTTCGAATGAATATTGAAAATCATCTGGATTTTTGTGCTTGACGGAACAAATGAATTCTATTGATGAGGTCTAGTGCATGGTTCAGTTGGTTTTCGACAAATACACAAACGAACTGCCCCCGATAATCCACACCCCAAAATTTTGAGTTGAGGAAGATTTTTGAATATTTCTCGACACAACAAGATTTTCGGGACAATTTTTCTGGACAATTTTCTGAATAAAAGTATTTATGTGTTTAGTCGATAGAACTAATTTTCAAAGCCGAAATAATAATGATAACATTAATTCAGCAATATTTATAACTGGTATAACGATAAAAAAAATATGATTAAAAGAGTCTTAAACAAAGAGTACAGTACCTATTCGAAAGTTTCATTGACAATTTTGAAAGCAGATATTTTTTCAAATGAAATTTCAAGTTCTGTAGATTCGTGGTGTTTTTGAACTGACAATATACTTCAGTATGGAATATCCAATTCAGTATAGATTTTATATTCACGTGTGGAATGATCACGTTTCGTGTTGTTCTCTAATCTGAATCATGAACTGTGGTTATCTCATGAAACTCAAGATTTGAATGTTTCAAATTCTTCTCCACAGCTCAAATGTTGAGGAATTCCACTGAGAATAGATTTAATGAAAAACATCAAATCGGAAGAGATATGTATACTGATAAAAAGCAAACGAATAAACTACAAAAACAGCTGAATATAAATGGTTGAAAAATATCCAGTTATTAGAATAGAATAGAATAGAATAGTACTTTATTGATCCATAAAAAACCAGGTACATGGTATTGGATAAGTCAAGAATTATGATAAATTCAATATATAGATGTATAAAACAATAGGATACGATACAGTTAAATAAATAAATAAAATAATGTACAAGATACGAATGTCAACTCACTGCTACAAGAACACATGACCCTAAATATAATATGTATACCCATGTATAAAATTTAAAAAAAAGATTCGAGAGGTGAGAAATTAGACTATGGCTACCAACTAATTCTAATTAATAGGTTCCAATATGTGGGAATCATCAAAGTACTCTTGTAATGTATAATAAGCTTTTGAATATAACAGATGTTTGAGGTTTGTTTTGAACGTATCGAAAGCAATGCAACTCCTGATGAAGACAGGGAGCTTGTTGTATATTTTGCTGCTAGCATAAGTTGGAGATTTTTCAAAAGTGGATGTTTTGTGGATCGTGGTCAATAAATTAGCGCCATTTCTTGTTTTGTATTGGTGATGAGTATTATTTTTTTCTAATTTATGTTCATTCTTTTTAATATATAAGCAACACTTGAGTATAAAAATGCAGCAGACGGTCAGTATTTCTTATTTATGAATGTCTCTCTGCATGAATCGCGTGGTTTCAAATTAAACATCAATCTGATAATTCGCTTCTGGGCTATGAATATCCTATTTATCTCCGTTGCATTTCCCCATAGTATGATGTGGAATGATAAGGCTGAGTAGACAAGTGCATAGTATACTTGAATCAAGATGCTTTCATGGAGCTCATATTTTAATTGATTGATGGCAAAGTATGACTTAGAAAGTTTATTAGATGTTAGTTCGATGTGTTTAGACCATGAAAGTGATTCGTCAATTGTCACACCAAGAAACTTTGTGAAATGATGGATCTGAATAAATTTATTACGCAACTCCATATTTTTGTTAAAAAATATGATTTTGGTTTTATGGGGATTTAACATAAGTTTGTTTGAGTTGCAATATGTCATTTCCTGAATTGCTTGTTCAATAGCCTCAGACATGTCTCCGATGGTAGGCTCGGCTATTCCTAAAGTTGTATCATCAGCAAAATTAATCAAATGGAAACGTTTACTGATGTTCATTGGAAGATCATTGAGAAAGAGAAGGAAGATCAGTGGACCAAGAATTGAGCCTTGCGCCACCCCAGTATTCATCGTATATTCACCTGATTCTACCCCATTCATTTTCACAAATATTTTCCTGTTGCATAAAAATGATTTGATTAGTTCCAATACATTCCCTCTAATACCAATATTATACAACTTAGAGGCCACAAAGTCTTTATCGATAGAGTCGAATGCTTTCGACAGGTCGAAGAAAATTCCCGAAACATATTTCTTATCATCAATTGCTTTATATAGATAGTCTGCGAATAGAGTTAATAATTGTTTCATTCCTTCCACATGTTGAAGAAAAACTATCTATAAAAAAGAAATGAAATAGCTTCAACTATTCAAATGTAACCTCAACATCGAGAATCCGATGATATTCAATATTTTTAACTGACGAAATTAAAAGGGAGGAGGTTTTCTAATCGACGCGTATATGTATGACCACGCATAACTTTCCACAGAATAGTCTGATTTTGATGATTATTTTTTCATTGAAGCCCATTTGAATTTGAAAATAAAATTCCACCCCTGAGGGTAGCAAAATGGAGGATATTTATCGTTCACCCTCTGAATTTTGACCCGTTAACCGATTCTATCAGGCAAAACTTTGTACTAGGTTATCCAATTTGGATGATTATTTTTTCATTGTATATGGTTTTTTTCGAATTTGGTCATATTCGAATTTAAAAAAAGAATAATCCACTCCTAGGGGTAGAAGAACTGGAGATGATTGATTTTCCACGTGTAAACCGATTTTCTTGAAATTTGGCACAAATATGTAGTTCTGATATCACTACAAAAAATGTTGTTACCTTAGTTGTTGATTGAGTAGGTAGTAATAAGTAAATTTTTGCTAAAAAAATTAAGAAATAAAAACTTTTTAACAAAAAATTAAACCGACCCAAAAATAAACTGAAAAGCAAAAAATAACTCCTCTTTGTCTCAAGCTCCTAAACTGATATAACTAACAAATTTCGAGTCGGCGCCAATCAAACAATCAACAAAGATCATTAAATTTCTTTAAAAAATCATCAAAAAACCACCGCGCATCCCGCTGCCATCATTTTACGCTTCACCTAATTCAATTGCTAGTTTGTTTGGCGCCAACCCAAAATTAGTTACTTAAATTAGTTCAGTAGCTTAGTTATTGAGACAATACTAAGTGATTTTTTGCTTTTTAGTTAATTTTCATTTTCCTAATGTTTTTCATTGTATCATGTTTCTAACCTTACAGGCAGATATATCACACTTTTGATAATTAACACAACTACTATTTATCCGATAATGAATATTCTTGGAATAATCTGAGGGGGTGAAAATGGCACAGAAAAGGGAACCTACAGCCTAGGTGTATTTCACCCATGATGATTGATAATTTATCATATATTCTTTAATATTGTATTGTCCTTACTTGAATTATTGGAATAGTAGTGAGTTCAGCGCAATAAACTGTGTTCGAAAATAATACAATGAATCAACTTGAAAATGGAAAAAAGAAGTATCCTCTGCCCTGCATCGAAGAAGTAGCAATATCTACTAAAACCCGTTTCTGTTTGAAACACATTCTACGAAATACATTCGAAAGACGAATCAACCATTTTCCTGCACTACCCGGATATTCTCTATATCACTGGTTCGCGGAGAGTTCGTTACAGGTATCATGAAAACCCAAATGAAAAGCCCCGCAGAACATAAAACTTGATCAAAGTTTTCCGCATGATATATTCCCAAGACCCGGCGAGCAGCTTGCGAATGGAATGAAAGTAAATATAAATTTAAATGAAATGAAACCACTTTGTTTTATATTAGAGCACGAATTGCGAGTTTATTTCATAAACCCGGTAGTGTTTCTCCGAAAATAGCATGAAGTGACTAGATAGGCGGGGGTCCTCCTCGAAAATACGTCAATAAATGTTAAAACTTATCCAATGTTTTTTCATAAAGTTTTCCATTCGTGATTGAAACTTATCAAGGTGACTTCCTTCCATGTTTGGTGTATGGATTTAAATTATTATCATCCGAAAATGTATAAATGTCTTTCGAATATTATCTATGTACTCTGGATTTGACAATAGAAACTATTCATATGATCTACTCTTACACAAAACTCTACACTAGCTCAAATGTGTTGATTCTTCAGCATCTGGAATTATTTTTATAGGAAGGTGAAGCGAACCATATATGGACACCTATAAGGTAGTGTGGGACTTGCCCCTCTTTCTTCGGGTTACCCACTAGAAACTCCACCCAGTTGGCTCGTCTGGTCGAAACTCTCGACAACACTTGGGCCTGCTGGCCCATTGTATCTTGCAGTTGTTCACTTCTACAGCACCCATTCTGGTTCCTTGCCGCATAATTTGCATGTTAGGTCGCCGTTGAATAGTCCCATTTTATTGGGGTGCTTCTTTACTGGCGCGTGTCTAATCATGAGCCCCGTCATCATTTTCAGTTGTTTCCTGTTGAAAACTAACAGGTCTGTTGTTTTTTTGCCGGAACGGGCCTCTGATGTATTCTTTCCCGTATTTGTTTCCTGGGATGTTTTTCCTGGATCCATTTTTTTTTCGATCCACTTCTAGCGAGTTCGTTGGCTTTTTCAGTCCCTGCAAATTACTGATGTCCTGGTACCCAAATCAGCTTCACGCGGTTTTGTTCTGCTAGAATTGTCAGCTCCTCTTTGTTGGTCCGTACCAGTTGAGGCGTCACTTCCTGGCTACTGAGAGCCTCCAGTGCCGTTTGGCTGTCTGAGAGAATGTGGATCTGTTCCTCTAATATTGCCCCCCTATCGGTTTCCTTCAGGCATTGAATGATTACTTAGACCTCTGTTCGGAATACAGGGGTGGGTTCCTTGAATACACTCCTGCTCCCGCTTCATTCTCCATTTTCAATCCGCCTATGTACCAAATCTTGCCCTGTAGAATAGTGTTGAGTTTTTTGTTATTTCATTCAGTTCTATCTGGTATTGCTACCTTGTATGACTTGTCAAAGTAGAATCATTCCGCAATGTGATCTGATTTCAGGTCTAGCACGTCCTTGGTAACATTGCTCATGATTCTCATTTGTCCTGTCTCACCGATTATGCTGTCGAGTGTGTTTCTCAGTCTGAAGGCACCTAGCCTTGGAGACAATCGCAGCAGTGTTTCCATGGCTGCAGGGAGCGTTGATTTCATTGCCCCTGTAATGCCTACGCACTCAAGTCTTTGCACCTTGCCTAGTTTGGTTCTAGCACTCCTATGTTTTGTCTTTGGCCACCATACCAGGGAGGCGTACGTCATGGCCGGTACCACCACCATGTGGTACATGTGTGCGTTTCGCCACAATTAATGTGGTCTCCGCTTTCCTGGTAATTTTTGTCAGATGCTGGTTTCAGGTCCATTTCGGGTCCGAATTCACCCCGAATTATTTGACCTCTCCCTTGCTATGTATAGTTTCTCCTCTAAGTTCTGAGGGTCCTAGGGAACAAGCCCCTTCGAAAAGTTATTCCGGCTGTGTTTCTTTCGCAAATGGGGACTTTTATCATCATATGTTGCTGCTTCTTTATTGTAGTTAGAGTTACAGTTATTGGAGGTGAACCTCTCACAGATTGAGCTGGAACGCATGCCATTTTCCGAGAGTTTGGCAGCATATCCTGCTGCAATAAGCACCGGGTTGGCGGTTGAGCTGAACTCTGACAGAGTGTGGATATTTCTGGACCAGGATATGTTTCTGTTGGTCGCAATGTCAAGAACGTTTGGTTTCAAACCATCATGAAACGTGGTCACTAGTAGATATGCTATACCTATAGACTATCTGCGGGAATTCTCTTCCTCCCTCAGTCTCTGAGGGTTGCCACTGAGATCTGAGATATCTGCAGACATGAAGGGGGCCATATTGGGGCCCAATCATTCGAAGAAAAAAGAAGCAATAAGGACTAAAAAGTTTAAAATAATAAAAACAGTCTTCCACCAAAAAAAATTTTTTATGTAAAAAGTTATTCTAATCATTATAGAAAGTAAATGGAAACCATCCCACGCTTTTTTTACATAGGAGAAGAATTTTTGATCAAAGACTATTTTTATTATTTCAAACTTTTGAGTCTTCATTGCTATATAAGCGTGTTTTTCCAGTTTTTTCAACTATAATTTTATTTCCACTCTTCAGTCGATATTCACCAGTAAAATTAAATCAATTCTACATAATTTTGCAGGCGACCCAGTTATTATTTATGGTGACTTTAATATGCCAAATATCCATTGGGTTTTCCGAGATCATTGTAACTTTTATAATCCTATCAATGTGGATCATAAAAATGCTAACCTGATCTATTTCTTGTCTTCCGGAGTTCTTGCAATATAATTTCATAAAAAATCATGATGATAGAATCTTAGACCTTGTTTTTTGTAATATCGAAAATTCAATCCATAATGTAAATTAATGTAATACATTGTTAGTACCAATAGATTTTCATCATCCAGCATTTGAATTTCATGTAAGATGTTCGCAAATTGATTATTTGAATAGAAATTATTCTGAATACTACAACTTTAAACGGGCTGATTATATAGGAATTGATGCCTTTTCAAACGAGTGGGGGGGGGGGGAGTGTTTGCTCATCATTGTATAGATGATGCTGTGAGTTCATTTTATGAAAAATTGGAAGTTTCTATGAATCGATTGATATCAAAAACTGTTGTTAATAATATAAAATCTCCCATATATTTTTCCAAGCCGACTATACACTGTTTGAAATATAAATACGAAATTATTAAAAATTGGAAATTGTACCATGAATTGGCCTATTATAATGATTACAAACTTTTGAGGCGTCGGAAAAAACAAATGATCAGACAGGATTATGCAGCATATACAGGGTGTAACTGAATAAGTGTAAAACATTCAAGGAGGTGATTCCTCATCGAAAAAAAGATAGGATCTTTCATATAAAGAAACTTCATTGGAGCATCCCTTGTTAAGATACAGCCCCTTAAAGGGGGTACATAAAATTTGTATAACCATTTATTTCACGAGCGCTGAAAAAGTTACAATATTGACATGTAACCTGACGTTTTGTACTACCTAAAAGACAGTTAGCCTGTAATTTATTTGGTTTACCCCGTGGTTGTAAGGGGTGGCCAACGCAACCCGTAAAATTTATTTCCAATGTAACTTTTTGTCTTATTATTTGTTTACCATTTAAAATTTATTTCCGATAGCCTGTTTCATTCTAAACAAAAAATGTCTCTTGGGTTTTTTGCCCAAAATAAACCAGTAAGCAGCAAAACATTATTTTACGAACAACTACAGAGATACATCGTCATAAATGCGAAAATACGAAACTAATCTATCTAGTAGGTCGCTATTAGCGATAGTGACAATTAAATTGGTATGACGCTGTCAGTTTGGGAATTTTCGAAATTGAATTAATACTAATTGTGTGTTGTTGTTCTGTTCTTAATTTGTTACTTTAATAATTCACTTGTTAATAAAATGGCATACACAAATGAGGAAATGGCTGATATGCATTACGTTTACGGTCTGTCGCAGGGAATGGGTTAGAAGCTTCTAGAAGATATGCTGAAATGTATCCTCAACGGCAGCATCCTTCACATAGAATATTTGCTCGACTTCATCAACGATTACGAGAATATGGTTCATTCGACAAAAGAACGCAGGATTGTGGTCGCCATCGAGAAATACGAACACCACAGCTTGAGGAAGCAGTACTTAATTTGATTGAAGAACAACCTACTACCAGTACTAGAAAGATTGCTTTCCAGCTAAATGTTGATCATATGACGGTATTTCGAATTTTAAAGGAACAACTCTTATACCCTTACCATCTGCAACGAGTACAGGCACTGTTACCGCGAGACTTTCCGAACCGTCTTGAATTTTGCAATTGGATGCTGGAAATGATTAGAAGAAATTGTGACTTTCTGAAGACGATAGAATTCACAGACGAATGTAGTTTTTCTCGGGACAAGATTATTAATTTTCATAATTACCACATATGGGCTGATGAAAACCCTCACGCTATTGTCGAAACTAGCCATCAAGAACAGTTTTCTCTTAACGTGTGGCTCGGAGTTATTGGGGATGATTCAATTGGGCCTCATTTTCTACCTCCTCGATTAAATGGTGAGGCATACGTTCAATTTTAAGAGAAGTGCATCCAGTACTGCTGGAGGAAGTTCCTTTGGGCGTCAGAAGGGATATGTTTTTTATGCATGATGGGGCTCCCGCCCATTTTAGTCAAGTAGCACGTCAGCATTCAACTGAAACATATGCAAATCAGTGGATAGGTCGAGGAGGACCACATAAATGGCCCGCTCGATCCCCGGATCTCAATCCTCTCGATTTCTCTATTTGGGGCCATTCACAGCATTTGGTATATCGTACTCCTGTTCGCGATGTAGAGGACTTAAGAAACCGCATCATCGATGCGTGCAGGGTAATCAGAGAGACTCCAGGAATATTTGAGCGAATACGTGGCTCAATGCGCCGACGTCTAGACGCATGCGTAATGTTTGAAGGTAGACATATTGAACATTCACTACGATTTCTACATGTTGTGTGTTTTGTTATTAATAACTTAGTTTTGTTTATTACCCTTTAATCGTTTAATGCAGGTACTAACTACAAAATAACAATAAATCCAGTTCGCATTTATGACGATGTATCTCTGTAGTTGTTCGTAAAATAATGTTTTGCTGCTTACTGGTTTATTTTGGGCAAAAACCCAAGAGACATTTTTTTGTTTAGAATGAAACAGGCTATCGGAAATAAATTTTAAATGGTAAACAAATAATAAGACAAAAAGTTACATTGGAAATAAATTTTAGGGGTTGCGTTTTTCACCCTTACAACCATGGGTAAACCAAATAAATTACTGGCTAAGTGTCTTTTTGGTAGTACATAACGTCAGGTTAATTTCAATATTGTAACTTTTTCAGTGCTTGTGAAAAAAATTGTTATACAAATTTTATGTACCCCCTTTAAGGGGCTGTATCTTAACAAGGGATGCTCCAATGAAGTTTCTTTATATGAAAGATCCTATCTTTTTTTCGATGAGGAATCACCTCCTTAAATGTTTTACACTTATTCAGTTACACCCTGTATAGCTGAGGTAGAAAATGATATACTGATAAACATGACAAATTCTGGCATTTTGTATTGATCTCGAAAAACGGCACAGTTCTAACAACCATTCAAATTTTGTCGTGTGTCATATGAAACAATTCCACCCAATCATGTCAACATTACACTGATAATTGCATTCAGTACAATTATCAATCACTATGACAACACGATTGAGTTTGATAACTTCATTCCAAATAAATTTCAAAATGTCACGTTTTGGCAATGCGAATGTTCAAAGTATAAATGCGCTAATCAAAGAAAATATTTCCAGAAATACAACCTATAGTCACAAATATATTCGGGGAATATTTACGGAATTCTGCTGCGAACAAAAATATGAATTAAATGAACGTAGAAGCTCAGAAGAATTGGCGTTGATACTAAAAGATGGGGCGGTCAATATGAGAAAGGAGGACGGGACCGAATTTAAAGACGCAACGGTGAAGACAAAGTGGAACGTTTCGTGCAACCTTTTGCAAGAAAAGTACTATAATGACTATAATATTAAGATTGGCTCGCTTAAGGATATAGTATTTATACCATCCCGCGATGCAATCAGGAAGAAACTACAAGCATATCCATGTTAACGTAAGTCCAGTTCAGTTTCGTTAAATTTGTCTGAAGTTAACAAAATAATATTGCTATGGGCTGAAAATACTGATGAAGGTCTTATGCGTGAATTTTGCCATATGGCTGCTGTAGAATTAGCTTGGCGAGGAGGAGAGGCAGTTGCTTTTCTGGTGGATTTTTTTCAAATCGAAAAACAACGACGACTCTCCAACAAATCGCATTGAATACAATCCGGGGTTAAGTAAAACGTGCCAAGGTGGTTCTGGAAGCTGTACAAGTAGTGAATGGTTGGTTTCCAATAGTGAAAGACAAAGCTGCCCTGTACGTCTTTTCCATAAACTGATATCAAAACGAGGTGACAATATTACCTCACCACGACTATTTTTGAAACCAAATCGATACTGGAAAAATGCAACTGACAAATGGTACGATAATATACCTGTTGAAAGAAATACAATAAATGGATGGACTAAATCTGCTGCTGAGGCAATTGACTTGAATGTAAAGGACAAAAAGATAACAAATCACTCGAATAGATCAACTCCTGTTAGCGAATTGGCGCAAAGTGGTGTAGAAGAACAACAATTGCTGAAAATTACTGGTCATAGCAATCAAAATGCAAAAAACGATACTCAAATCTTGATCAAGAACACTACAACAAGATCATGAATATTTTGCGTGGTTATAGATCTCCTATAGTAGAGAACAGCAACGAATCTAATGATAATTTAAATTTTAATAATTGTACTTTCACTAACTGTACTTTCAATAAATAAATGTTTCATTGTGTTGAGATATACATTTTTTGTCAAAAAAAAAACCGCCGAATATCCCTCGGACATTGACAAATGCCTCATAATTTTATGACCAATTTCTCAAGCTCGTTGCTTAGTTACAGCCTTCAGGAACGAGCTTTCGATTGTCATAAAATTATCTCGTATATTGTCAATGTCCTAGGGATATTACTACTGATAAGCAAGCCACAATGGATTATGATATCATGTTTGCAAATCACTTAATTAAAAAAATATGAAAATTGCATGAATCTAGTACAATGGTCACGGGAGATACAACAATATATCAAAAAAAGAAGAGAAATGGAATTATTTTTCAAATGAACGCTTAGTGCGGCTTTTTATAGCCCCCTCTCCCTCTGTCAACTTTTGAACGGTTCGACGTAGAACAATGAAAAAAAAAAGTTATTGTATGATATCACCGATATTACTTTTTGAAATAAAATACTTTGTAATTGCTCGATAGATGCCGTGGGGGGCACATCAACACCAAAATTTCAAATAGCATGGGGGGTCATGTGGCACATCGTTTAAAAGATAGTTCAATTCTCTTTCCAAAGACCAGACTACAGGGTGTTATGACTTAACACACCACACCTGTAATACCAGACATTATTCGTTAGATTGGGAAAAACAGTATTAAAAGCATCGACTATCTGAGTAGAGTCGAACCGGATATAATCTATAGAGCGGTCGACATAGACCAATTTCCTTTCTTTCAATACCGGAACGTGGGTTGTTTATCCAGGAAGTACGTACCTTTGGAAGGATTCGAAACACAATAATTAACCAAGAAATAATAAAAATGCACTCATAACAATAGTAAGAATATACATATATATTTAATAAAATTTGACACAATGATTTTCTTCGTTCTATAGACGAATAATATGAAACAATATTCATACAACAAAAAAAGTGTATCTTATTGACAGTTGATTCAATAGTTGGCTACAAAATCGAAATAGATTTACTGAAAACAATCTTGACATCATTTGCCACAAACGGCTAGAAATAATTCTCTTTTGAGATCTTTGTTAACTTGAAACTTTGGAGATACTTTTACAGACACATGTACATTAAAAAAGGTTGGGTTTGCCATAAACATAAGTACAGAAAACAAACATTGGACTCACCCTGTTTCACACTTATTCACTGGAGTAGGTTTTCAAACGACAATTAGTTTTGATTTTATTATTATTTCGATTGAACCCGCGTCAATTGGTTATTTCATTTTATTCGCCCGGTATATTAGTATAGGCGCGATATGGCTATGGTTTTTCTAAGAGATCGTGAACTATCGAATTGCGGACTCCCGTTGTCTTATCTCTGTTCTGGAAGCGTTGACAAAAATAGGCAATTTTTGGAAAAAACTACTGTTCACTCGTACTTTCACTTGGAGCATTCAATACTTGGTTTGCCGTTGCTTAGTTTGATGTTTTCTGACGTTCACTACATTGATTGGAAACTCCCATCATTATTGTATGATACTATGATTCGATGGACTTCTTTACCTCACTTTTGAGAGGAACGTGGATTTCATTCCCACACTCGTTATCTCTTACTTGTCCGCAGCTCAATAATCAATAGATTTGTTTTTGTCATTGAAAAAAATATATAAAACATAATTTTATGCCTTCTCGAGGAAGAGTTATATTTAATGGCTGTCATACTCGGTGAATTTATAGCGCGTTCTGTCGGTACAATTGCAATAAAACCGTTCCATGATAAGCTATATCGCGAGGCGATATCAACAAATCAGAATTAATACTCTTGTTTACCATCGTTAATTTTTCCTAGATGAGTTATTCATGAATCCGGTATACAAGGGTTATTTCTTGATAATTATTTTCAAGTGCATTTTAGTTGTCTTCCAATAACAACGTATGGTTTAACGAGCGTATGCTTATCAGCTCTTTCAGTCAAGCATGTGAAACCTATTGAACTTTTCTGGTTATCAAGTTCTCATTTAAGAATATCACGTTGTTTTCTAGGGAAGAAAATTTTTTTGTAATTACAGGGCTTAACACCCCCCTGAAACTTTTGAACGAATGGACGTAAAACAATCGAAAAAAAAAGTATTGTATGATATCACCGATACTTCTTTTTGAAATGAGAGACATTGTGATTGCTTGATATATGGCGCGAGGCGGCACTTGAACTTACATTTTTCAAACAGCATGTGGGGTCATGTTGCACATCGCTGAAAAGAGAAAAGATAGTTCAATTCTCTTTCCAACCATCTGATTGTTTTTATTGATTTGTTTTTTCATAATGTCAAGCATAAGTGCGGCTTATTATAGCCCCTTCTCCCCTCCCTGTTAACCTTTGAGCAATGAAAAAAAAATGTATCGAATGATATCACCGATGCTACTTTATGAAATGAAAGACATCGTGATTGCCCGATAGATGCCGCAGGGGGGCATCAACTTGAAAATTTCAAATAGCATGGGAGGGTTATGTGGCTCATCGTTGAAAATAAAATTCAATTTAATTTTTTAACCATCTCTTTATTATTTCGTTCTTACGTTTTTTCACAATATGCATTTGAAATGTCACGTATAACAAAAAACACAACTGTCATGTAGGATTTTTATTTATTGAAAATAAGAAGCAAAACCTTTGTGAATGAGCGAATAAGGTGTTTGAGAAGTCCGCCCAATGCTCCATGACGATAAAATATTCGACTCGAAAATTCTTCCCGAACATTATGTAACATATCTGCAGATATACCAGCACACACCCGTGTTATTCGTTGTTTCAGTTCTTCCAAAAAGTCGGATTATAGTTCATATACTTTTGATTTGATGTCACCCCACAAAAATAAGTCACAAGGTGTCAGGTCTGGTGATTGTGCCGGCCATTCGATTGGTCCACGACGTCCAATCCATCTCATAGGGTATCTCACATCCAGATACTCTCGAACTTGACGTTGAAAGTGAGGAGGGGCCCCGTGTTGCTGGAAATTAATGTATTCCTGGAATTCGTTTGCATTTTTTTCTAGTATTTGGGGTATGAGGGGATCGATCATTACTTGTAGCATTTCCAGGTATGAATTACCGTTCAAGTTTTCTTCCAGAAATAAAGGACCTACAATATAGTTTCCCAGAATTCCTGCCACACATTGAGTTTCTGTGGGAACTCTGTGTGACCTTCTCGAAAATATGGGGGTTTGTGTCACTCCAGAACTGCACATTTTGTGTATTCACGTTTCCGTTCAAAAAAAAAGTTCCTTCACCAGAAAACAAATATTTTTAATGTAATTGCGGTTCTCAGTTATCTTCTCCATCATATTTTCACAGAATTCCGTCCTTGGGTCTTGGTCATCTTCTGTGAGTTGGTGTAACATTACCAACTCGTATGGATAGAATTTGTGTTTCTCCAAATATTTTTTACTGTCGATGTTGATACGTCAATCGTTTTTGCTACAAGTGAGGTATAGTATTTCTAATCCCAATTGGACCGACATAAAAAGTTTCGAGATGGAATTCTCTTCCACACGACTGAACTTTTTTATGATTGTACCAGGAATGCTTTGAAAGTAAAAACACTGGCAGTATATAAATTTCCCATTTGCCGGGCAGTGCATATAAACACTCCTCGTAGTGTCCTTATTTTTATTGCCGTTCCAATTGGGATTAGAATAACTATACTTTGTTGGGGATTTATCACCATTTCGGCAATTATCGAAACTTCCGTCTCCTCCGAAATTGATTTTCAGCCTGCTTCACTGGCCCTATGAACAGTGCCAAATCTGTCCAATTTTTCAACCAATTTCCTCAAATACTTTCGAATTATTGGATTATCAGCGAATTTTTCATAAAAAAAATATCTCTGCTGCATGGTAGTTCCCACGGGCCTCATCAAAAATGAAGATTGCTTCAGAGATATAATGATTGTTACATTGTCATCTGACATTTTGGATTCCGAAATAACCAGTAACCAGTTTACGGTTTATAGAAGAGACCGTAACTTTGATCTCACAAGCATAACAAGAGGGGGAGGGGTGTTAATTGCCGAACGACTCAAAGTTTTACACATATCCTATGGACCTCAATTTCATAACTGAATCTTTTCCCAATATTGACATTGTTGGTATTAAAATTGTTTTCCATAATTCCACTACCTACATTATAACGTTCTATATACCTCCGAATATATCTATCGTTTCATACGATGGTTTCTTTGAAGCTATTTGTAGTCTGCAATGTTTGCCTAATGATTGTAACTGGAGACTTCAACATCCCTGAATATGTTGTTTATGCTAGTATCAATTCTCACAATGTGAAATCAATTATTCTACTGGAGAACTGTATGAATTTTCTAGTCCTATTTCAATATAATGAGGTATTGAACGCCAGCAATGGGATCTTAGATCTATTATGTAGTAGATATATAATGAATGTACGAGAGTCATCATTTCCACTCGTTCTTATTGATGTGCACCATCCTGCTCTAGAATTTTCTATCCTCTTCAGTCTAAAACCCAACACATTCAAAACGAATACAATGAAAACCTTCAACTTTGGGAACGCAAATTTTCTTCAATTATATGACATGCCCTTTAATACGGATTGGACTTTTTTGGAAGATAATGGTAGCGTTGATATAGCTTGTGATATGTTCTACTCTCTTGAATAATATTTTAACAGAATGCGTTCCCACACAGTTGGTAAAAAAATCTTGATACCCACCTTGTTTTACCGTGAATATTATAAGAAAATTGAAAGCAAAGGACAAGTATCTACTCAATTATAAATCAACGGGTAACACTGAATCCTTAGAATTGCACAAAAATATTCGCAGAGTTATAAATAAAAATATTGCCATAGTACACTCCAATTATTTTCGAACAGCGGAGAAAGATCTAAGAGATGATCCCTCCAAATTTTGGGCTTATCTGAATACAATTAGGAGCAGCTCAGCTATTCCTGATTCTCCTGATTTTCGAGTGGCCCGGACCTCCCGAACAAGTAGATTGACCGGATCCCCCACCTTTTCTCCATTTTGGTTGGCACGTGTGTAGCACGATCGGACCTGTCGGGACACGATTTCCTTTCACTCTTCATTTCACTTAACACATTCACGGACACGGACTGCTATAGCAGTCATATGGCATATCCTAACAGGGACCCGGACTGCTTCTGCAGTCCATCTTCACATGAGATTTGAAAGTACTTGAACTGCAAGAACAATGTGCTCTGTATTCGAATGTAAAGAGTTATGATTTGTGCGTCCCGCTAGAGCAATATTTTAATTTTTGGTGGGATTCCTACATCGTCTGCATAGATTTCGACTGGTTAATTTGGGTTCTGTTGTGCTGTTGAAACGTAAAGTGCTCAAAATATCAACGAAAATGAAACGTTTTTGTGTATTTTGTTTAAAAAAAACAACCGCTTCTTTCATTCATTCCAAGTTATCTGGAAAATTTCAAAAATATTCTAGAAATACGCAGAAACAATGATTTATCCATGAAAGACGCTAAAGTGCCAGTGGAAATGAACGATTTTCGAAAATGTCATTCCGAGTGTTATAGACAATTTACAGCATTACCAAAAAAGTTGGGTTCAAGTGTTCTATCTGAACCATCATCTCATGAATCAAGGTAAGTTTGAATCATTTGTTAATGATAGTTATTGAACTTATATTTTTTTTGGCGCGTGAGTTGAATAAGGAGCTGCACACGCACATCGTTACGAAAATTCCATAGTATCAAGTTAGCCAGGAAAAAGTTGCGAACTGTGAGTGTGGTAGGCCCAACAGCCAAGCGTGTATCCTCTAGTTATACACAAAATGCAGTGTAGGCAACATAAACGTGGTAATGTATTTAAAATCGACAGGAAATCAGTTCATGCAATAAACAAATAAAAAACATTTCATTCATAATAATGGTTCATTGATGGATTATTAATTAATTTTACTTTTATTGTACCGTGAAAATTTTGTAGAAATAAAAGTTGAAAAGATGAGAAGTTGAAATGTTAAAAAGTTGAAAGATTACCTCTTGTGGGGTATTCATGTTGAGAAGGTAAACATCCTAAATTGAATAATGAATAGTTTTTTTTTCTGTGAATTGACGTTTCCACGATAAAAGTTTCAATAATAAGCATCATAAACTGTATTTTGACACAAATTTTCATAACTTTAGTTCCATTTCCAAGGCACTCTATGGTTTTTTTCCTTCGTCAAAAACGACAAAAGTTTATTGGGCTATTTTTTTTTCAAATTTGACCACACCACTGGATTTGCAGTCGTTATGAAAGAAAACTATCGAAATTTCATGAAAAAATATTGGTTAACAACGAAGTTACAACAACTTTAATTTTGGAAACAAAGTATTTGATTTTAATTTTTATTTAGATTATAGACATATTTAAAATCTGGCAATACTAACGATACAAAGTAGAACACCAGTGAACTTGTACAGTGAAAATCCGAAGTCAATAGCTCATTCCGTTCTACAGTTATAACTCCTGAAAATAGGGTAATGTGACCGATTTGTGGTGGAAGCGATTTTGTAATGAAAATATGACTACGCTACTGGATTTGAGAATTGAAATCATTCATTTAAGTGTAGGTCATAAGTGTATTCGAAAAGAACAGAAAATTTGAAATTCATTTTCAAGTTATGCAGTAGTACATTCTTCCATAAAAACGAAATGAATAGAAACAAGTTTTAAAGTATTTATTCAACAATAAAACGCCATTAAGCAAAAACTGAAACTAAAATTAACATTAATGTAAAACTAAATATTTAAATGTTTGTGGTTTCTACCAAACCTCCATTTATTTTAATACATTTGTCGTATCTCTTCCGAATATTTTGTACACTATTTCTTATTTGTTGAGGTGTAATTTCGGCACAAACTTGTCGTATTCTTTGCATGAGTTCAGCTCGATTCCTTGGTTCCATTTTGTATACTTGTTGTGTCAGAATACCCTATAGAAAAAAGCCTAGTATTGTTACATCAGGCGATCTAGGTGGCCATTCAATTGAGTTACTACCTCGTCCTATCCAATGATTTGGGAACTGGTCATTTCGCCACTGTTTAACGATCCTGGAATTGTGAACGGAACAGCCGTCGAGCTGAAAATGTAAGTTTTCTCGATCCGCAAGTGGAATTTCTTCTATTTCGTCCGATAATTGGTTATTTAAAAATTCCAAAAAATTTTACCCGTTCATGTTTTCACCAAAAAAATATGGACCTATTATTCTATCTCTTACTATACCACACCAAACGTCAACTTTTTCGGAATATTGAATTTTACAATTTATGACCCAGTGCGGATTTTCAGTAGCCCAATACCGAGCATTTTGCGGTGATACTACACCATTGGTGCTGAAAGAAGCTTCATCCATAAACATTATGAGGTTCAAAAATGTTTTGTATTCAGGTACTTCGCCTTGGGTATACAAACAAAATTCACTTCACCACCTTCCTTTAAAGTGTGAAGAAATTCAGGTTTAAATGCTTTCATTTTGTTTCGTTTCAGACAGCGCCGAATATTATTTCTCGGTGAGTTTAAATCCAAACTGCCGACTAGTAAGCTTCTGTTTGGCTGGTTTGTAAAATAATCTACAACGGCACGATCGTTTGGATTTCCTCTTCGGTGATGATTTTTCAAAATATGTTTGGTTGCTGCACCAGTTTCTTCAAATGTTTTGTTAATTTTGCTAACGGTGCTTCTGTCAATTTGGATGTATGTGATTAAATATCCTAGCTACTTCTCCTTCACTATGATAATTGTCCCCAGAAATTCTTACAATTTCAGTTCTCTCTTCTCATGATAATTGCAAAGCCATTATTGCAAAGCCATTATGAACGTAACTAACAACTGTTATTTTATTTATGATTAGCTGTCAAAATCACAGCCTACTATTGATTTAGTACAATACCTATACCTAATGTATTAGTTCAGCTTTCCTCAAATTATTGATACCTTCTCTGAAAGCTTGTTTCAGTTGAGTTTTGCAGAATTTAAAGGCAACAAAATTTGTCCTGCTTTCTGTTTTATTATTGAATAAATAATTTTGATACTTTAAAACTTGTTTCTGTTCATTTCGTTTTTATCGGCTATGGAAGAATGTACTACTGCAAAACTTAAAAATGAAATTCTAATTTTTTGTTATTTTCGAATACACTTATAATCTACACTTAAATGAATGATTTCAAGATAATATACTTTACAAATCCAGTGGCGCAGTCAGATTTTTATTACAAAATCGATTCCACCACAAATCGCTCACATTACCATACTTTCAGGATTTATAACTGTAGAACGGAATGAGCTATTGACTTCGGATTTTCACTGTACAAGTTCACTGGTGTTCTACTTTGTATCGATAGTGTTGCCAGATTTTGTATATGCCTATAATCTAAATCAAAATACTTTGTTTCCAAAATTAAAGTTGTTGTAACTTCGTTGTCAACCATAATTTTTTTATGAAATTTTGACAGTTTTCACTTACAATGACTACAAATCCAGTGGTGTAGTCAAATTCAAAAACAAACATTGCCTAATAAATATTTGCCGTTTTTGACAAAAAAAACCATAGAGTGCCTTGGAAATGGAACTGAAGATATGAAAATTTGTGTCAAAATACAGTTTTTGATGCTCAATATTGAAATTATTTTTCGAGATTGATTGAAAAATGCGTAATCTACAGGGGTGGTTTCATTTTGAATGGGTCACACTATATAAATATATATACATATATATATATATATATATATATATATATATATATATATATATATATATATATATATATATGTCAAGCGATCAGTTCCGGGACATTTTTCAACCTATATATACAGTGTTAGAATCGGGTATACATTAGCTTCAGTTATCGAAAAATCTATATACTTTCGAAAAAAATTATTTTTTTTGGAAATGGCTATATACCGTTAGTTCCGGAATATTTTTTTTTTTTTTTTTTCTTTCTTATTAAAAAAATATTTTATAATTCCGGTACATACAAATATAAAATTTTATATATCGCGAAGTTCCGGTACTAACACATTAATTTGAATCAAATTGGAATAATCATGTCAAAATATGATTGATTATCATCTGGTATCTGGTTTGTTGTTATATTTCATCAACCTCTATATAAAATGCTATTTTGGTGATGAGATAGTGATCAGCAATCGAACAAAATATATCTACTCTAGAATAGTTTCTATAATAGTTATGTACCGTTATGTTACTTAATGTCTTATAAATGTTTTTTTCTTATCAGTATTATCAAA